>CM046068.1:3604058-4116436 GCA_025215515.1 Schistosoma japonicum
CTTGCAAATGAAGAATGCTACGATGACAACAAAAATGAAATATCATACACAATGTCAAGTTAATTAAACTGAATCACTGATAAAATTTTGATAGTTTTCCGTAATCAACGTGCAGCCTGAGAGAATTCACATCAGAACAAATTCTTATACTACGTCACATAATGAAATTAAATTAAGATGAATGAAAATAGAATCAAAAGAATAAGGCAGTAATAATACTGAGGAAGACTAAACATCAAGACCCAATAAGAAATTCTTTATGAAGGAGTACTTAAACCCAAAATCTAGAAAATGGCGGGTGAGTGCATTTGTGCCAACGTGATTGATTCTGGACCACTACTCAGCGTCTCTAACCAAATTGTGAATATTTGACAATTCATGGATTGATTTCACGTCTTTGACCTCTCCAAGCTTTTATTCGGCATACATTTCCTACACCGATCAGAAGCTAACATCGACGTAAGCAGTGATCCGGTAAACGTAACACATGTTTCAGCCACCTTGTTTGATTAAAATTCTTAGTCATACCCACCAATTTTCGACTTTACTTAATACCGTATAACCAAGCCTAAGCATCTCTCACGTGATCGTCGCATGACTGATCATCAATACATCGAAACCACTTACGATTAGCAGTACGATGAAGTGAAACATTATTTTCATTACAAAGTGAAGTCATCAGACATTTTCAGTGACAAAAAGCAAAACAATACAAATAATAACCACCATACTATACTAGTTTATACATATGTGAAAATTACCCAAGTAACAATGGTGAACTATAGTTAAAGAATACTGCAACCGATATAAGAATCCATCCACAAAATAGACGTAAACCGAAAGCGGAAATAAGAGCATAGAATAACCCCCACGTGGCACGCAGAGGACTGACTTTTATTGTACCTTGCTTACATATCTCTAAACTATAAGAGTTTGAGTTGTTATTAGTGGTAGATGGCGACAGGATATCAACATCTGGTGTAGTACTCAACATATTTGAACCATTTGAAACATTTTCAGCAGTTTCATCATCATCTGCTTTCAAATCCATCAACAACGGCACATCATCATCCCCTGTATTTGAAAATGACTTTTCCGATCTTAAAATTGAGTAAAACAAGAAAAAAAGAATTTCAAGAAACAAAACATATGATCAAATGAAACTTTGAGTTTTAAACTATTAATACTTCTTCAGTCAATGGAATTTGTTAATAAAACATAGACACGTCTGTTCAACTTTGACATACACTTTGCTGTCTAAACAAGCGGATCACGATTCAAACCAGAAATCTAATGACTGAAAGTTATGTGTTTTGACTGCTAGGCCACGTTACGGATCCCACTTGCTAAGTATGGATTTATATGCTTGATATTGAGCCATGCTTTACGTATGAGGGTTAGTGATACTACCCAGTTACCAAAACCTAAGTAGGTGGAGCATGGTTCGAAAATATGACTTGGTAGACGGAAGTCGAATGCAAACCAAAACTATGATTATACACTGCAATCAAGTTTATAGAACTATTCACCATCCTTAGTGATAAAACAACATACACCATCGGACTCGTCAATGAGAATATTTATTATTAAAAATAACAAACGTAATAAGATACAAAATCAGATCACTTGCATCTACAATATTATGATCGAAGTATGATTTAAAATTATAACACATTTAAGTCAGTAAATTAGAGCATGGATAAAAACGAAGGTTCACATCGGATTGATATGATTTAACCATATGATTATAAATAGTGACACGGTGATGAACTTTTGAACTTATTGTGCCGTTGGTAATATATGGTAGTTTATGAATCCCTCTTAAAATTCACAATATATTAAATTTCACTTCATCTATTATATACAGAATGTGCACATATAGACATACAAAACGAATACATAACTTTAACCTGGTAAGCGACTAAAGCTTCTAAATGGTAATTTATATTTAGACTTAGACCTTGCGGAATATCTAACTGGACTATGTAGAGGATATAAAATGAAAAATCTGAATGATATGAATTGACTACACGTTGGAGAACAGAGGATGTAATCGATCCATATTTTCATTTTGGTAAGACATGATGAGAAATCGTGAATGTGACGGAAGGCAGATACTGAGCAGACTACGTACCTGGTTATAAAAGAGTGGATGGACTGGTATCTATATACTGAACTAGTCAATGGTGAAACTTCTGAGCAACGTCATTATTTTAAAGTAGTGTGTATAACATCTGAAAGGATTAATTAGAGGAATCATTTTACGAATGTTGCTAAAACTCAGATTCAGCTAATAAAATTATGAAGTAAATTGTTTGACTATCGAATTAAAATTCTGAAAATTGCTTTCAAACTAATAATAATAACGTAGCTTACTTGCCAACCATAGATTTATGCACTCATCGCCAAACCACACTGTTTAAAAACTAATAATGCCTAATAACCAGCGTGTGGAGTAGAGGAGTTCGAATGTTCGGTTAGTTACTTGAAATCCTAATGTTTTAGCCACTATCAAATAGCTAAGCTTTTGTAAACAATTGCACAATTTTTAAAAAAGTATATTTTCATTGGGTTAATCTATAATTCATTTTACTAAGCGGCCATATATCAAACGAAATATTTCATGAATGTATAAAATGAAGAGGAATTGCACAGTGAACACTTACTTATTTTTGTTGAGCCAAAGATTATAGGATTTATGCCAGGCATGTTTAAAACGATCATAACTTTGATGAACGGAATCTTCAGGACGTATGTGAAACATATCTGAAGGACTAGTAATTCGACCTCGAAATCCTTTCCAAATAGTGCTATTTCCAAATGCAAAATATCATTTTAAGTGAAAATAACCATCAGATAAATGCACTTAACATTTGTACAGCCAACAAAAACAAATTAAAGTTTAGCTATCCAGTTCACTTAGTATTACATTATTGCTGCGAAGCATACTCTTAAAAAGTAGGAAACAAAAGGCATTTGAAACAACTCATCGAACAAGCAGTGCTGATGCTAAACCTAAGGTATTGGATAAGCGCAGTAAATTGTTTGATTAGATTGTCGATTAACATCAACCGAAGCTGTTCTCTCAAAATCTAACCTTCCGAATTCTCTATCTTTCTCCTTTCAAATTTATCTCACTGAACTATACTTTTCGAATCATATCTTCGCTCCTTAATCTTCTGCATTACTGCTAATACTTCTACTATCACTAACACTCTTGGATTTGAACTGACAGTTGCGTCGCTGTGCTGATGTGGTATGGCAACCTGAACTGATGTACGTACGTACGAAGTTCTGCGTTGTATTTGTCTGTCTGTCTGAAGCTGTTGGGACACTGGTTTAGCATCCCTAGTGATCGACCACTAGAACCTGCTATCCTGTATAGTATAAAAGTAGATATGTATACGGTTACGGGTTGCTATACAAACAGAAGGCATCTGTTCATAAAGTTACTGATTACTAAGATGAGCCATGTCAGGAGATTTAGACTCATTTATTAACGTTCCCGTAATAGCCGCAACCTGTAGGTGGAGACTTTAGATTAGACAGTTCAAAATCGTTCTTAGTAACTCACGTGTATCGAACCATTATCTTGTTCTTATTTCTCAGCTTAGTGTTATTCCAAACCTCCCAATCCTTAATCTTATTTGTTCCATTTGAACTACACTTGATGTTAAATTTCCAAACACCATTGTTATCTTAAACCTAATGACACTTATCTTGTCAATTTTCTATCTTGATATACTGATGTACAGGGTGAAAACGTAGGTTGATACACATCTGTGCAAGTTTTAACGGTGTTTATCAATGAATGATCTGCAGTTTGAGTACTACAGCTACCTACTCCCAATGAGTGAAGTAATTTGAAAGTGGTTGCCAAGACAAACATAGAGTGCAAACAATAAATTTGTCCTAAAATTCATCAAGACGACATACCTTGTTAACCAACTGAAAGTCCACAAAGACGGAACTGAAACCCATAACTCTGGACAGGCATTCTGAACACATGAGAAAAAGCAAATATAGTGTTGTACGTTACAGATACCGTTTTAAAGTAAATAAATAAATAAATAAAACTATGGCTCTTAGTAATACGCAATTTTCTGTAACTCGTACAGATATTGCAAAACAAGCGTGTCACATATGTAGTACATAGACCGGGAACCAAATTTCAAATAGCTACTTGGCCTTTCTCAAGTACATAGGTTATCAATGAGATGATGCTTTTTAATTAATATATCAGTAGAATTTGCACTGCAGTAAACTTACCACAAAGTTTAAACCTAATGTAGCATGAGCATATATGAAAACTGACTGTAAGTTCCTGATATACGACCAACTTAGCTCCCTTCGAGCTCTCAACAACCGATTGCAAACTTTATCGATGGTAATAAATGTGGAGCAGTAGCCCAACGGTTTTAACACTCAACTATTTCGACCAAGGATTAAAGGCCAAAGCTCTTTCACATCACAACGATGTTTAAGTCGAATATTATTTTAGTCCACTTCACAACAGATGTGCGCCGTATGTAAATTGCTTTAATGAGACAAAACGAATCGCTTATGTTATGCTATATAGTCATGGCTAGGAGACAATGTCGGTAGTGCCGAGTTATTATGTCTTTTACTGAGAAATGAAAACAGTGGAAAGTACGATTAAGAATAATGTCTGTATAGAAACAGATAGTACAAAATTAACGTATCAAAACGTTATTTAAGTAACTTACTTTATCAGTAAGCAAAGAATTTCGTTCATTATAAGGTGAGAAAAACTGAATGAGCAGTTCTCCAAAGGTTAGAAATATATACACAGAGATTGTAACTACATGAATTCTGTAAAATTTATCCTGAAAATGAAGAAAATTAATTGAAATTGTCGGAAACCTTTGATAAACGGTCTAAATAACAATATAAAACAAGTATATTTTTGGCAAAACCTTAGTGGCGACGGAAATTATTGGATGATGTCAAGGTAATTACAAATAATGATTGGACAAAATTGTTTTGGACCAACGCTTAAATTAGTGATAGGGATTGAAGCAACTGAGCACATCAATTACTTCACCTGTCGTCATGGTCTCGACAGTCCCAACGGGTTGTTCTGATCAAACCCCAATAAGGACTCAGAAAGGTTCTCAACTTTAGTCAACTACTGTCATTTGTAACGCAGACGAGATGTTCCCTTACCAATGAGAGGGCGAATATGTAGCGTCGATCTGAACCACATCCGTAGACGCTGACTACCTGATTGACGTCTACGCGATTATCATCACCAATGGCTGAAATGGTGAGTGGGTTGAAAAAGATTACGATGACACATACACATTCAAACTTTGCACCCCCCATTTACATCATGAGTTTTTAAACTATTGTATACCTTTATATTCCGCTAATTTATTCCACTTGACTCACACATAGGCCTTAGCTTTAAAACAATCACTTGATGCAAATATGCCATCTATTTAAAAAGTATTATTCACAGAATTCAATCATTACTGCTCCACCGACTAAAAATAACCTCCAACAGCTCATACAGTATCACAATGCTATGAAACGATGAAAACATCCATGTAACTTTAGAACCATATGAAAGTAATACATTAGGATTTGTCTAATACATTTCCATGATAACATGATAGCATAATAACCATTGTTGCAAATAAATTGCAATAGGATGGATATATTTTACCCACTTGGTTCGACCATCCTCTTCTAGCATACAACAAACCATATAATCGAGGTAACATGCATAAGATCATTAAAAATGTAAAAGCAAACAGCATTTGCGAGCGTGGTTGATAGGTACGGCGTTTATATTCCATGATCAGCATGTACAACACCTATGAGATGATAGGTAAAACAATCAGAAAAACAGGAAACAATGAAAAAGTGAACAAACACAAATAGTGAATAAACAACGCACACGAATTTTTAAGACGCTATGTGTAAAAACGAATTTGTGTTAACTTAACAACACAAAAACAGTTAGACTAAGTGACTGTGAAGAAATAACAAAAGTGATTTGGCAATAACCAGAGAACGTAACAGCTGTAGGGTTTAGGCGGACTTGAACCGAAAAAATAAATGCAATTCTGATACTGTGTAATAATAACTTATTTACTGACACTCGAAATGAGCCACTTTTACAAACAAGACCAATAAATCTAGCCAGTCATAATATATTTGAATAAGATAAATAGTTGAGGTTTTAATGAGTAATAATGTTGTAATACATTTAAGAACGTGGATAGTATCCTGAAGTAAACATTACTTCAAACGTATTTGAATGCAGTATACAAACATTCTGTAATTCGAAATCCAGAGTTGAAGAAAGCAAAGACAGGATTTTGTATACAATAATAAGACATGGATAATCTAAAATGGAAGAATATGCAACGTGTAATTACAAAGCTGTTTAGTAGAATACGTTCACGATACTGCATAAAAACAACTGAGACAATTAAGAATGTAAATAAGGGTGGGTGTATGAATAAAGATTAGAACCTAGAAGCTTACCGACCTTTTGCACTGTTCAAAGTTAAAAATCAGCTCCATCCTAGAACTGTCTTTAGAGAAACATTTCGCCAAACTAGCTTTTTATATAAATTTCCGTTTCTGTCTAAACACAACTAAGACGAGACTTTTAGAAAAAGAGAAGAATTTTTAAAATTCACATAGATCTTTAAGTTAAAACGGTCTCCGCCTTTATTTTATCGAAGCTATTTGAATGACCATTGACAAAACCTGTTGTATATTTAGTTATTTATATCATGTGTAGCACACAGAGAAATTACTTACAACTGAAGCCAACAAAATGGTCATGGAGAAGTACTGGATAACGTCAATAAGAAACGATCGGGAAACCTCCACGTATATGGTCGAAATAAGTACAGTAAGGATACATACAACTAACCCACAGCAAAGAACCTGAAGTTTCAATATTGGTAAAAGAAAATAAATTTCGACAAACCATTCGCAGACATTGTAGGATACCAAATTTTATTAGAACAATCGGAGGGTTATAAGAGTGTCTTTTGAATAGCAGCGAAAGTACAAGCATACAGAACAACGTCAATCCAGGAAACACGAGCATAGTGAATTGAAAACATTCTGATAACTTAAGATCCGCACCCCAAACTTCAGTAAAATTCTGTTAAAGTGTAACTAAAATTTATTTTAAACATACAAAGAAGCTGTCTGAGCAAAACGATCTTTTGTGTGACAGAAATTTCATCATGACATTAGTGCTAGCAGAATAAAACTTAATAAAATTCAACGCAAGCATCTCAAGCAATGCAGAGCCGTATTTCAACCAAGTGTAACGTTGTGCCTTTAATTGTTTGTGTCTAGCCCGAAGGTACGTAGTACTGGTGGTTTAAAAGAGCAGTATGAGAATCTGAAAGATAGAAGAATAAGTTAGTAAACAACTCAGAGAAAAACGAAATTCACTTGCTTTTATTAAATGATACAGTCAAACAGAATAGTAACTGATAGAGGCAAGGAATTAAGGTAATCTAATAGTCTGAAAGAGTAGGTGGAGTTAGGTTTCAAAAGTAATGCACAAGGTCACATCAAGGATATATCGAATATCCAATAACATTTAAAAAAGCTGATTCAAAGGTGTTTAATGAGTCGGCTGAGGTTACGCTAGTTGATGTTGCATTCTGAATCAGCGAGACCCTCGGTGAGAAGAAATGCGACTTGATCGGATTGGTCGCTTTTTAGTGTGCGATCTCGTGAAGATAGACTAGTTGAGGACTACGAGGTGTCTGAGGAAGTATTGCCTTAGACGAATGAGTTGAGCTTTTCAGGATTTTGTAGACAACTGTCAAGTCATCAAATGTTTATTCGTAGCCAAGCAACAGTAGACTTTAGGCTAAGTCCTATGACTTACTTCGTGGCCCAGCTCTGCACATTTTCCGATAGGTTCGCGTACCACATGAGGAAGAGGGAAGCGACTGTGTTATGTGGCTCTAGACATGGTCAAATATAGGCTGAGTAAGTGAAAAGGCAGGGTTAAGGAAGGTGAGTATTTCTAACCGCCTTTGGACTGAATGAGGTGTGGTGTAGGCTTTGACAGTGTCTCGTACATAGTTTTCGCTGGTATCAAGCGTGTCAGTAGGCCCAGGACCTCATATTGTATAACTGGCAAAGAAGCGGTCTTTATAGAAGTCGTAGAGGTACTTGCACTTGTCTGGCGTGGGGAAGCAAATAGTTTGGTATTTCTTGGTGTTGAATTTTAGACCGTTGACTTAAGACCAGTGTTGTGACTGAAACAGTGCTTGCATATACCTGTCTCTGTATGGTCGTACATGTCATCACATCGTTTGCACAAAGCAGCATTTAAGATCCGAGTCTGCCGAGAAAATCGATTTAAAAAAAAGGTTGGAGTCTTTGGATGGACCTTTACGAGACTTGGCAATTATTTTCTCTGCACTGGCCGCACTCTGTTCCTGATCTCGTAGATAGTCATGCAACCACGTGAGTAGTGGGCGAAAAAAGCTTATTCCTGATATCTACTGCAAAACACTTTGAGGAACTATACCGAGTGCTTTAGCAAAGCCGAGAAATACTGTTTCGTCAGGCATTTTCTAGTCTCAGCAATTTGTCTAGTCATTTCAATCCAAAAGAGCATCCGTTGTACAAGATCTGCCTTCCGCGGAGCTGCATTGCTCCTTGTAGAATATCTAGTGTTGATTGATAGACGTCTCCATTTCAAAATCCTCAAGCTTTCCAATACTTCTTAAAGTATTTGATACAAGGTAACTGATACATAACAGGTTGACACTTGCTTATCCCCTTCTGGGAGATAATGACTTTTCCTAGCCAATTGAAATTTGTTTACTATCTAAAAAAGGCAAGAAGGAGTAACAATCAGGAGTACACATTACTTTTACGCATTGTTTTAGTACAGCTGGCTGAGACCCTTTCAATCTATGAACTTGCCTAAACAAAGTACTATCAGTTTTTGCATGGCTGATCTTGATGTACAATGGATTTGGCCAAGAGTTAAATCCGTGTCTTAGGAGGGGTCGAGAGTTATGTTAGGAGTGATTTTGGCTTATCCGTTCTTTTAAGTGTCCAGTGAAAATCTCTGCCATCTCTTCGTTAGCGAGATATTTTCCTCCGGGTTTCATGATGGAGAAAACTCTTCGACTAGCTGATTTGAGTTGTGTCACTGGCCGATAAAGAGTACTTCCAACATTTCCGTATATTCTTGGTCAGGTCAGTTTAGTAAGATCTCTTGTCATCCTTAACTCTTTAGTTACATCTCCTATCCGAAATTAAGTAGGTGGCTTTCTCCGATAGTTTGGAAGAGGTCTTACATTCGTTTAGAGCTGTTTTCCAGTGGAGTAGTCGTATTGTGGCTCTTTCCAACAAAGAACCCTTCTTGGTTAATCTACTTGCAAATATGGAGAGGTTGTTGAATATGACTTTCAAAAGCGTTTTAGTGGCTTCCAAATGGCTGTCTGTAAACAGGTGCAGCCATTTCTGCCAAACAGAGCACGTAATTTCCTTCCTATGGCTTCATAGTTTACCTTGTTGTAGCACAGGCAGGAAGGCCTTCGTTTCATGGTAGGCATATATCAGTGATGATTTTAAATATGACTGTTTTGTGACCTGTGTTTCCTGGTCGAACTTTAATCGAATATTTTCCACAAGAAGTCGTTGGTTATTAGGTAGTCTAACCTTGTTAATGTCACACCACAACTCCACCGAGTGTCGCTTCGTACTCGCTCTGACAGGCCTCCTCTGATTATTATTGATGTGAACTGTTATCGAGCCATTTATAGTGTTTTGTCCAATGATAGTATATCAAAATCACTCGCAGTGACTTCGTAATCGTACTGAAGCTGTGGAAGTGTCGACGATACCTAATGAATTCGTTTCTTAGTTTTGGAGTGGCTCGTAAGAAGCCAGTATATGCCCCCCCCCATGATCATGTATTTATAGCCTTCGGTTTGAAGTAGCAACAGATGAGGCTTCAGTGATTTATGAATCATCAATGCTTATTAATATTAGATTATAAAAGTACTATGTTCAGCAGTAGTACAATTTCAAATCGTTTATAAATCACCGTAAACCCAATCGATTAATACATACACATGAACAATCTAGTAAGTGTATATAACAGAAGTCGATAACAATGAGTTTGGGAAAATTATATTGGAACACAGTATAAATGCAACAAGCGAAATGCACAACGCTTCAAAGCTCAGCAATAGAGTCTAACATTTAGTGCAAATATCAATAAAGAAATATCCAATACAATGGTCATTATGTTAGGGGGTAACAACGGCCTCTACAAATTCTGAGAAGTTGGCAAGGATAGGCTGTAAGAGAATGTAACCCTCTCTTTGTATGCCTCCCCGTTCCACTCGAATAGTGATATGACCTCTAAGTAGACTTCTTTATCTGTAGCAATGTTTCAGTCAAAATCAGGATCTGCAGTCGGACGTAAGCATACATGTGACAGAGCTCGGTTATCCCGCAGCCCTGCCCACTTACGTCGTTATTATGATATTATCACGTATGTCTAGCCGCATTTGGTTGAAACGGAGAGATTTCGTTAGTTATAGTAATAAATTATTTCCTGATATCAGTAGCCAGCCATTTTTACAGATAGGGTCATCGAAAACATATCGGACCATAGTAAAATTGAGTTATAACACAGTAGAATTAGACTGTGATAAAAAATAAACATCTGGAGTTAAGGCGTGTAGCAATGTGGTGAGGTTTTAACGCCTTGGTACGTTCGTCCTGTTGGCAGGAGAAACCATATTATTAGGGAATATGTATTTATTATTATATAGTAGGCAGGAGACAATGTAGCGCAATACTAATCATTCAAACACACCAAACTTCTTAACATTCAATATAAGATAATAGGAAGTATAATCCCTAAGCAGAATCAGGAAGAAAATGAATACTTGGGCTTTATTGTTTTGGCATATGCTTAGGGTTTGAAGTCAACTCTTAATTAGTAAATCTAAGTTGCTACAAGGTATCCAGGCGTGTATATGGAGGTCAGAAATAGTATTTTCAGCAACGCGTCTACTACTTTGTTGGTATTTCCTTTCATATAACGTATATCCTTAGAAAATTGTTAGACAGATTCCGGTTGTCAATATTTTTGTGGACTGTACTCATAATGATTTGCAACAGGTGCCTTTGTTAGTAGCTTATTATCTGTAAGGTTGATGGAAGTTGCACTTTTAAGCATACAGTGAGAATTGTTGTGTCAATCAAAATGAACGAGGGAGCTTTTATTGGAGCGTTGCTGTTATGAGAAAGCTGTGATTTGAGCACTATATTCCGAAAACTATATACCACGTTATTTCATCGATTAACGTCAACCAAGCACAGAAAACAGTTGGTGTATAGTAAAAGTCAGGACGAAAAGTAGGCGATATATTTGTTAATTTAACGAAATTCGAACACGAGACCGAAAATCAAAAAATGTTACAAGTCAAATCAGTGCGCTCAGTGTATGTATAAATGCAATAACTAAACAATGTCTAATGACCCAACAATAGTTCCATGCCTATACAAGGAAAATAGTTAATTTGATATTTTTAATTGCCACATGGAAACGAAACATGCAAAGACTAATCCTACATGACGTTCGATCACCTAGATATACTGTTAGGAGCTCCTGCCACTGATTTGTGTTAAGTGCTTTCAAAGAAAATGATAAAGGCTGCCTTTGCCTGTCGATATATTTCTGAAGTATGCCTTCCGCAGCCGATGTAGGTATACACGAAAGGCAAACCGCGAATAACTGTGTCCGTGAGCCGCTGAGAAGTCTAGGCAATATTAGTAAACCCGAAGAACATATGGAGGAATTCAAAAGAAAGAAAAGGAGTAGCTACACCTGTTTAAGAAACGTCCTCCCGGTCCATTGGAATATAATAGAATGCATGTACCGAACCCCCTATAGAAAGCTTGTGGCTTCGAGCAGATTAGTCGAATCATGTATATGCGAGATACAGTATCTACCAAACAGTTTGTTTATTCATAGCTTTACAATTATCACATGGCCTCATTTCCTTAAAAGGCTTTCTAGGTACCACATGTGGTGATGAAGACTATGGACTGCTTGATGAATGTATAATGCATAACTGCAGAATTTCATCAATTTATGCTTGCATGATAGTAAAACATTTTGGACCAAGTCGTTTAGGACTCACTAAAACTACAGGATCTTCGGTAGTAATATGGCGAACAATACCATGCTTCAAACAATCACTGAGATATATAATTAGTTGTGAACCAGGAAACTAACGTGATGATTGCATACATGAACATTGGTGCTGTTGAAGTGTGACCACCAGATTCTCTGACGTATCCCAGGAACGCTATCCCGAATGGACAAACTATTATTTGCGCACATTAAATTATGTTGCTTAGTATCTAACACAAACTCGTAATAGTGTAAATAATCAGTGCTACTAATTGAAAAAGCACTTTTGCGGCTGGAAAGTTCCAGGTAAATGTAGTACGACATTCAAAATAATATTAGGTATGTTTTCTAATAAGTTACAATGGTGGACTTATTAGCAGCATACGGAGATATAACATGGCCAAAGTGTTTTAAGTCGTCTGTTGTGGGTGGAAGTAAGCTGATTTCGGCTACACTATCGTCTAGAAATTGCATTTTTGTTGTGGTATTCATAAGTTAAAAACAACAGTTGTCGTTAATATTTAGGCCAGCAGCAGAAATGGTCACTGGCTGCCTGTCACATTGTTACAAATATACGTCTGACTAAAGTCACATGGCGATGAACAATAACTCGCCTAATTGCTAAACATCCCGTGGTAGAAACATGTATAAAAGTGGTTTAAACTTCAGTCGTTTTAATGTTTTGAGTATAAGACCTATTTCTAGATTGTTTAGAATCTTTTTCATGGGCTGTCGTGGTAGCGACCTATGCCTTATGATATTCGCTTGATGTTGAAATGAATTAAGTAGATCTATTTACTGGCATAAGCCAATAGAGATTTCTGATTCTTAATTCCATAAGCCGAGAAAACATTTCCTAAACAGAAGAGCCACAACAATGATATAAAATAAACATAGGCACCGACGGCACCGGCTAAACAAGAATGAGGTGAAAGGGCCCGTGACACTCAATAATAATAACAACGACAAAAATATAAATGAGAGAGTTATATTAGAAATTCACTGGACTCACAGAAAATACTCAACAGGTTAGAAACTATCACCAAGGTATCATGATATGGTCTCCACAGACAAGATATTAAACGAAACGTATCATCGAATTCCAACATTCCGAATTATGTATAATGTCTATATATGTGCAGTTACAGCTTGACAGACGGATTGATGAAATGCATAACTATGACATACATTTTGTTGAAATGAACTATCGCACAATGAATAGCTCGCATATTTCATGTCTGTTATGCAACAAGTTCATGATGTGACTGCAAATTTAAAAAATCCTGAGATTTTTTCAATCTTTGAATGAACCTGTTTATCAGTATATAATTCACATTTATTGAAGAATATTTCATCCAGACGTAAATGTTAATACAAAGTGCAAATAATGTGACAATGATGATGGCGATACATTCTGGTAACACCGGTTTGTTTTCTATGTTTGTTCGAAAATTTATTAGGTTATAAGTGAAAGTGCTTTAAGGAGACCGCTGCACGATTGTCGTCCTAGTAATAATCTGACTCTTTGACGAAATCTCGTATACTTGTATGCTATATTCTACAAACACAACGATACTAGAATCACGATCCATGTGTAACGCAGAAGTCGTAAATTGGTTGACAACAGTTGATTTGTTCCGAAGACTTATAACGTTGAACTTTGGAGAAAAGTCAGCGACTAGAATTATAGGCTTACACTACAAGACTGTCTGACGCGACTTCAAAATATGAGCATATAAAAATGGGTTAACTTTCAACCGAACAAAGCTGTCTATCTGCGTCAGAAAACTGATCACATATACGCTCTAAACATCTCTCTTCAAATGTGTCACTAATAGAAGAAGAAATAGTCCATCAACTCCTTACAACCTCGAATCAATTGCTAACTGTGTCAAAAACACCATCCCAAACAACCTTGCATTTCTGGCTCTTAAGCATATTTTTGGTCAGTTTGGTAGTAGGATCTTCCACGTAATTTTCAATAGTTTATTCGCCTTCATTTAAAGTAATTCCTCCTCACTCCAGTAAGAAGGGAATACTCTGAAATAAATTTAAAGAAGAACCACAACGTCCGTTCATGGATTCAAATTCAAATCATGTGAGGAACGCCTATTAACGCTAGACTTGTATCCTTTAGAATACAGTCAGCATAGAGGGGACTTCATAATGGCTTATAAAATTCGGAACACTCCTGGGCATCCATTATGGCACTTATTTAAAATAAATTCGAGCATATATCTTAGAGGGAGCACCCTAAAACTAAAGGTGCATTACAGTGAATTGGATTATAGGCACAACTTCTTTCACTGAGAACAGTCAAATATTGGAATTCCCTACCGGTCAAAGTAGTGCTTGCATAAACTCGACGTATTCATAAGAATCTGGACCTAATTCTCTTACTGACCTGCTAATACTTGTTTTATTTACATATTTTTATATACCTAAGCCTTTATCTAGTGGAATTGGTAAATAGTCATTACTAGACAAGGAGGCCCGTGAAGCGATGGCTTTTCCTATTCAGTTGGTAACTATTTGAATATTAATTGCAACCAAACAAGCCAATCAAACTTGTCATGGTGTACATCTTATATCAATTCCTGTGTTTATTCATGCTATAACATGCAAACCATAAAATAATAGATGTATAATCAGTAAAACCCATTAGTATGTCTAAGAGTATTAGCGGCTGTCATGCTATAAAAATAACAGAAACGAAGCTTAAAACGGTTCATTAAAAATATTGTACTGCTCGACCACAAGAAACTTTAAGCCAACCACATAAACAGTAAAGTTCTAAAACCTGTCCTCAATTTGTTACAGTATGCAGCTTAAAGTGTACTCTGTATACATCCAAGTTATTCTCGTGAAATATCTAGAGCAGCTTCTGACAATTAAATTTGCAAGCAACATTAATTTGAAAGCAGAAATGATTAGTGACGTGGAAGATATGTTTAATAGTAAACAGAACGTGAACGAGACTGTAACGTCTATGCTGGCTGACTATGAAAGGAATTGGTTTCCACGTTGTATCGTGTTGTGATTCGGTAATAACGCGTGACCATGCTCCTTCAGCTAGTCTTGCTCACTAAAACAAACATGGTCAGCACCAAAGGTGAACACTTACTCAAATATGTAATTTCGGAAATTATTTACCGTCACAAACTTATGCCTCATGTGACACACATTTATCATTTTTAACAATTACGTTGAAGTGGGTATGTTTATTTTTAATCTTGGGGATTGTTTCTGTTATTTTCTGTGTTCTTGTTTTGAATTTGTCCACAAAACCAAGTAAATCAATCAAACTTACCGTTTGTTTTCTTATTTAACAATGTCTGTCTCGTATACTTCAATAATATCTTTGTTAAATAACAGAATACTCGAATCTCGTCCCGAGTGTAATGCGAAAGTCGAAAGTTAGTTGAAACGAGTCCGTTTATTCTGAAGAGATGCAACCAGACAAATCAATCAAACTTAGTGATAACAATACTATTACTGTCTGAGTTCAATCCATCTACAACATAAACTGTAACGTAAAAAATGTACAATCATTGCAACATCCTTGTTATACCTAGGGATATTTTTTGCTACTACAGACTAATCAATCTTCAGAGTCATGAATGAACTAATCGGTGAATTCATTAAAAATCTGCAAACATAGTCAATGTATTTCTTCGATATAAAAGACATGGGAAATACTGTACAGATTGCCTATTGTTTTTATATTAATACTATGGTTATGTGAACATCAGCGTTTACCATAGAATATTTCTGTAAACTATTGAAACTACAGTATCTGCTTTATCCCACTAGGAGTGCAATGAAAGACTAATTCTGGAAATAATCTGCTGACAGTAATGATCAACAAAAATTACATAACTATAAGGATATATGTAGTGTGTAAAAACGTATTTAATAATATATTTCTACTATCGTGAAATAAACATGCAATCATTTAATGCTTCACCAATTACCTACAGAGTATGGCTTTGTACTAAAGTAGGATCATAGACTGATTGGAATTAAGTCAAGATAACTGAACATGTCAAACTAACTTATGGTTACCTAGATCACCGAATAGAATAAGAATAAATCAGTAAATTGTTTGATTTCTATGCATGTCGATATTTGTTTAAGGAACACATTCATTTGAGTCATTAATTGTTTGTGACTGATGTGATGACTAAAGTCAGCACAATTAATTTCATCAATAATAAATAGCCAAATATTTTGATAAATATTGTATCTACTGAATTCTGTAAAGTAATCTAACTTTGAAAACGCGAATTCTGTTCGCCGGCCATCAAAAGTAAAATTGGATTACTATCGATAACTATCATTACCTTCCTGAAGTAATTAAGATCAGACTGTCGAGAAAAGCGTTGTGGCCGCTTAATTCTAGTATATGAGGTGTTTATAAATATAATTTTATTTGGTTTCATCTTGTATTCACTTGACGCCTACTTTTTATTTCAAATTTTGACGCTGCTATGCAGAGAATATATAGACATCTCATTTCAAATAATACTTATTACTAAAATTTTCATCATGTATTTCACATCAAACACTATTCGTTGTATATGCAAACAAATAGTCCCCTCTGTATATTCAGTCATCGCCATTACTCAATCAACTAATGCTTGTTACCACTCGTGGAGTATAGACCGGCTACCAACATTCTCCAAGCAAATCTCTTTTACACTTCTCTACAAAAATTGTTCATTTCCTCCATCTCAAACTCCGATTCCAGGACAAATCCGTCCTATGGTCTTCCTCTCTCCCTTTGACATTCAGGATTCTATGTTAATGCTTGGTTTCTCACAGACTTTAATGACTTCCTTAATGTGCACCCTATTCACCTCTAGTGTATTTTCTTAATTTATTCGTTAACTGGATTTTGGTTAGTTTGTTCTCAGTCACAGAAGGTTCTTGTTAGTAGTGTCTGGTCGATAGATCCGAAGTATCTTTTCCAAACAACTGATAATGAATACTCGTACCTTTCGAATAATGCTTAATGTAGTTCTCCAAGCAACTTTCAGTACCATATAACAGAACTGTCTTCACATTTGTATTGAAATTTTTGACTTTAATGTTGATTGATTGTTGGTTTGAGTTCTGGATGTTTTTAAGTTGTAAAAATGTTGTGATTCCGTTGCCAATCCACACCTTTATATGTGCATCAAATCCTCCTCGTTTATCGATGATGCTGTTGCCCACATATGTATAGATTTCTGCATCATCCGGAATTTCTCCGTCAAATGTAATTAGTTAATGCTCGTTGTCCTGTATCGAAGGAACTTGCTTTTCCCTTTGTTTATGCTACGATCTACTGCGGCTACACTTTTCGTCTTCACTTGTATTTGTCGCATTGTTTGGGAGAGAAAAGCTAGATTGGTCATCTGTAAAGTCCGAGTAGTGTAGTTGCATACAGATTGTTCACTATATTCCATACTTTCCATGAGATATTACAGTTTTCATAATCCACTTAACCACTAGAAGAAAGATAGAGAAAATAGCAAAAGTAAACAGCCATATTTGACATCCTCTGACACCAGTCGCACATAGGTTTAACAATAACAGACAGACAGACAGATACAACGCAGAACTTCGTACGTACGTACATCAGTTCAGGTCGCCATACCACATCAGCACAGAGACGCAACTGTCAGTTCAAATCCAAGAGTGATAACGATAATAGAAGTATTAGCAGTAATGCAGAAAATTAGGGAGCGAAGATATGATTCGAAAAGTATAATTCAGTGAGATAAATTTGAAAGGAGAAAGATAGAGAATTCGGAAGGTTAGATTTTGAGAGAACACAAAGAGTGGATGCACCTGCGCCATTGCGAACGATTCTGAGCCATGTCGTTCAAGGTCTCTAACCATTGGTGACTTTCGTCTCGCGGACCCCAACCACGCAGCCTACATCTACCAACATGACTTAGTCCACTTGTCAGTGACTTCATCGATTTCTGCCATGTTTTGGTTTGGCCGCCCCTAGCTTTCTTCCAACCTATTCCTACACCGTAAAACATAGCACGTCGAGGCAGTCGGTAGTTAGACATGCGTAACACATGTCCCAACCACCTCAACTGATGAAGTTTCAATACCTCATCTATTGACTTGCCCTCCTTTCCTAGAACCCGTTTCCTAACGACAGCATTGCTCACTCGGTTGTCCCATGATACACGAGCAATGCTTCGGAGGCACCTATGATCGAAGACTAGTAACCTACGAATGTCCTCTACTCTTAACGGCCATGTTTCGCTACCGTATAGTAGGACAGAGCGAACTACTGCACGGTACACTCGTCCTTTGGTTAGCAAGCGGATATCTCACCTGCGCCATAAGTGACGCAACTTGGCAAAAGCCAATCGAGCTTTCTGTATCCGTGCTGAGATTTCGTCAGTCACCAGGCCATCAGCACTGATGAGACTCCCCAGATACGTGAAGCGGTCTACACGCTCGACTACTTCACTCCCTATCACTAGTTCAGGTGCCGATGCAACCCAATCCTGAAGCAACATTTTGCATTTCGAGGGGGAAAACCGCATCCCGAACACGCTTGCATTGTTGCTCAGGGTAGTCAGAAGACTCTGCATTTTGTCAGCGTCTTCACCAAGTAGGACTATGTCATCAGCATACTCTAAGTCAGTAAGTGAGGCTCCTGGTAGTAAGTCAACTCCTGAAAAGTCAGACGAAGACATGGTTATATCTAGGAGCATGTCTATGACAAAATTAAACAAGAATGGGGAAAGTGGACATCCTTGACGGACACCACTTGAAGTGAGAAATTCCGATGACAGTTCGCCATAAGCTCTCACTCGACCTGTAGTTTTAGAGTAGAGAGCTTGTATAAGGTTAATGTACTTCTTTGGTACACCTTTCAATGACAGACACTGCCACAGAACCTCACGATCAATAGAGTCGAATGCCGCCTTTAGGTCCAGGAAGACAACTATTGTAGGACGCCTAAATGTGTGTCTGTGTTCCAGGACCTGTCGCAGTGTGAAGATGTGGTCTATACAGCCACATCCAGGTCTGAATCCAGCCTGGTTTTCTCTAGTTTGCTCTTCACGAGCTCTAGTTAAGCGTCTAAGTATAATCGATGCTAACAGCTTAGAAACTATATTAGTCAGATTGATTCCCCTGTGATTGTCACAGGAAGACTTTTGTCCTTTCTTATAAATTGGGACAATCAGGGATTCAGACCAGTCAGATGGTATTACGCCCAGTTCCCAGATTCTACCTAAGATTTCAGTCAATCTAGCTGCTAAAACTGGACCACCATCCTTAAAAATCTCAGGGGTAAGCCTATCAGGACCTGCTGCTCTACCTCGCTTCAGATTTCCTATAGCCTTCTCAACTTCATAAAGACTAGGAGGAGTTAAGTCGATTTGCCATTCAGGATGACTGGGGATCGTGGGCAACCGAAGTGTGGCTGAAGGCCAGTTGAACTGATCCCTAAAATGTTCCGCCCATCGGTCCAATCTCCTGGACTGAGAATGAATTGTAATCCCATCCCTTTCCGAGATAGTCTCACTCACATTCGAATCCCTAATACCAGTTTCCTTAATAAGTCGAAAAAGTTGCCTACTGTTGCCTGTCGCCGCTGCCTTTTCCATCGTTTTTGCTTTCGCCACCCACCACTGTTCACGGTCGTTGCGTAGGCTTTTTATCAGCCTGCGCTTAAGATCACTTCACTCTTCATCATGTTCAGAGCCAGGTGGGATGAGTTTACGAGCATCCATCAGTTCCATGGATGCTACTGAAATCCACGGCTTCATCCTAGCCTTATGATTTACCTTACTAGCAGATATCATTGCTGTTTCCACAGCATTTTTGATATCATTCCAACCTGCTTCCGAATGGCAATCGCTTACACGGTCGCCTAACTGTTTTTCTAGTTGTTCCTTAAATATATTCTTAGCTTTATTATCATTAAGTAAAACCCTAAGAGGCTTCATTGCAATGTCTTTCCTACGTCCAGTAAGCCTCAAACAAATACGCGCTCGCACTAAAGCATGGTCTGAATCTAAACATGTGCCCCAGAACGAGCGATAGTCCTCTATCGAACCCCTCCATCGGTGGCTGATGGCGATGTGATCTAGTTGGGTCCAACGTTGAGACGATTTTGGGGGTCGCCAGGTCAAAAG
Source organism: Schistosoma japonicum (assembly GCA_025215515.1). Lineage (NCBI taxonomy): Eukaryota > Metazoa > Platyhelminthes > Trematoda > Strigeidida > Schistosomatidae > Schistosoma > Schistosoma japonicum. Next base: position 3,624,399 of record CM046068.1, read on the forward strand.
ATGCTTTTCCTTATGCCTAAAGTTAGTATTCGCTAGAAACAGGCGGTTATCTGAGCATAGTTGCAACAGACGATCGCCATTATCTGTTCTTTGAGCCGTGACACCATAACATCCACCCAAGTGTCTCTCATTTTCACTTAGTTTACCTACTTGAGCATTAAGGTCACCAGCCATTATAACTATATCAGAGCGCCTAGCTTTTCGGAGGAGGTCCGTAAGCTTGCTGTAAAACTCATCTTTCACCTCGTCTGAACTGCAGTCAGTGGGGGCATAGGCAGATACGACAAAGAGGCAACGACGAGTGTCCCTATCTTTCCGAGTCTTAACTGTCCCGTTCAGTCGGATAGCGCACAAACGACTATCTACAGGGATCCAGTCTAGGAGAGCTAGTTCTGCCCTACGATTCAATGCTATACCTACACCAGCGAGACCCCGGGAAGCAGCATCCGGGCTACCGGATACACGAAGAGTAAATCGGGCTGCTTCTTTGTTTTGATACGGTGAGATCAGGTTAATGATTTTACTAGGATCCTGTATGCGCGTTTCCGAGACGCAGCATACATCGATTGAGTGAGATTTTAAAGTCTTAGCTAAGGAAGCCTGTTGCCCTATTTGACTTAATGTCCGTACATTAAAAGCTCCAACATATAGTCTAGAACGAGGTTTCAAGAGACCAGGAATGACTTTTTGTGAACTCGCATCGTTTGCATTAGCGGTGCAGTGAGATGAAGGAATGTGAGTAGAGTTAGTCGTAGAGATAAGAGAGATATTATGGGGTGTAGAAAGGATTTGATTTTGACCAATTTGGACTCTCGTGCTTTTGCGGGTATGAGGGCGGTTGTCCCTTCCCGGCTGCCCACACCGTGGAAGGGTGTTTCTATATATTATAGAGATAAATGTAAACTTTGTCCTCTCAACTTGTTACAGTTAGTTTGTTCGATTCTTATTAAACACTGGGTATGAAGATTTAATGTTGTCTTAATTGAAAAACTACAGAAGACAATACAATAATAAATAAATTACCAGTTCCCTTTTGAAAACCGTAAGCACTTTGAACTTTATATAGTATAGAGATGAATAGCACTTGTTTATATTACTTAAAAGCATTTCAGTCTATTAAGTATACTACACAAGAGGTGTAAGTTTATTAAATTGAAAATAAGGATAGGCTAACTGTTGCATTTGAATAAAATCACTTGAATATACTGGTTACATAACTAAAATGTCTGTATATGAACTATCATATCACCTCGACGGGATTCTGTATTATTATTATCTGTTATCTGTAAATATTATTTGTTACTTGATTCATTTTTCATAAACATTTCAAGCATAATTAAAACTCACGATTTAGAATAAACAAGGATTTCTTCACTAATAACTTGAACTAGGCGGATCTGTAAATATTTTGCTCGTATTACCCACAGCATCCCTTTAGCACCTTTCGCAGTACATGGCTAAATTTTACTGGTCACTTATTCTCACTAGAACTTCAGAAATTACTTTGAGAAGTTAGTCATTAGTGAGCCGATGTTGGTTGTAATTGGATATTATGAAGATTGTGAAATGTTAATTTACAGTTACACCATGTCGACTGTGAGGCAGTGAATGAGGTCGCGCAAATATGCCGCGAACTGAGTTAGAAATATTAACCGTCGAAAGCCGACTTAGTGATCCGATGGTCAGGTGCTCATCGCGAAAATTAATGGTCCTAGGCCCGATCCCCGATAGGGTACTGGACGTACACTGCTAAAGAGCCCAATACTGGGACAAAACGTCTGTCCAGGGCTTCCTGGTTGTCAATGGTTGTCTATCTCAGACCGATTCGTTATATCAAATTAACTCTCAACAATCTCCATAACACGCAATTTCAATAAAGAATCTTGTTCGAAATGTTTATTTACGAATGAAATATAATGAATGTGTCTATTTTAAAACTCACGATTAAGAAAGGAAGAAAAATGTAGATAAGTCAGCACAAGTACAAATGATTCCATGTCATGCAACTTCAGATGGTTCAATGTAAATTATAATTCGATAATGAATGTTAACTAGAAAGTTTGCTGCATCAAAATAAATTAATGCAATAGATAATAACTGCATGAGGTGATATCATGTTTTAGTTTGGTAGCATTTAACACTTTTTCAATCAGTGCTTAGACTAGTCAGATAGTGGCTAGTGATACATTACATATATTTAAGTTACATCAATCAACAAAGCCCCTTAAGGTTTACACTATCTGGATCATTCCATTTCAAAATGAAATATTTAATATATTTTTGCATATTATACAGAACCATATGGAGTATAAGACAAAATTTACAAGTGTACATCTTAAAATATGTTTAGTAACTATGATTACATTTAACTATAATTTCGGAACACTTAAGGCTATAACTATTTATTAATAATTTTTTTGAACATACTATGATAATATAGAAATGCAATGTCTACATTATTGAATTGTTACATACACACACATACAAACATATAAATGAATAAAAATGCATACAAATTGTAATTTAGTTGCACTCTTAAATGGACAGCAAATTAAATAATAATTATGACTATAGCATCACAACAATAGTTCTTGAGATACGCACATCTGTTTGTTTCGCTTATTTAAATCCGCTAACACTAACAGATATACATACATGCATACATACATAAATACATACATACATACATGCACATAATCATATGACATGTACTCATTCTGATTGGTTAAATAATACAAAAAAAAAACAACAAAGAAGATATAGTTAGAAATCAATAAGTAAGTTATCAAAGTTTCATCAATGTATGCGTATATAGTAGTGATGATTATTTATCTGAATAAATATTAGTTTAATTCAATGAGAAACCAAAAAAAAAAAACTTATTAATTTCCCATTGTTAAAATCGATTCTGGATAGAATTGACGCAGACTAGTCGAATCAATGAGGACATGATTCTTATTATTGAATTTGTTGTGATGTAGATTCTTTTAATTGACTTCAGTGTTAAAAAAAGCACGTGTCTGTGATTTGATTACATGCTGACTTTAAAATGTAGAGAGAAGTGAATTATCCTGTTTACTTTATTATGAACTAGTCATTCACATAATCGAGAACAGACTCATTTATGTACGTTCAGATTGTTGGATAAATGATATTTGAAAAATTATACATGATAAATTAAACAATAATAATTGAGTGTTATGAAGATTATTGAATTAGGATATGATACTGTGAATTGGTCTGATTTAGACATCAATTGAGAACCATGAAACAGTGTAAGAAAGCTATTTCGTTCTGGTAAAGGATTCAGTAGTCCAAATACACGACCTCATTTGAGGGATCGAACCTAAGCTTCATAGTGAACTCTTGACATTTAGATCATTGAGCTAACTGACATCCAATGGTTGTCATGTTTACTCGACCTATTCCATTGTCATCAGTAGGTAACTGCCTCACACTCGACATGGTTGGATTTCATTGGTTAATCTTCCTTAATAGAATTTCGAGAATTACCTCCTGACGTTACTTACAATTGAGTTGATACTAATTAATTAGGTGGTATGGAGATTGTTAGATTTTAATTCGATATTGTATATAGGGCTGAGTTAGAAGACCTCTGAATTCAAATTGCCCTGAAGGATAGTTGTCTCATTCTAAGATCAGTAACATAATAAGTATCGTTACAAATATTCAATATTTATAGGTATCTTCGTCCAAAAAAGAACGAAAATATTTACAAAACTTGGGCGCCGAGTGTATGTAAGACATATGAATAGAATATATTTGTTAATAATCTCAGCGGATGAAATTAATGAAAAATTCCAACGTTTCGCTCGGCAAACTGGTCCGAGCTTCTTCAGGGAAATAACCAAAATCAAAAATTATCGAATATAAATGTAAATAAGAGGTCAAATTGATTACGGATATCCAATTGCATACAGGGTATGAAATTGTCATATGAGTCATTGTAAGTGAACTAATATTGGAATTGTGTGGATGAAGGAAGGTGTGCATTTTTATGTGCAGTTCATGTTACAATCATGTGTGTACCTGTACTGTTCTGAGTTACGTGCACGGAAAGGGATAGACAAACTGAAGATAGGCTTGTTATCAAATCATAGTTGGAGGAAATCAATGCAATGATGATTATAGGTCAGAGGAAGGGAGAATATTCGTAAATGGCTACACGTTGAATGTGAATCGGAATAGAGAATTCTAACAAAATTCATCAATCAATAAACAAATAAATGGAATGCATTGGAAATTGGAGTAGTATAAGTTGTTAATTCATTTTTTAACCATTAGTTGCCATGGTACAGCTAACAGTACTCCATCTCGTTGGTTTATATTATTCGGATTAGCCCATATGTGTAGGGCTTCAGATGTTAGTCTTTCTTTGTAGGAGTTAAAACCTTTTTGAAGGATTTTAATTCCATTAAAATCGATACTGTGCCCTGATTCTATTGAATGTAGTGCTATTCCAGTTTCAACTTGGGAATAAATCGGCAATAGCACTACATTCAATAGAATCAGGGCACAGTATCGATTTTAATGGAATTAAAATCCTTCAAAAAGGTTTTAACTCCTACAAAGAAAGACTAACATCTGAAGCCCTACACATATGGGCTAATCCGAATAATATAAACCGACGAGGTGGAGTACAGTTAGCTGCACCATGGCAACTAATGGTTAAAAAATGAATTAACAACTTCTACTACTCCAATTTCCAATACATTCCATTTATTTGTTTATTGATTGATGAATTCTGTTTAGAATTCCCTATTCCGATTCACATTCAACGTGTAGCCATTTACGAATATTCTATAATAATCATTACATTGATTTCCTCCAACTATGATTTGATAATAAGCCTATCTTCAGATTGTCTATCCCTTTCCGTGCACGTAACTCAGAACAGTACAGGTACACACATGATTGTAACATGAACTGCACATAAAAATGCACACCTTCCTTCATCCACACAATTCCAATATTAGTTCACTTACAATGACTCATATGACAATTTCATACCCTGTATGCAATTGGATATCCGTAATCAATTTGACCTCTTATTTACATTTATATTCGATAATTTTTGATTTTGGTTATTTCCCTGAAGAAGCTCGGACCAGTTTGCCGAGCGAAACGTTGGAATTTTTCATTAATTTCATCCGCTGAGATTATTAACAAATATATTCTATTTATATATTCAATATTTACTTTGAAACTAACTCGAGTTAGTTTTAGATGTTCTTATCAATGTATTTTTAATGGGTTTCAGTCAATAGATTTGTTCCTTGAACTTCTCTTCGGTTTTTCATTTTTCCATCCAATGAGGCAATAACTGTAATTCAGTTAAATGAATTTTTAAATGTAAACTAATGAGTGCCAACTCAGTGGTCAGAAGTCAAAGCAATTGATGTAACACCTGATGTGTATTGATTCAATCAATGGAGGGGATAGTTGATCTTCATCTCAGGAGTGATCCATATGAGACTGTAAATGATATTTAGTGCATCGTGATTTTCAATAAGAGTTTAACGAACGTAGGTTAGTGATATTGAAAAAAAGTAATAATAGTTGTTTCCTGATCCTGACGTTTACGAGGTAATCAGATAACATATCAAATTAAGATTATGCCACTGATAGGTTTATTTCATGGTTTTGTACACAAACTCAATCGATCTACTGTAATCATGACTGAAAAACAAAAACTCTCACTGATAGGGAAGAGTATTATTAATTTAGCTTTAAAATAATTTCTAATTTTCACATGATTATGACGAATCTCGAATTAACACCACTCAAAAGATCAGCTCAAGTTTCACTGACGCATATATTGAAGGAGATTAAAATGATTAACAATTCCTAAAACATATTTAAGAACTAATATGTTGATTAAAAAGTAGAGTTTGTAATTCATAAAACAATCAACTCATAACAATAAAAATCAGAATCATATCTTATCTTAATGGTGACATTTGAGTGTAATCGGCTGCTTTATTTATTATGATTTTCGACTTAAGCAATATAGTATCTAAAACACAAGGGCTATTCATGGTTAAGTAAAGACTTTTTTATAGATTTAAAAGTTTTATTAGTTTCAGCTAACATTGCTAAATATTTGAACAACGTCTTCGAGAAGAGAAATCTGTTTGAATTAGTCAGTAGGGTCGTTACCGATATGGCTTTCTTACTTTCAGTGATTCACTAACCCACCTCATTATAGAGAAAAGACCGATCCCTGAAAACTTCTTAACTGTGTACCGTATTATGTTCAGTATATAAAACGCATGCAACATTGATTTATCAGTAGATTTCAGAACTCCTGAGATCATCACTATCGAATAAAATGAGAAGGGGGATATGAAAGGAGATTCGTTTCTAGCATCTTTTATTTAAATAAATTCATGGTTATAAAGATAGCTACCTGTAATTTTGTAGTACGAGAGGCTTCTAAAGAAGATACTCATATAGTCTGAATACATGGCTAATGAAGCTAGAAGGTAAACATAAAGAATTTGAATTCTAGAAATACATTAAATTTCCCAAACTTTTGATTAAATGAAAGTAATTTAAATGTTTTTCAGCTGTTAATCAGTTTTAGAAATAAACATGACAAAAAAATACATACCTAAAATGTCTAAAGCATAAAAGTTTTCATCTCCCAAGGGGTATACAAAAACATTATGCTTGCACTCACAGCAACAGCTAGACTGTATGGCCTACCAAAAACACATTAAAGTGAGTTGTCGCTCATCACAGTTTTAGATATGCTAAATACGTATCAGTCACTGATAACCCTGGACATAATATTTCATTGATTGTAGATTCTTATTTTGGTATGCATGTTATAGTATGATTGATTAGATGACGTCACCTTATCCACGATTCCCTACTTTGCTCTGCTTGATTTTCGCTAGTTGAAATAAATTATCTCATATCGATTAATCTTCTAACTTCTAAATTACGCATGGAACTTAGCAAAGTGCCAAATCGTCGGTTGAATTATAATTCCTGAGTTACATGGGTCTATTTCATTTAAAGAGTCAGATAGATACTATGCATTATATATGCATCAGGTTCAATAGAAACGAAAACTAAACGTTTTGTCAATTAAAACGTCTATGGATTCCACAAATTCACTTTGCTACTTCAAAAAGAAGTAAAAAATCGTGTATGAAACAGCTTCAACTCGTGAATAGAATAAAAAACTTAGGAGTGAATAATGAATTCATGATTTCATTATAGAAGCATAATCATTATTTATGAATTTTCCTAAGTAAAACGATCGATTTCATTTGCACTGAACTGGAAAACAGAATAATGAAAATTGAAATGCTTACTATTTCCCTGAAATAATTTAAACTAAAATATAAATTTTACGTTCATTGAACACTTTCATAGACAGTGTGACGGAGCTGCAATAAGGCACTAAAGGGGTAAAATCCCAGGGAACAGTTTTTGACAAAGATAGCAAACCGTCGTTCAAAATGTCAATAAAACAAAATAGAATCCCATTCATTTCCTTTCTTATATAAACTTGAAATCATCATAAACAATTGCTGGAACAGAATAACATGAATTCATTTTACTCCGTTTGCTTCGCATCAGCTGAATAACATTTATAACATTGCAAAATAAAATAAGCTAACGAGTAAATAAAAGATCAGTCTAGCACCATCAAATGCTTTGTCAGTCCCACCACATAATCATTCATCCCAATTTAACTAACTACATCCTCTCGAACTGTAACTTTAACACCACAGGCTTCTTTAGTATGATTGGTAATTTGATTTAAGATTTTCTTTCAGATATATATGTTTAGTTAGGAATTTCGATATATATTCATTTTTACTTGATAATTAATGAATGGTTCTAAGTTCCTCTTTGACTTCGTCTCCAGTCCTAATAGTTTTAATTCTAAGATCAAACGTGTAACATAATTCCTTTATATTATAGAGGAACGAAACTTAAGAAGTGAATAAATTGAATTGAGGAGGTTGGTTTTCTGTAGATTTTCTATTTTATGGCTCAGTTTAATCTTCTTGTTAGTAAATTATCTAGAAATGAAATTCTATTATTGTTTTCCACTTTCTTTGTGCTCGTATTACATAGCGTTCAAGTTTAACAGTACAAAATGCCGTCAATTTGGTGTCCGGCAATGTAGTCACTAAGTAAATTGATGTTTAGTGGAAAAAGGATAATTCCAGTCAACACTCTATTCATAGATGGAATACATGGTTTGGATTATGAATAAACTTTAATAGCTTTATTACAAAAGGCCCTATTGAAAGTATAGTCTTACAGGGCAAATTGAAACGTTCTAGTGATAAACTTGATGAAGAGCGGAGAATCATCAAAATTTGCCTACAACAAAGGATACCCCTTTAAATTAATGGAAATATGCCTAAGAGGTGGAAACCAGAAACTTATACATATTACACCTAACGACTAGTCAGCTTTTATTAACCTTGATTTTAAAAGTGACGATACTGCAATAATAATCAGAAGAAGTCTCAATACAGTGTTAACAAGTACATACACTGCAGTGACAAAAATGTTGTGAATAAAACGGTATGCTGCCAGAAACAGTCAAAGATTGACTAATATCCTTCTCACATTACAGCAAACTGTTTCTACAAATTTACTTATATTTTCCGAAATGGTCACATTAAATGTGCTGATGAAAGGGATTACCTTTTATTCAATGAACATGTTTCGAATAATCTTTATTTATAGGAAATGAAAACTTTAAACAGCAGAATTTCCAGATACTTGACAGACACAGAATGTAAGTTAGATATCTTGAAGTCATTCAAGATGCTTAATAGGCAATTAACATCTAGTCTTTTGAAATTCACTGAGGTTATGGCTATCAAGTGCTTTAAACTGGATTTATGTATTTAAACGAAAACAGTTACAGCTAATTCACTGACTTAATAACATACCTCCCATTTCTAAAATATGTTTCATTGTATAATATCATCATACTACATTTCACATTTAACTTAACGTATGCCAAATCAACTTGCCTTCAATTTATTCATTTCCTAATCACCGAATTTTAGTTTTGTAATTCTTTGTTAGCATATTGATCGATTTTCTAGAACTATTTTTGTCTCATATATATTTGTAACATCCTATGCGTCCTTTTAACCATTATTTGGATTGTTTAAAAATTCCCATGTTTATCCAAAACAAAGACGTTTGAATGAAGAATATTCTTCTCGATCAATCCTCATCAGGCTCTACATTTATTAGTTCAAAATTATTAGTCACAATTATAGCCAGTTCTGAGTCAGATACACAACATTATTTCGATATCAAGGAAATCATCATTATCATGTAACTTGTGAAACGTAAACGACAATTGAAATATAACAGCATTATTAATCAAATAGGTACATATGTACTCTGTATATGGGTGACACTTGGAGGTGGGGTGGTAGCAAAATACAATCAGATCAAGTGTTTGTAGACAAAGGTCGAATCCTACTTAAAATGAAACCGAATGGGTAAGAGTTGGTAAAAAGGAGTGAATGATAATCAAAATTCGTCAAATAGTAACAATAACAATAATAGACATAATTACAATCAGTTCATTTGTTTGATCTTAAAATGTTACAAATGCAATAAAATTAGGAGAGAAGATTGAGTGATATTCAAATTCATTCTGTGTACTTTGATTAATAATAATAATAATAATAATAATAATAATAATAATAATAATAATAATAATAATAATAATAATAATAATAATAATAATAATAATAATAATAATAATAATAATAATAATAATAATAATAATACTGTGGAAATGCACATCCACAGAGACAGTACATATGCATTAATCAAATTAAATTGTTGTATGATTAAGGTGGAGATTGGTTTAAGGAATCATGCGTCGGCCATAGCAGGAAAAGGAGTTGAACATATTTCTTCTGTATGCACAGGTCTGGCTTCTTGACCCGTAGAGCTATCGCCTCTACCGTTTTAAGGACTCTGAGTCTAACCGATCATGGCAGATAACTGTTTACACAGAATATTATTTGGATACAGTTTTCTTTTACAGCTAGGTGGAATGCTTTCCATCTAAATTCCTACAAAAATTATCACTATATGATAGGTTTCGTTTAAATTTTGATTTTAAAGTAATATAAGTGTATGCAATTGACGAAAAGCAGACGAAATAAAGTAGATTCATATCATTCTATGCATATAATCGTTCATGTTCTTAAACTAGGATTCTATTTTTGTGATGCGAATGATAAGTTCATAGTTCTAAAAATCAGGGATGAACTATGGAACTTAACAAATAAATGCAAAAGGCCTCCATAATGCATTAGATTTAGTAATGGAAACATTAATAAAATTTCATTTCTAGATAATTTACTAACAAGAAGATTAAACTGAGCCATAAAATAGAAAATCTACAGAAAACCAACCTCCTCAATTCAATTTATTCACTTCTTAAGTTTCGTTCCTCTATAATATAAAGGAATTATGTTACACGTTTGATCTTAGAATTAAAACTATTAGGACTGGAGACGAAGTCAAAGAGGAACTTAGAACCATTCATTAATTATCAAGTAAAAATGAATATATATCGAAATTCCTAACTAAACATATATATCTGAAAGAAAATCTTAAATCAAATTACCAATCATACTAAAGAAGCCTGTGGTGTTAAAGTTACAGTTCGAGAGGATGTAGTTAGTTAAATTGGGATGAATGATTATGTGGTGAGACTGACAAATTGGATCGATTGTCTACCATTTAAAATTTAGTCTCATTTTAATTACTCATGTGGAACTACTTCCATTGGTCGTATGATTAGGCGAATCCATCGTCGCATTTGTGAATATCAACCTTGTTGATCGATCAAATGACAATGCTAGCCGATAAAGTCTATTCAGTCAACGTGAATACAATCTTCAAAATAAAATACAAAATCTGAAATTCCTTTTTATCTTTAGATACTACTGCTTACAAGTAGTAGAGTTACTTAGCATCCACATAAATAAACCTATCCTTTGTATTCAAGATACGTTTGTACTACCTTTCTCCCCTTCTTGATAGTCAAACGAATTTAGAAAGGATCTTTCCACTTCTTGTTTTTCATTTTAATATTATTGTTATTTGGTTAACTCTTTTAACCAGAAGGTAAATTCTAAGCTTACTCTTCCATTTTGTCTTTATGTAGTCAAGCTGAACGACTACCTGATATCCAAATTGAACCTTGTCTGTTGCCCTATTTATTAGGTTACCACTGAAATAACTAATCGATTTTGAGAAGGGTGATACACTTACACATTTTAAACTTTGTCGTCAAGTCATCAATCTTAATTAATAACCAACACTGCACTCATTTTTATTACTAGTGTTATCTACTCATTACCATTTACACAATCTCGGCTAACATGATGTCAATCCACCAACGTGGAAGAAATCAAGATAGCCATCAGACAGATCAAAAGTGGGAAAGCAGCAGGACCTGACAATATACCAGCCGAAGCACTCAAGTCACACACAGACATAACGGCAAGGATGCTCCACGTTTCATCCAAGAGGATCTGGGAGGAAAAACAATTGCCAGAAGACTGGAAAGAAGGATATCTTATCAAGATACCAAAGAAAGGAGATTTCAGCAAATGTGAGAACTACGGAGGGATCACACTGTTGTCAGTAACAGGGAAAGTCTTCAATAGAGTGTTGTTAAACAGAATGAAAGATTCAGTGGATACTCAACTTCGAGATCAACAGGCTGGTTTCCGTAAGGATCGGTCGTGCACAGACCAAATAGAAACACTACAGATCATCGTTGAACAATCAATTGAATGGAACTCCTCACTGTACCACAACCTCATTGACAATGAGAAGGCGTTTGACAGTGTAGACAATAGAACACTATGGAAACTTCTTCGACACTACAGTGTACCAGAGAAACTCGTCAACATCATCCGGAATTCTTACGACAAACTACAGGGCAAAATCGCACATGCAGGACAGCTGACAGATACATTCCAAGTGAGGACCAGAGTCAAATAAGGCTGCCTACTCTCGCCAAGTCTCTTCTTTCTAGTGGTTGACTGGATCATGAAGACCTCCATATATGAGGGGATGCACGGAATTCAATGAACAAGTAGGATGCAACTCGATGATTTGGACTTTGCAGATGATCTAGCTCTTCTAGCCAAAACACACCAACAAATGCAAGAGAAGACAATCAGCGTAACAGCAACCTCAGCATCATTAGGCCTGAACATACATAAGGAAAAGAGCAAGATCCTCGAATGCAACACACGGAGCACCAACCCAGCTGAACTTGATGGTGAATCTCTGGAAGAGTAGGATACCTTCACGTACCTGAAAACATCATCGATGAGCAAAGAAGATCCGATGCAGATGCAAAGGCAAGGATTGTCTAAGCAAGGGCAGCATTTCAACTGTTGAAGAACATATGAGACTCAAAACAATAGTCAACCAACCTCAAGGTCAAATGCTTTAATTTGAATGTCAAGATAGTTCTACTGTATGGAGCTGAAACGTGGAGAACTACTGCAAACATCCTCAGGAGGGTACAGGTATTTATAAACAACTGTCTACGCAGAATATTGAATGTCTGTTTGCCGAAAACCATCAGCAACAGCTTGCCATGAGAGAGGACAAACCAACTTCCATCTGAAGAGGAAATCAGGAAACGACGTTGGAAATGGATAGGACATACACTGCGGAAATCATCAGACTGTATCACGAGACAAGCATTAACTTGGAACCCTGTTGGTAAACGGAAAAGAGGAAGGCCAAAGAATATACTGCGTCGAGAGTTGGAAGCAGACATAAAAAGGATGAACAGTAACTGGAGACAGCTGGAAAGGATTGCTCAAGACAGAGTTGAATGGAGAATACTGGTGAGCAGCCTATGCCCCTCCGAGATGGGGTAACAGGCGTAAGTAGGTAAGTACCATTTACAGGCATTGATTTTATGCACAAATACAAAACTTCATATTAGTATTGAGTCTTAATGGAAAACTAATTGAAAAGTAACACTTCTTCTCTTAATTTATTATACCCCCAGTATTCATAAGAATACTAAATATCGTTTAACTACAACGACAAATCTCTCTAAATACTGAATCAATAGTCTTTGAAATTATTGTAAACTCGAATCACAGACTATTTCAATTAGTATTATCATTTCAGTAAGGGAATGTTTTTTCGTTTGCAAAATAAATGCGATAGAATTTAGTTTGTTTCTCTGGTTGTTCGTTTCTTCCCAGCCGAACAAAAAGAAAAGTAAGTCAACTTAGCAATAAATGACTTAATACAAATAAAACTATTTCAAATATTCAATTGTTTGTTGTTAATTGTAACAAAACTGTTTTGTAAATACTAACTAATTAGTGTGAGTTTTTTATACGAAGTGAGAATAAGGTCATGTTATTCTTTCTTTTTGTCCCAGTTCTATTGAAATGTTAATGAAAGTAATTTAATCAATCAATTTTCTTTCTGACTTTACATCGATTAATAGATATGAAGAAATTTTCTCGTTAATTATGCCATTTGTCGTATACAATACTGTTTGTCATCGAAAGTAACCTATGAATGTTATAATTTACAGTTAGTCACATTTCATCACAACAGATTTGTAATAAAGCTCTTCGAAATAGTATTAAAATGGTAGAATAAAAGAATCCTGTAATATTTTTAGCTTCTTAGCCATAACAATTTGAATATGATTGACTTAAAGCCAGTTATTTATACAGTATGCCCATGTATAAAAGTTTTGAAATTCAAGCTATATGAATAAATAAAAGTAAATTGATCAGCAATATCTATAGATCTCCCCATAAATATCGACACACGAACAGTTGACGAAATCAAAGTGGCCTATTCGACAAATCAAGTTTGTCAAATCATCAAGACCAGACAACATATCAGTGAAGCGAGGCACTAAATTAAGATATAGATTCAACTGCAAACATACTCCACATTCTATTCAAGAAAATTTGGGTGGAAAAACAAGTGCCGACAGACCAGAAAGAAGGGTACCTCATTAAGATACCAAAGAAAGGAGATTTCAGCAATTGCGACAAATACAGAGGCATCACTCTACTCTCACTACCAGGAAAAGTCTTCAACAGAGTGCTTTCAAACCGAATGAGAGATCCAGTCGATGCACAACTTCGAGATCACCAGACAGGATTCTGTAAAGACCGATCATGTATCTACCGAATCGTGACTCTACCGTTCATTGTTGAACAATCAATTAAAAGGAATTCACCACTTTATATCAACTTCGTCGACAGCGTGCAAAACGAGAATATTATGGAGCCTTCTGCGAAGTTATGGTGTACACGAGAATATAGTCAATATCATACGGAATTATTACAATACACTGTATAGAGGATAGTACGCAGATTCGCTCGAAGTGAAGATAGGTGTCAGAAAATGAAACATAAAGTTGTTTACTTTCGCCCATTTCTCACTCATATTTTCTCCTGGTTAACTCGATTATGAAAACTGTAACATCTTATGTAAAGCATCGAATACAGAGGACAACATAGATGCAACTAGATGATTAGCACCTTTCAAATAACCAACCTAGATCCCCTGTCTCACAAACACCAACAAATGCAAGTAAAGACACATGGTTTAGCAACAGCATCTACAACCACCACTACACCTCAACATATACAAAATGAAAAGTAAGATCATCAGATACAACACTGCACAACAAACACAAACAAAATCACAATTGACTCCATGGAAAGCTCTGCAAGATGTAGATACTTTCACATATCTGAGAAGCAGCACCAACATCATCAACCATATACAACGACGATTTGATGATGCAAATATGATGACACAGACTGGTTAGGCAAATACAACATTCCTACAATTCAAAAGTATCTGCAATTCAAACCAACTGCCAATCAACTGTCAATCAACATCAATGTCACCATTTTCAATATAGACATGAAAACAGTTTTGTTGTATGAAACTGAAAGTTGCATGGTGAACTACACAAAGTATCATTCAAAAGATACAAGTATTCATAATCATTTGTTTGTGAAATATACTTCGGATTTGATGATCAGACACTATCAACAACAACGTTCTGTGATAGAGAACAAACTAACCGAAATCCAGTTGAGGAATAAATTACGAAAATACACCAGAGGTGAATAGGATGCACATTGAGGAAATCATTAAAGTGTGTGAGAAAGCATTAACATGGAATCCTGAATGTCATAGGTAGAGAGGAAGACCATAGGACGGATATGGCCTGTAATTGGAGTTAGAGACGGAGGGAATGAATAGCACTTTTGGGGAAGTGTAAGAGATATCTGATGACAGATATGTTTTGAGAATGTTGGTCACTGGTCTATACTCCCCGATTGGTAACGAGCATTGATTTATGTATTGATATTGATCAATCACTGAGTAATAACCAACTTCATGTTTGTTTATTGTGTAGTGCTAATCGAATCCTGTCTAACAAATTGCAATATATATTAGCATATCTAATTGGTTCGGTATAATATGTGTTAATATTTTATGATTGATGGCTGGAGATGGCTGGTAGGGTACCTGTCAGTAACATTTGATTGCTAGATTAACACTAAAAGAAGAGATAAACATGACACTGGTCATTACACAGTTGTCAATCTATAAAAATAGCTCAGTCCTATAGATTATCAGTTTCACCATTAGATCAGTGACAATACTTGAGAGTGAGAAACTAGGGGATACAGATTCGTGTCCAACAAAAGATATGATTTCCCACAAGATCTCAAACACTTTACTGAGTTTTAACTAGTACTAAATATAGGTGCCTGGTTTCTTGTAGACAACTTCCAATCATTAAATATCAAGTAGGATAATTACTACTTAGCAACGTAATATTTCTGAAAACTAAATTATACTAACACCATCTCTTTAATACTCAACCATATTTGTCACACTGTTATTCTCAGTTGAATTTTAATATATTCACATACAGTTAGCATTCACTTTGAGAGAGTGAAATTTATGAGGTGCTTTACTTACATTTAATGAAAAAATTCGGAATTCAGACAAATAACATTTTTATAACTATGAAAAAAAAAAAAGGAACGATATAGATCACTTAATTTTCAGACTACACGGTATTATAGACTGGACTATTAAATTTCGACACAATTATCTATAAGTGCTTACCGCTTCGTCTGAATGTTGTCATGTATCCAACTGAGTATTTGATAACTTATGCATACCAATAAAGTATCCAAAATCAAAAGAAAGGTTTTTTAATACTCTTTGGTACCAATCGACTTTCCAAACAACTTCAGCTTGTAAGGAGGAATAGTTTTAAAATTTGTGCCATGCATTTTACAAAACGTTAAACGTTCTCTGTGTAGACTAAAAGTTTTGTGTTTTATCCTTGATGGGATCGTAAATGTGTACTTTTGAGTAATCTCATCCTAAAACGGAGTATCTATTCAATGTTTCCTGATTTTACAACGAATTGTTTTGCAACACCCTTTGAATTCAACAATTAACATATCCTATGTAATAATGATAATCTGTTGTTGTGAGACTAATTTTCTTAATCTGTATAACTGTTGTTCTACCGTAATATTGGATTGGCTAGAAATGTATTTCAAGAGTAGTGTTTTTATTAAATAATGTATCATATTTATTCAGACATGATGTTGTCTTCTAAACTTTTAACACCAGAATGAAACATTCAGTATTGAAGGAGCAATCGAAGTGATTACCTTTTCATGTTATTCAGAATGAGTTATAGCAATGTATATAAGCTACGCTATATGAATAAACAATCAGTTATTGATTCAGAAATAAAATTTTCTTGCTACTTTTATTAATATACATCTTTTAATTTCTTATGTAAATATCTAAGATAAATATTTAACATACCAAACGTTATGCAGTAAAACAAGTCCCTGTGAAAGATGCATAAATCTACCCCACTAAAAGGTACATATTATTTTCTTTATTTCGTACTATATATGTGACAATACATATTTATTCATGCATGTTATTCTGAAAATTTCTAATATATAGGAGTCATTCAGTACCTTTCCTTTTATTCCTGATAAAATGCTACTAGACTGTACTGTTATTACTGAGTTCACTTATTAAACTTCGATTTATGATAATTTACTGCAAGTTTATAACATGCAATTTCTTAGCTAAGTTCATACATTATCCTATGTCTACCATTTACTTATTTATCGTCTAGAATGGTTTTTGTTGCTATTTGGTCATCGGCTTTTGTCTTTTTTCAGGTCACAGATGATTATATGTACCTTATAACGAGACTACAATCCCCTTGAGACACAAGGTTTATTTTTCCTCTTCACAAGCATAACTTTATGGTCCTTCTATTAACGAAATATTAATTTCCAATTGATGCCAACTATGCGAAAAGGAAGATCATAAAACACTCACTCCGCTGTATTTTCCCTACTTTCTATAGGAAATTATGCTTCCATACAATACTTATTAGAGATAACTTTACACTTGCAGAATCGATTGTAATAACAACTATTTAACTATTAGTCTATCCTTCATGATTATAAATTTTATCCCATTTCATTAACCATACATTTTTAATTAAAGTGCCCTAATTATTTTTTTCAATAATGCGACTATGCCTGTTAATTAGCATGAATTCTGTAAATATTTCATATATATAAATATGCCTATTTGAAGCAAAGAAAGATTGTCACATGATAAAAATTCTGCAAAATTACTTTGTAGTGGTTTTCATCAGAAATGAATATCATTTAAAAAAATTATTTAAAAACCTTAGAGATCACAAGGTAGCCTGTTTTGTCTTAATTTGGATCTTCTCATCAGTTCATATCCACGATCAAATAGAACTCAACACATTCTATTAATTCTTCAATTATGATATACATTATATATGATATGACATATATATAAATAGAGTTCAGTAAAATAATTGGTTTTCAACAACATATCCTTAGAGAATGCCAGTTCATGATATATATATATATATATATATATATATATATATATATATATATATATATATATATATATATATATATATATATAGGGTGGGACAAATAAAATTGGTAATGTCATAACTTAGTAAGCTAGTATGAGACCGCAGTCAATAATGTTACGAATGATAGTTGTTCATTTTTACTTAGTGTTAAATATTTTTGTGGTTAATTATGTCAACTGTTTCTCTGTCTTTTGTTATCCGTCTATTGAGGCCTAAAGTGAATAATAGTTCCCATGACCGTAACTCAGCCTTCTAATGAATATATATGTATGTGGAATAAACGAAATTATTAATCTTATGAGTTATCAGAGCTTCTGATCCAAAGTGCATTCTTTGTTCATAAATTCAAAAATATTCACACACTAATCTCAAATAGTCAGCCAGCCAACTATTTATATGATATGGTGGACATGAGTTAAAGTCTTTTTTGAAAACAGATGCAACAAATAATGAAATTATAATCAATCAAATATCTTTAGTGTTTTCCATCACGAAACTATAGGTAAAATAAAATGTCATTGAAAACTAGACAATATTGTATAACTGTCAATTCTCAATATGAAATTACTCAGTTGTGTACACTTACGTAACTATTTGTTTCGTAATGAAAACTATACATTTAGACTATCAAGTTAATAGACAGTAGATTTCATCTTCATTTTCCAATCAATGCTTGACATTATCAGATAATTATTAACTATCATCGATAAGTTGTTTTCATGATTTCTTTTATTTTCTTGCCAAAACGCTTTTTAAGTGAATTGTTTATAAGTATTTCAATAAGTAATTCTGTGAAATTTTTGACTAGTTTCGAAACAATTATTTATGGAATGTGTTACATAGAGAATTTCAGTGAATGATTGAATTTTTTCATAATCTAGAAATTTCTAAAATAACGAAACCAGTAATCAATACAATTTTTGCATGCATATATATATATATATATATATATATATATATATATATATATATATATATATATATATATATAGATAGATAGATAGATAGATAGATAGATAGATAGATAGATAGATAGATAGATAGATAGATAGATAGATAGATAGATAGATAGATAGATAGATAGATAGATATAAGTCAAGACAATTTTTTTAGAGATTAGTATTTAATTTTGTTGTTTGTATTCGTCACAGATTGATTTCCGTTGCATACCATGGAAAAACGCTGGACTTCTGTTTTGTTGTGGTTAGTGGAGTTCAGATGCATCTCGAGTAAAACAGTCATCACTAGTAGCATTGACAAGTCATTACTCTATGTTATAAATTAATTGAACTAAGAATTCTACTATTGGAAGCTGGCCCAGTGTTGTTGGTGGTTAAGAGTTCTTTGAGGAATCTGAAGGTTCTGAGTTAAATTCTTTGGAGGAACTGAGAATGTGTACTGCTAACGAATTGCATATTATGATGAAACAGGTGTCCAATATATTCTAGCTTTCAATAATAATCAATCGAAATTAGTCTATGACAAATAAGAACAATGAAATTTTACGCACGTATATTTAAGCCCAGGTCTTGAAGTTTTAGTAACTATATATTTATTTCAAGTATATAGAATAAAGTTTTAACTCATGAACTAATAATTATACACTTAGTAATTAAAATATAATCCTAGATGAATCAATGAAAATCAATTATTTTTTAATTGATAATATTTTTCATACATAATTTACGTTTAGTAATTCGAAACATATTGAAGTGAGAAAATTATAACAATCACTATATGAAAGGCAAAATTTAATAATATTTAAACATAAAGCAATTTGATTATGTACATCAGATTAAATTAGATAAACAATATGGAATTGGTTTAGTTAAGAGAAATTGATTTCAGTGATTTCATCTACAACGTTGTACAATCATGTAAATAGTTGCGTAAAATAAATTGACAACAAGAAATATTCGAACAAATTAATAAATATTTAAACAAAAGTCATAAAAATTGTTATTCTTATCTAGAATATCATAGTGATTAAGTAGAGAAACTGTTGTATCGATGCATGTAAACAGCACAGAATTTCGTAATTGATAACTTACAGATAATATTTATGTACTGAAAGCAACATTTTAATTGAATCTTTCTAAGATATATTTGATACTCTATATCATTAAATTTTCTGCTTAATGAATGATTTTGTTGACTTTTACGGGACGGTATCGTTAACCCCATACCCAACCCTTCTCCTTCATCTAGCCTTGGGACCGGTAGTAGCCCTAGGGGAATTTCAGCCAGAGTTATGCTCTCCAATAGTGACCCAAAATAATGCTTTTTATATATTCATTAGGTTGCATGTGTATAAATAAGTAGTAGAATAAGTCTCTTTACTATTAAGGACCGGTATTTTTTAAAATCAGTGTTAAGGATTACATCTGAATGATAAATTTAGTAAAATCTGTTACATAATTCTATATCAAGGCGATTCGTTTAAAATACACTTATAAGAGTAGATATTGATCATTTTGACGTCATTCAAAGCAACATTGAGGAGATAGAAATCCTCACAAATAAATGTAAATCTGTTAAACAAATGAGTGGTTGTCTAAACTCGGTGGTTCATGGGATAACATCACAGCGTTCGATATCAGCTGGATGAGTTTAGGTCCCAGTGTAAGAATCATTATTTACATGTAACTTAGTAGTTTTAAATAAGATGAAATGTATGTCCCAGATCCTATCAATAGCCGAAATCCAACATAAATAGATGTACGAAAAAAATCAAGTGTAAATTATTGATTTTAGGGGCAATTTTATCGTCATTTGTGAATAAATATTTGATTTTATCTATTATAGAGAACATAGTAATGGTAGGCTTACCTAGAGTCCTCCATGAACGATTGTAATTGTATAATTTTATTGTTTGTATTCATCACAAATTAATCTCGGCTGGGTACCATTGGAAACAAGGCAATACTGGACACCAGTTTGGTCCTAGTATAAGACTCCCCAGTTGTATTGATAACAAAGAATATGTATCATGAAATGCAAATATTTCTAATAATTACTAATCGATTATGTGTACTTTTAAATTCAAGCCACAGAAACCAAACAGTGCTAAAATACTTCACACAACAAGATCCTTTTTAAAATTTGAGTAAAGTAAAAATCACAAGATTAGCAGAATAAGACGAATTCATTAGATGCCATTAGCTACAAGCGGCCTTAATTTACAAATAGTACTTTTCTTAATGTCAACAACGTTTCATATACTTCAATTAATGAGTTTAAAACGGAATACAAAATTATAAAGACTGGAAGGTAACACCAATTATGCAATATAGTAGCTGCAACTTAAGATTGCTTAAATGATAAAAATTGTGTCCTATAAAAGAACTGGATGATTTCAAATGGATGATTACGAAAATAGTCCATGGATTTGATTGGCAACTAAAATTGTGAGTGAATTTCACTGGAATCATATTGAGATTGTGTATTAGACAATAACACAGCTAATAAAAGGAATATTAAGCTTTCTTTCTATTTACTGAGGTCATTTGAGAAGAACTTGATAACAATGGTCTTTATTAATCAAAGTAAAGGTTGTATTCACTGTTCATTAATTATTCTAAACACCTTTGTGACATCCACTATATATCTGTTTTCTATAGGTGCAATAAGTAGACAGGATTTTCTTTACCAGTTTGAACTCATTATCATCGGTATGTAAAACTTTATTCATAACAACATAGCAAGCAATAGCTACATTCCGTTTTAGCTGATAAAAAACCATAAAATATAATAAGTACATTTTATTCTACAAAACTTGTGATTTTTGCTTTATTCAAAACCAGTATGAGAAAGCTAATAAAAAATTTTCTTTGGATTTGTCATGCTACAATTCATCTCGGCTAAACTTAATAATGTGATGTTGGATTACTTTCCTTCCGTGAATGCCGCTTGCTTAAGCATTCAGGACACTTTCTTCAATTCGTCATATATTGTAATGAACAACACCCCTTTTAGATTTGTTTGAATGAAGTAATTATAGTCACTATTTGTACGTGCTCATAAGCTTATAAATTGATGCGATACTAAGTATCAGAGAATTCAAATTGAATAATAGCAGTTGTTGGCAATAATTTCCTCCTTATCTTTCATATGAAATAGCAAGGGACGAAAATATTGAGGCCCATGCAGCTAATATATAATGTATGGAAATGTTGTTGTACTAGCTAAACTAGTACAAAATGTATCACAATTGGAAGTGGTACCTAACACAGATCAATCTATTATAAATACAAACAACAACTTTAAATCTACTTTGGGTGTAACTAATTTGAATGTTTACAATTAATAATGAATAGTAGGTAGATTAAGAATTCGGTGCTATGATCAGTAACAAAAGTATTGTTACTTTTAAATGGTTGACTCATGTCATACGGTTAACTGTACGTTTTCAATATCGTGTCCTGTGTTAATTACTTTCTTTTTTGGATTGACTAAATAAATTATCACCACGTAATATTTGATTTTTCAAAGGTCTCATCAAAGTTTCTTTGCTATAACACTTTTGGGTCAGAAGTAAATCTCAAGGTTACGTATGTAGATACTGATTGTATAAATCGATAAACTTGACTTTCTTTCCTACACCCAAAATTTACGAGACAATGTATATAGTTATTAAATGTGTACACTTGCAAATAATCATACGATAGCCTATT
This sequence comes from Schistosoma japonicum, assembly GCA_025215515.1. Taxonomy (NCBI): domain Eukaryota; kingdom Metazoa; phylum Platyhelminthes; class Trematoda; order Strigeidida; family Schistosomatidae; genus Schistosoma; species Schistosoma japonicum. The sequence continues at coordinate 3,647,118 of CM046068.1, forward strand.
AAAAAGATGGTAATTAACTCACTACTATATAGTCTAAAAATTCATTGTGTGCGACTATTGGGAGTCGAAGTAAGGATCGTGATGGTGAAGTGTATTGTTTTTACGAAAAATGTAAATATTTAATTTTTATTGTTTATTTCATGCCTCAGAGAAAGGATATATTCAGTCACTAAAAATGTAAGAATTATGTACCAAACAGCAATTGTAGTAAGAAAATACTTACTTTACTTAGTATACGCTATATTAATGCCATAACTAGAATCACCTTGACATAGACTTGACAGAGTTTTGAGACACGTATTAACGAGTAAATAAAGCTTCATGAAGCCTGAAAGTCCTGCGTTTAACCTCCTGTGAAAATATAAAGGCTTACTGCTCTGGAGTCCCATACTAGAATTAGAGAGGTGTCTAGTGTTCCCTGGTTTTCAGTGGTACCCAACCTAAATCAATCCGTGACGAATACATATAACAAATTAATCATTATAGTTAATAAATAGTAATTATCAAGCTGAATCTAATCTCATGTGTTCGAAGATAATAGAAAAAGAACTCTTGCTGTTGAAAGTTAGCATAATACCTATAGATAAGATAGATTTATCAAATATCCTACCACCACCACCCACACTCCTGCTTCACAAATTCATCATCATCAATCTTAGACATCATGAACTTTGGAATATTAATGAACTCTGTTGATATCAGTCTACTAACACTAAATAATCTTTAAGTAAGCAAAATTTAAAGTTTTATACCTCGTTATTATAAGTTCACTTTTCCAGTATGTTTAAAGAAATTTTAATAGTTGAATTTGAGAAGTCTTATTCACATGCCGATATGCGATACTATATACGGCATACTTGATTGTTATATTAATTTAACTAGTAAGCTTATTGAGGTTTAAGAATATCCTTTAACCGGTTTAGAACTGTTAAGCAGATATAATATGATGTGTTCATTCAGTTTTATTGACTCAGTGAGAGATAACTGACAAGAGATGACTGACAAGAAAATAATATCACTAGATGTTGTGTCACTCTTCAAAAATGTTCTAACGGCGACAATATGGTTCCTGTGATAAGAGAACAACCTCCTTATTGGTACACAAAGTTTTATTCGAAATAACTACTCCTAGGATCCACATACGATGTTCAGTTCCGATTTAGTAATGAATTCTAAAGACAGACAGATGGCGTAGCTGTGGATTCACCTTTGGACACTCTTCTTGCTAACTTTCATGGCATAACTAGAAAACATGATACTTAAACCAAAAATTAATGGCTTCCATCTATATAAAACATATATGAATGAGGCCTTCATTATCTGTGATAAAAATAGTGATCTCAACGTTAGTTTAAGCGAATTCATTAGCTTTCATCAAGTAGTTAAATTCGCATTATAATTACAGAAGAATTCGGAACTTCATTTCATCGACGTCTTATTAATAAAAAAACCAGTTGGTTTGCTTCAAAGGTCCATATATACAAAAGCCTACTTGGAACGGTCTATATAAGAATTTACAAAGTTAGGTCCCATCGAGCAGAAAAAAGAACTAGTTCACCTTTCTAGACGAATATGCTCTGATGAATTGTTTCAACTTCAACAGATGTTTATTAAAAATAGTTACCTGTCAAGGTTCAAAGATAACCATATGGAATAAAGTCACAGCCTAAAAGAGTTTCAACAGCCGAACAGATAATTTAATTTATGAAACTTGGGTACAAGTGCAATACTGTAGCTGGTATTTTGAAATATCGGCTAATAAAATTATTGGGAAAAACATTTTACGCTGCTAGATTGTGCACTGCCTTCTCCAGTCGGCTTATGATTCAGAAATGTGTAAAGAATAAATACTTGCTTTAGCGACGTTTATGTGCATTTACAGGTTTGCTTACTTTTGTAGAGTAGGGTATAATAGCTTCATGCGGCGTAAGCTTTCTGGAAACACCTCCTAAACTTTCCTGGTCTGGTTACCTAAAAGATAACACAAAAGAGTAAATAGTTCAATTTCAGAATACCTAGTACTCACTCGCCATTCTGCGCTACTTGTGAATTTTTTCAAAATCGTTTACACGGTCAAACAAACTGGACCAAAATCAGTACAGATCAGCAACTTATTCAATGCAAATGCGTTGATCATTTGTAGCTTTAAACCTGATCTGTGTGCACAAAAGCGACAAATAAAAGCCCTGAATTTACCATAGGAGTATGACCAACATTTCTTTCGGCTTATTTCTTATTTTTAAAACTTTTTATCCTCTTGACATACCATAAAATCGAGTTGAGATGATTTGTGCAGTTTGGTACTAAGTTTAGTTGATTGAGTTTGTCATACATTGATGTCGACACCTTACCACTAAAAACCAGGGAGGACTAAATAGCAGTTTCGTTCTACAATATCAATCTGTGACGAATTTATTCAGTTAAACTTATTACCAGTCTCCACAAATCATTTCAATTCAATTACACTAATCAACCAACTAGCGACTAACTTCAAGATGTTACTGAAGCTCTGGTGAAAAGTCATGACTGGTGGAGTTCATTACCAATGTGAATTGTTGATCGCTGCGCTATATACCACAAACTGATGAGAGTGGGAATTCTACTATCGGGTACCGACCCAGTGGTGAAGAAGGTTAAGTGTTTCTAAACCCCTGGGGGGGAACTAGGATGTCCATCCCTGAGGAGTTTCATACAAGAAAGAAAGAGATATCCTAAAATTACTAATTACTTATCACCTTTTCAATAACCTTACAATCTTAATTTTCTCTATTTCTCACTTTTTTCACACTTGTTAAATAGACAATTAATTTCATATTCCTATCACTCTTTATCCATTTATTTTTTACACAACCTTTCTTTTATACACACTTTATGACGCGACAACCTTTTAATTATTTTTAATGGACTGATATACTTAATGAATTACTATAAATATGAATGTACAGCTTGTGTAAATGAGTTCCCCGAAAAGAGAATTTCCTTCTGTGAAATGTTTTATTTTCTTCTTAATTAATAAAACAGGCCTCTTTCATTATATGATATAAGTAGTAGCTTTTAATTTTCTGAAATAATTATTAACTTATATACAAATTTATCCCAATATCATTTTTACAAAAGTTTTTACATAGAAATTAACTACTTCGACAATATTGAGATCAAGGTGAAGTTCATTTAATGATCAGGTCAAATGAATTGTATTATTCAAAACAGGTTAAAAATTCTAAATTGTTTTGTAAAAAAAAAAGGAAGGAAAGAATTATGCATTTGTTAAGGGGTCAATTAAATGTTCACAGGTAATTAAAGAAATTCATATTTTCCTTCAAACCAAAAACAATACTTTATACTACTCAAATAAAATATAATCACAATACCATTAAATATAAAATAAAAGTTTACATTATACTAAATAATTTCATACAATTTTATTATGACATAAAAATGGAAGATTTTCATTACTTGGAAATTAAAGTGACACCTTCTTCTTAGAATTGTAATACTTCACCTGTAGTGAAGCAAATGATGAGCACTTCTAATTACTTCATGTTAACTAATTAGTTGAAGTCAAATATCTGAAAGATTGTATTTTTCATTTCTCATTAGCCATCATTCAATGATCATGTTTCCCTTCAATCTTTATGGAACGGTTTATCTTTAGGATGATTTAAATATTAGCTTAAGGTGTTTACACGAAACCACAAGTATTATCAAATCATTTGCTGAGATTGTTATTAATCAGTTGAAAAGTAATTTTTGGTTACCTAACTGCTGACTTATTCCGACATAGTAAATTTGTTAAAAATGTATCACTTTTAGTATTCCCTAACATATTCTGCTTTAACTTTACAGCTGACTGGTAACAATCTATGCTAATCCGTGGATAAATCTTACGGTCACACAAAAACACTTAAAACTGATAGTAGGATGAATTTGTATATTCCCATTGATTTGTTATAGACTGAAGCTGGTCAGTCTCTATTGCCACTTGCCAGTCACAATCCATATTAAATGATACCTAAAACTGATCTTTAAACCATGCTGCATTCCTTTATGTATACAATGATTCTTAGTACATAAAAAGCGTAGACTGATAAATGTTAATTAATATCTTAACAGTAATAACAATTACGTAGGATATCACTCTACATAATAATGATAGAAATAATAATAATGTTAGATATATTGTCTAAACACTTTATACGTACAAATAACTACCAATAATTCATTAATTGCTCAATTGTATTATCTTGTATTATTAAACCATGTAAATAACTTATAATGAACTCAATTGTAACAAGTTGTTGAAAAAACACGAACAATTTGATACATTCATGAAAATATCATTCTAGTAATTCAGGAAGCTTTTACTTTTGAAACGATTCATTTTAACCGAATAACTATCATTTGTGAATACATTTTATTAAAAACAAACAAACAAACCACAAGTCTGTATATTTACAAAAGAAAACAGTTAGTCATATTACAGGTCAACAAAACAAATTTCGAATTAATCACGCAGAAATTTTTACACTTATAATGTTGTCTAAAATGACAATGAAAGTTTCACTAACAAACTATCCAGACAACAGAATCAAATGTCAACATATACCACTACTTATATCATCTTGTATCATTAGAATAATCTTTTAAATTACATGTAATTCAGTTCATACAAATCCAAGACAGTTGATGAAAATTTTTCTATCAAACATGTTGTACTGAATGGAAATAAAAATTTTATCAATGAATCAATAAACTTTAGAAAGAAAAACCCAATACAGTCTTAGCAATAACTCGTCAGAAAAAAATCAATTTCATGTTGCTTTTCTCTTCTAGTTGGATAAAATTTAATCATTAAAACTTAGAAATTCAACTTACAAGAATATAAGTTAATTGAAGAGTATTTTATGCAGATAAACAGTAAGAAAAAGAAGACGAAAAAAAAAGAGGAGACTTATTGTTTAGCATACTTTGTATAGACACATCTTACATTATAATGGTTATAAAACCAAATGAAACATCAATATGTATACGTTAATTTAGTTGACAAATAACTAGACGATTAACAAAGTGAACATTCTAATATGATGTCACGAATTGGTCTAAATTGTGAACATCCATTAACATTATAATATTAAACCCTAAATACTAACAGATCTATCTCTATCGAGCAAGTTGAGATGTGGGCACTAATTTAAGTGAAAAATGAGGCCACCTGCTGATGACAGATTAAAAGTAAAGTAGAACTCTGACTGACAAGTGATTAGTCAAATAGTTCTAAAAATGCTTCACCTGTAGATGAATATTTCTGAGATGAATGCTGCCTTGTATACAACTATTATCAAAGACTAGTAAATATTTCGAGGAAAATTTTCTATTGTTTAATAGTTCTAATGAATCTTGTCAACAGGAGGAAATTTTTCTAACAACTTTTTTGTTGAATGGTTTACAGAAGATGAACTAACATAAAAGAGAAGTAAAATACAAATACAGAAACATGTTTAGTTGTTATTATTCGTCACAGATTAATTTTGTTTGGCTATCACCGGAAACCAGGGAACATTAGGCAGCTGTTTTTTTCTAGTATAAGACTTCTTGGCAGTAGGCACCCTCGATTCCTCCAGAAAATGCAACCCAGGGCCTTCAGGTCCTACTTATGATATAACCTAACGATCATTCAACGCTATCAGTAATAACTGTCTTAACCCTCCCCCCCCCCCAAAAAAAACATATGAACTACATTAGTCACGACTTCTTACTGCAACTTCAGGAACATCCGAACAAAGTCACTAGCGAGTTGATTATTGTAATTGAATTGAGGCGGTTTCGTGAAGCCAGACTGAATCGAGGGTACATACTACTAAGGAGTCTCATACTACGACAAAACATTTTTACAATCCCCTTCGGTTTTCAGTGGCAGCCAACTAACATCAATCAGTGACAAATAAAAACAACTTAACTTACAACCTATCTCTACGAAACTACCACAATTCAACTATAAAAAATATTTACTTAATTTTTCAGTCTAGCGTTTTTGTTTCCAAATATCTACTATTCTCTTATACTTTCTTAAGAATAATAAAGAACAGCATGTTTTATCGTTTAAACAATATTAAACAACGTTGATTGTGCTATAAAATCATTTTACTTCCTTGAAAATTTATTCATATCAATTCAATTGGTTAAGGCTACATATTTTAATGTGCCATTTTGAAAAACCTCTAAGTATTTTTACATCAAACTAATTTCAATTTTGTTTACAGTTAGTTTTAATAAGTGTAGTTTTATCGCTACATATTTGACCAAGTCACAAAAGTAATGGATATTCTAACGTCCTAAAGATGGTGTGTGATTTAACTATTGATAATATACATGTTCATTATATTACCAAATCTTAGTTTCTGTAACTTACTATTGATTATCATAAAAAATCACTAAGCTTCTCATGGAACATAAGTAACTAAAGACTGTGTGATGAATTCGATAAAGGTGTCTATAATATTTTAGGAGTTCACATAGTATTAGATACATCATTTATCAATAAAATTAGTCTTTAAAAAACAGTTAATTATAGTTCTCTTAACAATGCAAATTACATAACATTATACACACATCAGCATATATATTAAGTTAATTCATATTCAGTAAACACATAAATCATTGCCCGTTACCAATCGGGGAGTATAGACCAGTGACCAACATTCTCAAAGCATATCTGTCATCAAATCTCTCTTACACTTCCCCAAAAGTGCTGTTCATTCCCTCCATCTCTAACTCCAATTATAGGCCAAATCCGTCCTATGGTCTTCCTCTCTCCCTTTGACATTCAGGATTCCATGTTAATGCTTGGTTTCTAACACAGTTTCATGATTTCCTCAATGTGTATCCTATTCACCTCTGGTGTATTTTCGTAATTTATTCCTCAACTGGATTTCGGTTAGTTTGTTCACTGTCACAGAACGTTGTTGTTGATAGTGTCTGATCATCAAATCCGAAGTAACTTTCCCGAACACCTGATCATGAATACTTGTATCTTTCGAATGATACTTTGTGTAGTTCTCCATGCAACGTTCAGTTCCATACAACAAAACCGTTTTCATGTCTATATTGAAAATGGTGACATTGATGTTGATTGACAGTTGATTGGCAGTTGATTTGAATTGCAGATATTTTTGAATTGTAGGAATGTTGTATTTGCCTAACCAGTCTGTGTCATCATATTTGCATCATCGAATCGTCGTTGTATATGGTTGATGATGTTGGTGCTGCTTCTCAGATATGTGAAAGTATCTACAACTTGCAGAGCTTTTCCATCGAGTCAATTGTGATTTTGTTTGTGTTTGTTGTGCAGTGTTGTATCTGATGATCTTACTTTTCATTTTGTATATGTTGAGGTGTAGTGGTGGTTGTAGATGCTGTTGCTATACCATTTGTCTTTACTTGCATTTGTTGGTGTTTGTGAGACAGGGGATCTAGGCTGGTCATTTGAAAGGTGCTAATCATCTAGTTGCATCTATGTTGTCCTCTGTATTCGATGCTTTACATAAGATGTTACAGTTTTCATAATCGAGTTAACCAGGAGAAAATATGAGTGAGAAATGGGCGAAAGTAAACAACTTTATGTTTCATTTTCTGACACCTATCTTCACTTCGAGCGAATCTGCGTACTATCCTCTATACAGTGTATTGTAATAATTCCGTATGATATTGACTATATTCTCGTGTACACCATAACTTCGCAGAAGGCTCCATAATATTCTCGTTTTGCACGCTGTCGACGAAGTTGATATAAAGTGGTGAATTCCTTTTAATTGATTGTTCAACAATGAACGGTAGAGTCACGATTCGGTAGATACATGATCGGTCTTTACAGAATCCTGTCTGGTGATCTCGAAGTTGTGCATCGACTGGATCTCTCATTCGGTTTGAAAGCACTCTGTTGAAGACTTTTCCTGGTAGTGAGAGTAGAGTGATGCCTCTGTATTTGTCGCGATTGCTAAAATCTCCTTTCTTTGGTATCTTAATGAGGCACCCTTCTTTCTAGTTTGTCGGCACCTGTTTTTCCAGCCAAATATTTCTGATTAGAATGTGGAGTATGTTTGCGGTTGAATCTATATCTGAATTCAGTGCCTCGCTCCACTGATATGTTGTCTGTCCTTACTGACTTGCCACTCTTGCTTTGACATTCGGATGGCCATTTTTGTTTCTTCGTCTGTTGGCGGGTTAGTGTTTATAGGGAGATCTGTTGCTGATGCTTCGATGACTGGTGGGTTTCAATGTGGCTGGTCTATTCAACAGTTCTTCGAAGTGTTCTACCCACCTGTTTCGTTGTTCATTCACTTCAGTGATTAGTTTACCAGTCTTGTTTTTGATGAGCAGTTCTGGCTTACTGAATTTCCCAGCTAGTTTCTTCGTTGTATTATTTAGGTGTTTCATGTTTCCTTCTCTTGCAGATTTCTCTATTGTCATTGCTAGGTCCTCAACATATTCCTGTTTATCCAACTTATTATTACTCTTCACTTGCTTGTTAGCATCTGCGTATTCGACCTGTGCCTTGACTTCCTCTCTTCGTGTCCGGCTGTTATTAATCGTTGCCTTCTAGCTTCTCCTTTCTTCGATCTTATCCAGAGTACCAACAGAAATCCATTCTTTATGGTGACGTTCTTTTCGGCCTAAAACCTCCTAACATGTTGAAGTCACTGTTTCTTCAAACTCGTTCAGTTGTCCTCCACAGTAGTTCCATCTTTATCTAGCAGATCGTGAAATACCTGGAACTTATTGTTGAGAATTATTTTGAATTCGTTGCGTTTGTTAGTATTCCAGAGAATGGTTGTATTAAACTTTTGTAATACTGCTGCTCCAGTTGTCCAGTGCTTCTTCAGCTTCAGTTTCGTTTTAGCCACTACCAGATGGCGATCTGAAGCTATATTAGCTCCTCTCCTTGATCTTACGTTTCAATGATCCTTCTAAACTTATTATTAATTCAGATGTGGTTTATTTGGTTCTCAGTATTGTGGTCCGGTGAAACCCATGTAGCTTTGTGTATGCGTTTGTGTGAGAGTATGGTTCCTCCTATAATCATTTTTTACAAGTACATAAGTTTGAAAACCCTCATCGTCTTTGTTCCTTTCTTCCACTCCATATCGTCCCATGATGTTTTCATAGCTGGTGTTGTCGATTCCAACCTTAGCGTTGAAGTCTCCCATCAGAAAGGTTAGGTCCTTGGCTGAGCAATTATCAATGGTTGACTGCAGCTTCGCATAGAACTAGTCTTTATCGTCTTCGTGGCTGTCGTTAGTGAGCACATAGCACTGAATGTCATTCATTGTAATCCCCAACTTCGTTGTCTTGATAGATGCTTGATAATCCTAGATCCATGAAGTCCCCATCCTATAAATGCTTTCAGTGCTTCTTGGAACAGCATTAATGCTACTTCTTATGTATATGAGGTATTTTATTCTTCGTGACCGGAGTATTATAGCACTTATCCTGAGGATATTCGTTTCTGTCCAGTTTGTAACCAATGGGTTTCGCTTATTCCAAGTATCTCCACATTGTATCTTTTCACTTCTTCAGCTATTTAGATGCATCTCTATTTCGCACATCGTGCAGACATTCCACCTACTTACATTGATTGCTGCTGTGGTTGTCAGAAGGGGCGCTGTCCTCGTGACTTCCCAAGAAGGTCGGCTTTTACTATGAGGCGTCATAACTATTTGAAATAAAGACCCTCTAATTCCTAGGGCAGAGTTAAAATGATCGAAAGAGTTTTTTTCTAGTTAGCGTTTTTTAGTAAGGTTTTTTACGGGATGGGGTGGCTAACAACATGCTTAACCCTTCCCCTTTATCCAGGCTTGGGACCAGCAGCAACCCTAGGAGGATTCCAGGTTTAGTTTTCAGAAGTCCTTACCAATTGGCTATTTGGGCCGCTATTTATTTACAAACAATTAATTTACGATGAGGATTAAATAAAAATGAGTTTAATGAAGTTAATATGAAGTGATAGATAATAGAATAATATTTAAATTCCCAATTTCAACAGACCTTAGTAAGATGTACTAATGACAATATCAACTTATCAATATCTATCATAGTTAAGTTAATGTGGTTTGTTTGTGATGATGGTGTAAGTAGGGAAGGAGGCTTGTAGGTATCTGGTCCTAATGAATGTTTTCAAGGCTAATCCAGAACAAACAAAAACGTAGTTCATAAGTTATCCGACAGAAGCGTATATTGGGTATATTTGATGACATACTTATTGCTTGTAATGGTCATAAGTGTGCTTTTAAACCGTTGACTGGAGTGCACCATAATATACTTTTACAAAGGAACATGAATGTGATCACATATTCCATCTCCTAGATATTGTCATTCACCATAATGAAAGAGGCGAAATTCAAAGATCTATTCATTGAGGAGACAATTAAAGTGGATCAAATTTGAATCTCATGGGTTTTTGTCTAATCAGTTGCAAAACATTCTGTTTATAACACTTTTCATGGTATACAGAAATTGTATTCAAAAATAAAAATCAAAGAGGGTTCATCTACAGTTAAAAATGTCTCTTAGTTAATAATTTCTACAATAATTCATCAATAAATATATTGACACTAAAAAGAACTGAAAGGGAACAACCTAGTCCTACTATGATTTAACCTCAAATGTGATAAAATAGCTGTTAGGAATAATAATTTTCCAAGTAGTACATCAGAAATGAAGTATCAAAGTGCTAAACTAGTTTTTCTGTAATTGATGAAGTGACGTCTATGACAGGAAAAATTGGATGAATTATCACTTCATATTAATCCCGATTGTGTTTTCCTGTTTGTATTTACATGCCGAAGAATTAACACTAGAAAAATAGACGGGAGGATTACTGCCTGCATCTTTCGACGCATTCTATGCTAATGATTCTAAAACGTCTGCGTTTTTTCAACTGCAAGTACTCCCGATTATCTTGATAGTGTACAGAAGATTGAAGTTTCAAAGTCTTTGAAAGTATTCAACACATTATAGACTTCAACTTTGATACATTTTGTGAAAATTGCAGCTATTTAAATTCTCAAACTGAATATATTTCAGTAGAATGTAATTGACGATCTGATTTTGTTCTTATACCTTCAGTTTTCAACATTTTATTGAGTATTATATTTCACTGTTGCAATTATAAATTATTTTGCTTTGTACTCACGTTTTTTTTATCTTTACTTAATATCACTATGTTAATCTATGCATTTCTACAATAGTTAATACGTTACTTTGAAATAAGTTTTTGTTTGATTGAAACTAGTCCAAATAAGGTTTACAATATTTTTTTCAAGAAATTCCACATTAAATAGTAAATATTTACTTAGTTTTTTAAATGGGTTAGAGACAGATCCATTTTAAATCAGTCAGTGAAATTGATCAAATCTCTGTGAAAGACTATCTAGTATGGTTATAATTGTCATATTGACCTTGTGTAAATGATGAGGTGAAAATAAATTCACTGAAGAAATCTGTACATTAATTTAAAAACATATAGATAGATATTTTTATATGGTACTCATATTAGATGATTTAGTTCTCGAAATCATTATTATTTGGAAAAGTATCAGCATGATAAACTTAACAGTGGCATAAATCTAATACATTTTACTGTATGTGATGCTGTTTTAAAGTCATTTAACCTTAAATTTTACTGATTCTTCTTGTTAATGTAAGCGGATGGCAGGTGGATCATCGTTAACAATAACAATTGTTTATGATCTAAAGACTTTATTCTAGATTTTTAAATTGATGTAAAAGTTATATATGATTTAGTTAATTTATTGAATCCGTACTAACCTTTATAAAATTTCACAGGCGAAATTTCTCTCTACATAAATGAGAATTTCTCTTATAATATGATTCTACGTCTTACATTCTGTAACAAATACAGGTGAAGACACATGGTGTAGCAATAGCATCTACAACCACCACTACACCTCAACATATGCAAAATGAAAAGTAAGATCATCAGATACAACACTGCACAACAAACACAAACAAAATCACAATTGACTCGATGGAAAAGCTCTGCAAGTTGTAGATACTTTCACATATCTGAGAAGCAGCACCAACATCATCAACCATATACAACGACGATTTGATGGTGCAAATATGATGGCACAGACTGGTTAGGCAAATACAACATTCCTACAATTCAAAAATATCTGCAATTCAAATCAACTGCCGATCAACTGTCAATCAACATCAATGTCACCATTTTCAATATAGACATGAAAACGGTTTTGTTGTATGGAACTGAAAGTTGCATGGAGAACTACACAAAGTATCATTCGAAAGATACAAGTATTCATAATCAGTTGGTCTGGAAAGATGCTCCACGTGAGGTTACAGGCATTGACTGATTGATTGATTGATTGATTGATTGATTGATTGATTGATTGATTGATTGATTGATTGATTGATTGATTGACTGTAAATAAGTGAAATTACATTTAGCTAAATAATGTTTATTTTATTATAGGTATGTAAGTACATTAAATTTTATTGATTCTCTAAAGAAAATCATCTGATCTGTTAAAAGGAAGGAAATCTAATTTAGTTTTTCTTTTACGGGTAAACAAACCAATTCACCACCATCTTTAGTAAAAAATCCAGTTGCATACAGTAATGTTTATTTGTAATTAAGCAATTAAAACAATCTATCAATGTGCAGATTAGTTTATAATTTTTTTTTAAACAAAAATTATCACGGATTTCATTCAGTTGTTGCCTTCCATAAAAATTGTATTTTTTTTCTCTTTCCTCAATACTACACTTCATAAACAACATTTAAGGATTTTCGGTAAAAATGTAACTGTAAACAAGTATTATGTTTTAACAGTAGATGCCTTATAAGGTCATTAAGAAACAATAATAAAGACAATTCAATGACGGAAATTTTGCTTTTCGATATAATATTAATAAACAGATTACATCTGAGTAATGTTCAATAATCATACTGATCACGATATAGTTACGTAATGATTCAAATGATAAGGAAAAATTAACTTGCAAATAGTATACACGTCTGAAAAATAAAAGTTAGTTGTCTACATGATACATACGGTAGATCATTGATATGGTAGTCCAGCTTGCCTATCGTGATAAATCAACCGAGCTAGATTGGCTGAAACGATAGTTCGAAATCCCCAAAAATACAATCGTTCATTTAATCAAGAGAAAGGTGTTGTATTTGGTTTTCATGTAAGATTGATTTGTAAACTTTGTTCGATTGATTCAATTTCAAATGTGTTATATATAAACTTTGTTCGCTAGTCTAGTCTCGTATTTTTGCACCAAAATATAATCTTGATACAAGTCTAGTCTTTTTGATTAGGTGTGAGTTCAGAAGAAACAAATCATAGGATCCGAATGAAGTACAAGTATTAAAGATAACGATTCGCACTAATTGTACCGATTATCGAGGGAATCAGGCATAGAATCCGGCTACCCTGGATAATTAAGCTGTATCGTATCGCGGACCGTACTAAATAAATAAGGACCGTTTTCTCATCTAAGAAAACATAACAGCAAACAAATTTTTCATGTTTTTATCTGATTTGTAAATTGATCGATTCTTTATACCTCGTCACCTGAAGAATGATCATATAAAATTAATATAATCATTAAAAATTACAATGGATAACTTGGATGCAACTAGACGATTAAGACTATTAAGACGATTCTACAACTTACACTCTGTAACAAATGCAGGTGAAGACATATGGTATAGCAACAGCATCTACAACCACCACTACACCTCAACATATGCAAAATGAAAAGTAAGATCATCAGATACAACACTGCACAACAAACACAAACAAAATCACAATTGACTCGATAAAAAAGCTCTGCAAGTTGTAGATACTTTCACATATCTGAGAAGCAGCACCAACATCATCAACCATATACAACGACGATTCGATGGTGCAAATATGATGACACAGACTGGTTAGGCAAATACAACATTCCTACAATTCAAAAATATCTGAAATTCAAACCAACTGCCAATCAACTGTCAATCAACATCAATGTCACCATTTTCAATATAGACATGAAAACAGTTCTGTTGTATGGAACTGAAAGTTGTATGGTGAACTACACAAAGTATCATTCGAAAGATACAAGTATTCATAATCAGTTGTTTGTGTAAGATACTTCGGATTTGATGATCAGACACTATCAACAACAACGTTCTGTGATAGAGAACAAACTAAATGAAATCCAGTTGAGGAATAATTTACGAAAATACACTCGAAGTGAATAGGATACACATTGAGGAAATCATGAAACTGTGTTAGAAGCCAAACATTAACTTGTAATCCTGAATGTCAAAGGGAGAGAGGAAGACCATAGGACGGATTTGGCCTATAATTGGAGTTAGAGATGGAGGGAATGAACAGCTCTTTTGGGGAAGTGTAAGAGAGATTTGATGACAGATATGTTTTGAGAATGTTGGTCGCCGGCCTATACTTCCAGAGTAGTATTTGGCATTGACCGGTTGTTAAAAATTGCTTCTCATAGTCTGATCTTAGTTCAATAGATTAGTTAGTTTATTAAATTGGTGTTATCTCGTAGTCTATGACATTTGATCATATCGTTCCCTCCAGTTTACAATTTGTACATTAGTTTGTCATTCTACTGTATACCTTTGAAATTACTTCATACAATGTAATTCGTGTCAATAACTTGGTCATGTGAGTAGTTATCACCCGACTTTATCGTATCAATACATGAGATTTATTGATTTTAACAAATGTATACCTTAATTCATAACAGAAACAAAAACTTTTTCAATAATCAAATTTTACTGACATTCTTTAGTGAATTTTATAACTTCAAAATGTTATTATCACGACTACTAAATGACCTGATTACATTCTGTTTACACTTTCAAAAGAATTAGTCTATATGGTAAATTATTGATAAAAGAGATAGAAAAATGCTATTTTATCTGTATTCATGCTTCGATTGTTGTTCTTTAACAACAAAAAAAAACCACAACACACAACTGCTATTATTTTATAGATGATAAAAGTACATCATAGTCAATATGTAAATAATGTCAACTAATTGTACAAAATTATTTTAGTTCAATTGAGATGGTTATTTTTGTGGATATTGGTATTTTTAGTTGATTGAATATGTCATGGATTGATGTTGGCTGAGTACCATTGAAAACCAGGGAGCACTGGATAGCTGTTTCGTTATGGTGTGTCAAGCTATATATATGTATCACAAATTTAATGGAAGTGGGAATTCTACTATTGGATGCCGGCCGACCCAGTGGTGCACAGGGTTAGACGCTCACCGTCAACCGGAAGCCCCTAGTGCCGAATCTAGAATGCACACTGCTGAGGAGTTCCATACTAGAACGAAATAGCTGTCTATTGCTCCTTGGTTTTCATTGGTATCCTGCCAACATCAAGATATAACATAATCAACTAAAAGTTATTTTAGTTTATGACAATATTTTTTGATTGGAATTTTATTATTTTATATTCTTTTTCCTACTTTTTTTCTTCTTTCTTATTTGATTATCTACTTCTATGCATTTATTTATCCCCGTTTTTATATTTACTTAGTGAAACTTAACAGAAAACTTTCTGTTAAATATATTTTCTATCTGAATATAACTATTGTTTCTTTAAAAGAATTAAAACATCAAAACTATGTACACATATAAATATGTTCATAATAATTTAGAGATATAGTCGATAATGAATGGCTGTGTAAATCTTAATTATATGAACATGGGCGTATCATTGTTAGAATAATTGTTTTTAATCTATTAATATAAACTGGTAAATATTAAGATGAAGCAATTGATTTAGATAAATAATTGAAGTGATCAAACAGACAATTTGTTTACATAGCTGATCCAAAGCTGATTCTGATATATCTTGAGCTTAGGCCAATCATATCATGCGAAATAAGAACACCTTGCTAAGAACCAATACGTTAATCAAACACAAGGACCGTTTGTTCTATACCTGTGCGTCTGTTCGATATTACTAATCCTCAAGTCGGATAGGAGAACACAAGATAATTGGATCAGCAACCAGAAACAGACGGAATATATTTCATTTATTCATTTATATACATACAAAACCTGATCATACAGGGGACCTATAAGGAAAATAACATTTATATAACAAGGACAGGAATGAATGGGAATAATTAGTTAATTAGTTGGAGTTCTTGAATGGAAAATGATATGACAACAGTTTATGAATTTACTGAGAGGTCTGATAAAGTGGAACACAATAATAATTAAAATAAGACGTTCAATCATTGATGTAACCTAACTGGAACCAATATGGTAATCACAAAGTGACTGGTGCCCTTAAATCTCCCCTGATCCTGCCTATCCAAAATCTAATAGAAGAACACTAGATAACTGATTTAAAAACCAAAGTCAATTTATATTTCTTACATTCTTTTATATACATGTGAAACCTGACAGTACAGCTAACCAATTAGGAAAATAAGATCAATACAGAACAAGGGCAATAATAACAACAAACTGGGGTAACGTGCATATAATTATTTAGTGATGGTTCATGAATGGAAAATGATACATAGTTAATAGGTTAGGGATGAATGAAATATACAAATAATAGAAATTAAACGATATGTCTAAATGCAATCAAAGTGTGTGAAATAGTTTTGTGAAAAACAGATGTGGAAGTTGTTCATTTATCTTCATTCGCTCAATCTATTCCTAAACTAAGCAGACTATTAGTAACACAACAACAGAAAAACAATTAGTATATTAGATTCTCGTTTAATGTATTATATAACTATAAACGGAAATTAGCAAGGAGAGTATTCTTGTCTTGAAGTGTTGACTATTCAAACAAAACTGACGTACAGGAATTAAACTAACTAATTCTGGCTGATTTTATTGTGTCAATTGTAGTTTTATTAGAATATCATTTACTGGATGCACTCCATTAGGCCAAAAAATATATGATAGATTGTATATGCTTCACCTATAGATCCAAGTAAGGTCGCTTATGTAATGGCTTGGATAACGACTGCTACATTGAACAGATTCCTTAATTCTGATTGAACGGAATTGAGAAAACAGAACGACTGATTGTAAGTACAAATATAATAGTGAGGAATCATAGTTATGACTAATGAAAATACATATTCAGATAAAAATTAATTGCATTTATCAAGAGTTTTTACTGTAAGTTCTCTATACTAGTGTTTGGCATTACGGTCGACCAAGTCATTATGACATTTAACAGTAAGGAGCAAGTTGTTTTACAACATTCGCGCTAAGAGATTTAAAATTCGCCTGCAAGATGAGCCTGAATAACAATGTTAATATAGCCACTATTCAAAAGTTAACTCAGAATCTATCACTGTAGGCACCAAAATGGTAACTAGTGTAGAAATGATATCACAGTAAGAAATAACAATTGAAGTACTGAGTAAACCTTGATGAAGCTGACAAATCCGCTCACTTTCATAGTCACTGACATTAGTAATGAACTATTCAGAACGCGTCCAGTTTTCTTTTATACATAATCAGGAAATAATTCATCAACCTCTGGTGGTATACACAACTAAAATAAACATTTCGGAAAGAATAAACCAATAACGAAATTAAAGCACGTTAACCGATAGTATCATAGATCAAAACAACACATCAGTAATTCCATTGTCTACCACTATTCGCAATAGAAGTGATTTCGAAGTGGTAACGAAATGAATCGTATCCGTATAGTAGTAAAATGGAATGAGTATTAACATAACTGTTTAACGTAAACTTAAGTTCTCACCTTCGTAAGAATGATGATAGAACTTTACCGGTACCATCTGGACCAATCAAAGTTTAGTAACTGACACTTTCTGCATATGTGACTGGATAACATTTTGTTGATCAATAAAACAATTAAAAAACATAGGAAATTGTTATAGCTGATTCGCATAAATGTAGACATATGCTACATACAACATATTGTTTTAATACATTTGAAGTATTTGTAACTTCTCTCTGCAACAAAAGGAACAACTAGTTTAAGTCTAATCGAATTGTCTATAATCTATTTACTATGTTCCTTTCTATTATAGCAATATGATGACATTGTCTTCCTAGAACTATGACGGATATTCTTAGAGTAAAATGTATAGTTTAAGAACCTCAACGTATTCAAAATAAAAGTGTAATTAGTCTTTAAAGAACATCACTTCCTTGCATTATGTTTGCTAGTTTATCAACAAATTAAATTTCGCAAAACTAATTAGATTGCAGAAATACATCAAATGAACAACAACTGATAAAGATGTTAATATGGTGAAAGCAGTTCCGCCTGCATGCAAGTTTCTTAATGGTATACATATTTTAGGTAGTGTCCACTTAGACTAAATAAGACGTCGATAACAATAGAGTCAAAATTACTAAAGAAAATGTATAAATTAGAAAAATTGAATAGTTTGAAGTTTGAATCTAAACTTAATATTACGACCTGACAGTTACAATTAAATCAGAACGAAAGAAAAAAAAGCTGTATAAGACCATAATAACAATGTATCAAGTTAGTCAAGCTTATCACAGTACCTGACACATTCATTGAGATCAGATGTAACTCTGAAAAGCCCATTATGAAATACTAATTTAGAGCACTTATTTAACAATAAAAGTTCGAAGATCACACAACAAGATTGAGCAGTCATAAACCAAACAGCTAATGTGCTCATATCGAATAAAACATATCTAAGTATTTATCAGCCTAATATCAGCACTAAACAGCAATCAATTCATAGGGTTCATTATAGAAGTATGTTGTCAAGTAATTCAAATTTAATTAGAATTCACACAAACTAGAATTCAGATATTCTCGACTCAATACACTCGAACACATTAACAACATGTCAAATAACAAACAAAACCCAATTCAACTGTAAATTCAATCACTACAACAACTACTAAAGTAGTCAAGATTCCATATGACCTTAGATAAAATGGTCAATTCTCATTGGTTGTCAACTACCTTCGATTTTATATTGATTGATTATTTGTTTCGTGATAAATAATTACTAGTCAGGTGATGATTGTGTGTCTGTGTCCGTGTGTGGCATCATTTACCAAAATAAAACTAACAGTTTCATTTCGACACATTTCACTTTCCATGATACTGATGTTATTATTATTTGCATTAATTAATGGTCATTGGTTCTCTGTACCTTCTCACATTCTCTTAATATGAGAAGGAGAGTTAGTGTGACACATTAGTAAAAACAAGAGAAGACTAACTTGACATGTTAACATTTATCACTCAACAACGAATTAACGATGTATGTGAGTCTAACTAATTTGTCGACTGGTAGAGACAACCTCGATATCATTCGACTACTGCAACAACTATTACTATTATCTCTTCTTCTCCTGTTCCACTCTGTTAGTCGATAAGCACCAAAGGACTGATGAGAATGACAATATGTTCAAGTGAATTTAATTAGTTCAGATTTCATCTGACCTTATCTACTACCTCGACGTGATAGTCAGATATGTATACATCGTGATGGTGTGATCTGTGACAATTGTTGCTTTAGGTGCAACGATTGTAGTGAGAGTGGGTGCGGTGGTGGTAATGAAGGTAGTCGGAGAGAGTGGCAATACTCAGGAAATGGGACGACGAATTTGAGTGACACTCTCGATTGTATGATGGGGATAAGAATCCCCACCTACTGTCGTCTCTACCAACTAGCACTCTTAGTGATGCTGCCATTCCCAAAATTTCCCGTCGTCAGGAGCAAATTCTGGACAACACGGCGATAACGTTTTAAAATACTAGTCTTTTGTAAATGAAATCACTACAAATGATATCTGTTCGACAAATTACATTCTCGTTCCAAACGTAATGTAATTCGTCAGTCGTATTCTACAGCCTTTTGCGCACGACAACCTGTTTGTGACTAGCACTAACACGAAGCATAGCCATTGTTGATGTGTTACTTGGCGTCCTCTCTCTGGAACCCGACTCTGGACGCAGATTGATCATATCACAGTCAGTCGCCACTAGCGTGGTTTTGTAAAGAACTCCTGTTCCCTTTGGATTCGCTGTTTTAAATGTTGGTCATGGTTTGATTTGTGTCAGGGTTATCAACAAATTTCTTGCTCTTAAAGTACTGACATTAGTAAATTGGCTGCAGCTTTTACTGTAACTAAGTACTTGTCTGATTTAGGTTCAAGTCTAACTTCTAATAGATCGGTAAACTTAATTTAGCACTAGCTAAAGGGTTTAGAAAATGAATATGGCAGACCACGTCTCTTACAGCTTTACAGAACTACCAGCTAATAATCACTAGGTTTCTAAAGATTCCTCACAACTTATTAAGCCAAGTTGGTCCAATGGAATGACTCGCGAGTATGATATTACACTTAAGTTCCTACATCAAAAATTGTATGCAGTTAACTAGAAACCGAGAAATCAGGTGATCGAAGTGTGCTAAAGAGTTGGGAACACTGGCTGCATCTGATAAGTGCCAAACGTTAGTCCATCTAATCCGAACCACTGGCAGTAGAAGGTCTCTCGTCGACAAAACACTTTGTAACGAGAACACAACATTCTTTAAAATTTAAATCACCTTGGTCGATGGATAAAGTTTCTCGAGAGTCTGTTACCCCATCAACATACAATCATATTGCCTTGCATTTTCTGAGTGGCTACAACTTATTTTCTTAACGATAAGGAGGTCTGCAAGGAACTTTGAAGACTAGAATGTAGTAAATCACTAAGTTCAAAATACTGCCCCCACCCAGTTCTTTTAAGGATGATAATGAACTTCTCTTTAGAAAATTAACATGGTTGTTAAGAAAAGTTTGGGAAAATTATAATGTTTCATCACCCTGAAATGAGACAATCACCGTTTCCATATGTAGTACATGTAACAGCTATCGACAGCTATGTTTACTCTCAGAGGTATCTAAACTACTGGCTTCTGTCGTACTTTGCAGATTGTGCAAAACATAACTGTTGTTCAGCAAGTTGGTATTCGGTCAGGACATAGATGTATTGATCACGTCTCTATACGTATTGCAGGCCAATTATCTCTGTTAATTGACATCAGGGCTGACTTCGATTCGTTGGACGAGAGTGAACTTTTGGTTCGAGAATGATGTGCTTGGTAAGTTTATTTTCATATAATAACAGTTTTACGCCCATGCACTATAAACAGAGTGAATATACAGAACTATGTTTCTCAATAGTCTCAATCTAGCAGTGAGGTTAAGTAGATCTGTTCAATCTGACAATTCCTCTTATTCACCTGTAATATTTTGAAAAAGGCTTTGAGGGAATCGCGAGGTGGTAGTGGTGGTGGCGTGATTCTCCTATCTAAAGAAAGATACCCAAACTATGATTACACGGATGGTGTTGTCTTATTAAGTGACAAGTTAAATATCATATCACAGTTGTCAGATGTCTTGTTCTATGCGGTTAGTAGGTATTTTATTAGTAGACTGTGGTCTTCTCCAAGTAAGACAATTTAATGATACTACCATCGGCTGAAGTTCAGTACCATCTTCTCACATCACATAATTTATGCTCAAAACACAAACTTTCCATCAACCAGATCATAACAATCCAATAAGTAATAATGTAATCATTACAACTGAGGATGCAAGTATAAAGTTTGATAAATCCACATAACTTCTCATTAGTGATATTAGGAAATCAATGACGTATATGTTATTAATTACTCGACTGAGTTCGAAATTTATTGGATCTAATAAAATGTTTAAATGTGTCAAGACGAAAAAATTTTCTATTCCGTATAGAAGTAATTCAGGTCCTCCACTTCCTTATATAAGTAAGTATAAATAATCAAAAAAGTAATTTGAAGAAAGAAGCTGACGTAAATAATCAACAATTTATCTGAATTCATCATGTAATCTAATCAATATTCATCGAATTCTTCATCAATTAGATCAAATGATCCTGATAACAGAAAATAGTATCTATCGTCCCATTCACATGATTTACTAATTCAGTAACTAATTGATATATAGACAGACATACATTACTTTAAATATGTTGTCTAAATAATTGTTATGACTATTTTCTTGTGTATATGTGAATCAAGAGATAAAAATATAGTTAGTTACTTTCTTTACATTATGATAACAATGGATAAAACAATCCATTTCATATGTATATAACTTTGTAACTATATGAGTGTTATATGCTGATATTCATCTAAAAAAGTCCTTATTATCGACTATAAAATCAATTAACAATATGCATCCAATGACTAAAGAGTAGCAGTAGTAGTAGTATCATTAGTTCTAGGTAAATGAATTATTGAATTTTACTTTTACTTCATTAAACAGCTCTAAAAGTAATGTGTCGTAAATGTAAATAGTATTCATATTGATCACTGTGTGGTGACCTGTATCACGTTTGCTTAATCCATAGCACCGTTCTCATTCTGTCAGTCACGTTTGTAGCTTTTTTAGTGTTGTTAACAGCCAAACCCCACGATGATTACTCCATAACTAAGCATATCTCTAGAAATGTTTATATGTATGGTCTTAAATTTGTAAAAATCTAAAACATATTCTTTTCAGAAAACATATTTCTCTGGACAATACATTTGTAGATGTTTTTAATTGTTATAAATACTGAGTGGAAATTTCTTTTAAAGTTGTATTGTGTCCGGAAAGCGTAATCCAAGACGTGTTCCAATCTATTCCTGACTCGCCATTTTGATATGCTTGCAAATAAGAGAATCACAAATCAATCATTGTTAAAGATATTTTATAGAAATATTAGTAAGTTATTTTTGTAGATATTCATTATATTTGAGGTTCACATTGATCTCCATCCTTTTTGTACGAAATAAATAGTTGCATTACTGCAAATTTTCATGTATCAATGATTATACTACTACTAGACTTATGTACATCGTTTGGTTTTGTATTAAATTTAACAAACAACTTAAATGAATCAAGGCTGACTTATGAACGATTAGGATGTGTTTGATTTACCCTTGATACCTGTGATAGTCTAGTTCAGGTGAACCTAGACAGTCTCATATGACTTACGTGTATTTTTACTCCCGATGTTTTCATAAAGGTATTTTCATGTCCTGTAATTCATGTTTCCCCCCCTCTGTATGTGTGTCTGCCTCCTGATCCTCTTTGTTACATTATTTTGGTGAAGTATATTAAGTTAGCCTACTCATTCACTACTTGTCATTGGTTGTCTAATTCTCACCCCTTTGTACATATCTATATCTGAGACATTATTCCTTATTCGCCTGATTACAGAGTCCCTTTGATTACGTGATTACTGGGTTACTAGTCTCTGGATTGCTGTTCACTTGATTGCTGAGTACTAAGTGCTGACTACTTTTGATTCTACTTCTGGTTATTACAACATAGTTTTACTACTACTATTTCTGAGTTTTTTCTGTGTTATTACGCAAATGCTATTTGGAATACTGAGTTCTAGTAAGAACATTACAATACCTTTCAGGATATGTTGGGTAAGATTGAAAACGAGAGAGCACTAAACAGTTGTTTCGTTTTAGCATGGAACACATTACCTATCGAACTTGCATATATAACAACGAAATGGACCTCAAATTCAAGTGAACGAATATACTACTTGTTACTTATAAATTTTACATTCTCTATAACGCTATAATTTGATTTTGTAGAGCTGAATTTGAACACTCAGTTGAAAATGAAGTGTTAATTTATTAATGATTCATTGCAATATGTTTTAATCAAATCTTATTGAACACATTTTAAACATTTATAACAACAACAATAGCATTCTATTATCATTGAATATAAGTATTAGCATCACGAAACGTTCATAAATCTATTCTACATTTCAATGAATGTTTCCATCCATCTGAATTCATATTCAAACGATATACCATCACATTTCGATATAGTCAGTTAGGCATCAATTCATTTACTGAGTTTCAGAAAACATTATAATCTACAGTTGAAATGGATAACTGAAAGCATTTTATCAATATTATCTGACATCGACTTTGGTAGAATTGTAAAGGAAAGTGTGTTGTATAACTCGTTTTCGACACTCAATATGTCTATCAGCTAGTCTCAACTCAATTACTTACGAGTTAAGTCATCAAAATGTAAACTCTTATTACTCACATATTCGTAGTGAGTGAACTGATAGAGACAGTTACCTCAAATCTTGTAAAATCTTATAGAAATTAATTAAATCAGTAATAATACTAATAAGTAGCATTGTAATTATAATAATAGTGAGATGATGATATTAGCTGTGTTTATTGTTTATATTGTTTTATTACTTAAAATATTTTCCAATTTAGTCATCTCTTCATTATAATCTAAATCCAACTAATTTTCTCACATGATATGATAACAAACAATTAATTGCAATTTAGTATATCAGACTAATTGATTGATTGACTGACTGATTTCCTGACTGAATACGCATGCGGTTAATTTAACGATCATCAGTCAATGGAAGTGTTTCACATGGAAAATCAGACAAACAGATTAACACATGGATAGATGAATGCATAGGAAACATACTCACTTCTACTTTCTCACACACACAAATAAATACATCGATGTATGTAAAATTAGTGAACTATGCATCATTGTAGACAATTCAGTATTGAAACTGTTGATTATTTTTTATTCGATCTAGTTGATCAGTACTAAGTTTGATGTAATTAGAGCATTGGAAACTCCGCCCGCAGATCTTCTAGGGTTGTTGCCGGTCCCAAGCCCGGGTAAAGGAGGAGGGTTGGGCATAGGGCTAGCACCCCTATCCCGTAAAACACAAGTTTGCTAAAAAAAAACGCTAACCAGAATAAACAAACTTAACCATTTAAACTCTGCCCTGAAAGTGGAAGGAATGTTTATGACGCTTCATGATGAAACCCGAGATTCTTCGGAAGTCATGAGGCCAATGCCCCCTCCTAACAACCAGAGAAAAAATTTTTATAGGTACATGGAATGTTCGGACAATGTGGGAGACAGGGAAGATCAGCCAGATAGCAGCAGAAATGAAGAGATACAATTTAACTGTGCTCGGGATCAGCGAAACGCATTGGACTCAAACTGGACAGAAAGCATTAGCTACGGGAGAGGTGATACTATATTCCGGGCACGAAGAGGAAAATGCCCCACACACCCAAGGAGTTGCTCTGATGCTGTCTAAGAAAGCGCGCAATGCACTTGTAGGATGGGAACCACATGGACCAAGGATCATCAAAGCATCTTTCAAGACAATGAAGAACGGGGTTACAATGAACATCATCCAGTGTTATGCACCCACCAACGACGGCAACGACGAGGACAAAGATCAGTTTTATGATAGGCTTCAGTCAATTATAGCAAAGTGTCCAGGAAAGCATCTGACAATCTTAATGGGGGACCTAAACGCTAAAGTCGGAATGGACAACACCGGTTACGAAGACATCATGGGACGACAAGGACTGGGAGAAAGAAATGAAAATGGTGAAAGATTTACAAATTTATGCGCTTTCAACAAAATGGTCATAGGTGGTACAATATTCCCCCACAAACGCATACACAAAGCTACATGGATCTCACCGGATCATACTACAGAGAATCAAATTGATCATATATGCATCAATAAAAAATTCAGAAGATCAATGGAAGATGTGAGAACCAGGAGAGGAGATGATGTAGCTTCAGACCACCACCTAGTGGTTGCCAAAATGAAGCTGAAGCCAAAGAAGCAGTGGATAACTGGAGCAACAACATTAAAACGGTTCAATACAGCCTCTCTTCGGGATACTGACAAACTCAAGGAATTCAAAATAACTCTCAACAACAGGTTTCAAGCCTTACAAGATCTGCTGAACGAGGAAGAAACCACTATGGAGGACAACTGGAAAAGAATCAAAGAAGCACTAACTTCAACTTGTCAAGGGGCTCTGAGCTGCAAGAACCACCATCATAAGGAATGGATTTCCACGGAGACTATGGTCAAAATTCAACAAAGGAGGAACAAAAAGGCAGAAATCAACAACAGCTGAACTAGAGCAGGGAAAATCAAGGCACAAAATGAATACACAGAAGCAAATAAACAAGTAAAGAAGAGCATTCGAGCCGACAAACGGAAGTATATCGAAGGCGTTGCAACGACAGCGAAAAAAGCTGCAAGAGAAGGAAATATGAAACAGCTATACGACACAACGAAGAAACTGGCAGGAAAATATAGTAAACCAGAGCAACCGGTCAGGAACAAAGAAGGCAAGCCAATCACCGAGATTTAAGAACAAAGAGACAGAAGGGTAGAACACTTTGAGGAACTCTTGAATAGACCGGCACCACCGAACCCACCAGACATCGAAGCAGCATCTATGGACCTCCCGATTGATGCCAATCTACCAGCGATGGAAGAAATCAAGATAGCAATCAGACAGATCAAAAGTGGGGAAGCAGCAGGACCTGACAATATATACCAGCCGAAGCACTCAAGTCAGACATAGACATAACGGCAAGGATGCCATACTTTTCATTCAAGAGGATCTGGGAGGAAGAACAAGTGCCAGAAGACTGGAAAGAAGGATATCTTATCAAGATACCAAAGAAAGGGGATTTGAGCAAATGCGAGAACTACAGAGGAATCACACTATTGTCAGTACCAGGGAAAGTCTTCAACAAAGTGTTGTTAAACAGAATGAAAACCTCAGTGGATGCTCAACTTCGAGATCAACAGGCTGGTTTCCGTAAGGATCGGTCGTGCACAGACCAAATCGCAACACTACGGATCATCGTTGAACAATCAATTGAATGGAACTCGTCACTGTATCACAACCTCATTGACAATGAGAAGGCGTTTGACAGTGTAGACAATAGAACACTATGGAAACTTCTTCGACACTACAGTGTACCAGAGAAACTCGTCAACATCATTCGGAATTCTTACGACAAACTAGAGGGTAAAATCGCACATGGAGGACAGCTGACAGATACATTCCAAGTGAGGACCAGAGTCAAATAAGGCTGCCTACTCTCGCCAAATCTCTTCTTTTTAGTGGTTGACTGGATCATGAAGACCTCCATATATGAGGGGATGCACGGAATTCAATGAACAAGTAGGATGCAACGCGATGATTTGGACTTTGCAGATGATCTAGCTCTTCTAGCCCAAACACACCAACAAATGCAAGTGAAGACAATCAGCGTAACAGCAACCTCAGCATCTATAGGCCTGAACATACATTAGGAAAAGAGCAAGATCCTCAAATGCAACACATGGAGCACCAACCCAATTAAACTTGATAGAGAAACTCTGGAAGAAGTGGATACATTCACGTACCTGGAAAGCATCATCGATGAACAAGTAGAATCCGATGCAGATGTAAGGGCAAGGATTGACAAAGCAAGGGCAGTATTCCAACAGTTGAAGAACATATGCGACTCAAAACAACAGTCAATCAACCTCAAGGTCAAATTCTTTAATTCTAACGTCAAGATAGTTCTACTGTATGGAGCTGAAACGTGGAGAACTACTGCAAACAACCTCAAGAGGGTACAGGTATTTATTAACAACTGTCTATGCAGAATATTGAATGTCTGTTGGCCGGAAACCATCAGCAACAGCCTACTATGGGAGAGAACAAACCAACTTCCAGCTGAAGAGGAAATCAGGAAACGACGTTGGAAATGGATAGGACATACACTGCGGAAATCATCAGACTGTATCACGAGACACGCACTAATTTGGAATCCTGTTGGAAAACGGAAAAGAGGAAGGCCAAAGAACACCCTGCGTCGAGAACTGGAAGCAGACACAATAAGGATGAACAGTAACTGGAGACAGCTGGCAAGGATTGCTCAGGACAGAGTTGAATGGAGAATACTGGTGAGCGGCCTATACCCGTCCGAGAGGGGTAACAGGCGTAAGTAAGTAATAGCATTGGAGGAATTCTATTCACAAACACAAATAATGCACGAATCTTCCCACTGACACTTCAGTGTTGGTTACTTTAATAGTTTGTTTGCAATGGGGTGTTGTATAGAATTTTGTATATCAATTAGATGTCATGAATTGGTCTGAGTTCGGAGTATAATGAAAGCCAAAATGCAATGGACAGCTGTAACCAGTGAAATTCAGCCATGTCAACTACGAGGCAGTTACCAACCGATAACACATGATGAGGTCACCCAAATATATAGAGAATTAACTGAGAAATATTAACCTTTGAATTTTACGGTTAAGCCCTCTCTGTTAATTTGATTCATATACACCGTTAATTCGTTGTTGAGTGATAAATGTTAACATGTCAAGTTAGTCTTCTCTTGTTTTTACTAATGTGTCACACTAACTCTCCTTCTCATATTAAGAGAATGTGAGAAGGTACAGAGAACCAATGACCATTAATTAATGCAAATAATAATAACATCAGTATCATGGAAAGTGAAATGTGTCGAAATGAAACTGTTAGTTTTATTTTGGTAAATGATGTCACACACGGACACAGACACACAATCATCACCTGACTAGTAATTATTTATCACGAAACAAATAATCAATCAATATAAAATCGAAGGTAGTTGACAACCAATGAGAATTGACCATTTTATCTAAGGTCATATGGAATCTTGACTACTTTAGTAGTTGTTGTAGTGATTGAATTTACAGTTGAATTGGGTTTTGTTTATTATTTGACATGTTGTTAATGTGTTCGAGTGTATTGAGTCGAGAATATCTGAATTCTAGTTTGTGTGAATTCTAGTTAAACGTGAATTACTTGGCAACAAACTGGATATCTGAACCCGATGTTATTCCTAACGCTATACGAGGTGTTCTTAATGTTCAATCCTGAATTTTTTATCTTTTTTTTCATCCACCCAGTGGATGGGTAATGCATTTCAGAATGTTACTTACAATAAAGACTTGCTTCTAAGCAGCCTTCAACTCGCCTGAATTGCTGATTGGGATGCGCTAGAATTGTATACTTTAATGCTTTGAATGACATACGTTAACCGCAATAATCCAATGATGAAGACGGATTTTCAATAATTGAATTTTTTCAGGTTACTGAAGGATTTTAACTAGAATTTGGACAATGTCAAATACTAATACTTGTATAACCAGACTTTGCTATCACAATACTTTTGATTGGCATACTGTAATAGAAACCTTTTTATAAGTATTTATGACTCACTCATATTTTCTATAGACTGAATAGAAATTTTATTTAACTATTCATATTTGTGTCACAATCTTATACTACAAAGAGACAGATATTTTGCCTATAACAAATGCATTAACTATTTCTGAATACAGATTAAATATGCTTATTTGTCATATGAACATTAACTTGGTTGAAATTCATTTCAATCTAACGCTACTATTCAGCCTACTATAAATAAACTAAAAAAAATATAGCTAAACTTAACTAGACTGAATAAGATGAAAAGGTTATGTATTTGTACTTGTTATGTGTGGGCAGTAAAATTAACTGAAAGAGGTGAGTAGTTTCAGTAGCTGTAGTAAGCATCGTAACAAATAGTTCAATAAATATTACATCTGAAATAAAATTAGTAGTAGAGTTATACGTGGGTGTTGTTTTCATTTAATTGAATATTCCTTTCTATATTATGAATGCTCTGAATATCTTATTTGTCAACAGAACAATGCAATTCATGATTAAATAATAAAAGCAAACCATTTATAGAGTTTTTACATTCGAATAAACAATAAACTCTTCAAATTAAACTGACATGGATTATTCTATTTTAACAGTTTTGTAGGCAAACTATGCAGACAATTATCAGTGTAGGCAAGTGATATTAGACATAATTTTCTTGTATAATAATATTGTACATTGGACACATCATTACAACAGGAAACAATTGTTTAATGAAATTTAATTCAACTAAATGAAAGGTATTGAATGCAGTAGGACTAAAAATGACTGAATATAAATGAATCGGGTTTTCTTATTGATGCGTTGGGCACCTAAAGAAGATTGATCATCTTCGAGAGCTATTTATCTGTAGATTATTTCAGTATTTTTGGTTATATTCATGGTGAACAATTTATTTCTATTATCATTCAGTTCCCCCTGCCCTATCCTTCAATTTAACACATTAACTGTCATTATGTCATTTCTCATTGATGAACTATGGTTAATCAATTGTGTATACGAATTCCAGTTCACATTTACTATTACTCCTATTTTGTATTAATGTTAGTTCCTTAATTGGTTGATTGTGCGGTCAGATTTTATGTATATATAAAAGAATGTATGAAATACAATTCAATTATGTCTGGTTGGTCTATCGGCTTGTGTTCTTCTTATTCCGGCTTGGGACTCAGTGGGCATAAGGCAGACGCGCAATTACCGACTAGGCACACCTAATTGGCATTCGGTCAACCAACCACATTTCTCGCGTCATAACACTTATTAACAATTTCTTTTAAATAGGATGATATCATTTAATATTAAGTGGTTGGTGGAAGATGAACGATGTTTCGCGTCAGTTGATTCTCGCCACCAACGTGTACTTTCACTAATGATGAAATTAGTACTCATTGTGGGGTTTGAACATAGACCACTCATTCTCCCAGTCTGGGACGTTATCACCTAACTATTCGGAAGGAAGTTGACCTTTTATAGAACCAAAATATTTTCACTGATTTGTTACTGATTAGTGACCAATATTGTGTTTCGTTTAGCCCTTAGTGCTGCTCGAAATCTATCGATCAACCAACAATGTTATCTCCAGTCAAAGTAACTAAATGCAGAGTTAATTATCTTTTGATGTAAGTTGCCGGGAGATTCTAGACCTAGATTGATCAACTTAATTTGACAAGTAAAATGCAATTAGTCACTATCCAGTGATTGATTAGTGTAGATGTTATGTACAGTAACAACTTGTAAATTAATATATTCTACTTCATTTCAGTACAATTTGTTCTAATAAATCATTCACATGTATTCTAATATGATAATATCAATATGCTATCGTATCTATTCATTTAAATAAGAATTAATAACTATATATGCTTTGTAAAAGCATAATAATGCTACAATCTGCAAAAATATTCCTTATATTGAACAATCTTTCACAACTTATCAATGTCTACTTTAAAAACCACAGACTATTGTGACAACTATGATTTAAAAATACATAGCTATTGATGTAGATTATTAGCAGATCAGATGTATACATTTTAGTGATGTCGTATTCTTTTTGATGGATTATTTAGAAATAGATGTAGGCACTGATGATACACATCATACAGAAAAACCATAAATTTTCGTAAGTAATCCACTTAGTATTTGATCCTAGATTGATTATTATGCACTTATAATATAGTCAATAAAACACTAACTACACTTGTTTACAAGACCAAACGTTGTCTATAAACCACTTTATAGTATGTATTGACACATTTAACTTCATATAAACATCGGCGATTGAAAATACTAAGTTGCGTAAGTTCAAATAACTGAGAATAGAATTAATCTAAGACTTTGAGTTAATGCTAACTCCTGGTATCTGATAACCAAATGAAGATGTGTCACATATTTTAATATATATATACAGGAATCAATATTGATCAAAGTCATGTTTATCCAGATCTAATTCTATTTATCAAATTGAAATTTGGCCAGTAGTCAAGATGATTTGACACAACTTGTACTAAGTTTTCGATTTAAGATGGTCGCAAACTTGAGAGATAGAATTAGGATATCATGAAAGAATATACAATCATGATATTAGTCAACTAGCGCAGAAGCTAGATCGACTAGGGTCTTCTAGCGACTAACATAAGTACTGGAATAGGATAAGCTTGTATCTTCCCGTTGATTTGTAATAGACTGAAACTGGTCAGCCTCTATTGATATATGTGCATCCTGAGCGGATCGCCTCGGTATAGCTATAGTACACCTAACCAATGAGTTCCAAATCGGACGAAACGTAAGTCCTGGATTCCGCTTGTCAGTCACAACCCAACTTAAATATAAGTACTGGATGCGTTGATTTTTATTTTTTTAAATGTATGATTATTACTCAGTGAGTTTAATTCTACTTTCTTTCTTACCATCTTATATTCCGAGTTAATGTTTCGTCACATTGCGTAACACTATTCTAAAACTGTTTCTATGTTTATTACTGTTTATTCCACTGATTACCAATGACAAATTATTCCTTGATCACTCTGTGTTAATAGTTTGACAGACTAAACTATTTTTTTTCGTGTATGTAGCTAATGAGAAGGAACACAATATAATAAATGCATCATACTTTACAAATTTTGTTGTTTTTGATTTATTTAAATCTAGTTGATTGAATTCGTCACAGATTGATATTGGTAGAGTACCACTAAAAACCAAGGAGCAATGAACAACCATTCCATCCCAGTATGGGGCTTCTCAGCAGTGTACACTCTAGATTCTACTTCAGGGGCTTAAGGTTGGCGAACATTCAATCCTCTGCATCATTGGGCCGGCCGGCATTTAATTGTAGAAAACCCACTTTCATAAATTTCTGAAAGTTAACAAATGTATTAGATTTCTGAAATGAAGCCTTTGTATTCACTCTGTTAAGTTACTCAATAACCTGATAGTGTTGCGACGTAGAATAGAGAGAGAGATTATCAGAGTTGAAATTTATAACAATTATCAACAACACGGTGCAACTTTTGACAATTCACTAAGTTCGATCAATTCTTTAAACCTCTGCCTTCTCTTAGAAATCCATGAATTACAAATCATCATACAGGATCTCTGATTAAAATGATCACTAATCTACAATATAATGTCAATCTCTCCGACAATTTAACTGATCAACTGAACATAGAAAGTATCGCTGATTAAATCCATTAATCTTCATCTTATACAATTAAAGTCAGCTAAAACAATGTACAAGACATTATCTAACTTATTTGTCAAGGAGAAAATGGATAAAGGATTTCATGATAATTCAGATAAATGCATAGTCAACCTATCAAATATGAAATCAATCGAGGTTCTGTCTGAAGCCTTATTTGTTTGATTTGAATTTCTTATCCCACATTAATCTACCAACAAAATGAACATAAAATCCGAATTCGAAGACTTTTTCTATCAATTATCTCATATGAAACCATTGATTGACGTCAAATTAGGTTGGTTCAAATCGAAGTTGATTTATATTGCAAACCAGATTTCTTCTATTTTTCGAGTTTCAGTAATATATTTTGGTATAAAATAAGACATTGACTTATTGACCAACTTTGTATACACAACCACAAAAGAAGTAATAAATACATCGCATAAATTAGAAAGAAATCATGTTATGTATACATTGAATAAATCGTTAATCTCATTACCAAGAAGTATTCAAAGAAGAACATTCTATTAGAAATATTAAAAGTGAACTAACTAATTAAAGACATTAGAGAAGTTCACTAACTTGTAAATACAATACATTAAAATGTTCATTTCATGTTCTCCACCACATTTCTGTCAAGTAAATTTTCTAAATAATCGATCATAAATATTTCTTTAAGTTAGAATAAAGAATAATTTTGATAATGAAAAGTATTCGTCAGTATATTTATCAAAACTACATTCGAATTTTATACGAAATAGTGTTTCAAATGAATAAATAAGACAACAGATACTACAAAAGATTTGAATAGCAGAGTGATAACCGCAGAGATACTGAAGTTACGTAAAGTAAGTTTGAATCTAACATGGAACATCATTTACCTCATGACTACAGGTAATATTAGTTGATAACTGATACCTAGAATTAAACCTTGAACAAATAGTGTTTCTCATCATTTACTTACCACTACAACAGCAAATGTTTTTTCAGTTTCATGTGGCATGATTAAATCCTAGACCTTATCATTAGTATCATCTGTGACATAGGCTGTGTACAGCATGAGCTAAACTTTTTAAGGTGATATCCTATTAATGAACAATGATGCACAATAAATATTGTTTTGGATGATTTAATCACACAACACAAGACCACAATGAATATGTGATGAAACGAAATAACTTAATACAATATAAGAACAGTTAACCTACTTAGAAAATGGTATATTTAGGGATCTTTTTCGACTCTGCAGAGTTCACAAATTGTTCAGGTATCTCAGAGTAAACTACATACTTAGAATCACCAATAATTAATTCATTTTTCTACTACCATTTAGCTATCTAAATAAAAAATTATCTCTTTTTTTAACATATTAGCTATTATCATTAGAACAACGTAGAATCATTGATGAAATTGCATAGATTCATGTTTTGATATGCAATTTAATAATGAATAATAATGGTTTATACTGACATGTTGAAATGTTTGCCTCACATGGAAAACAGTTGACCATATATTGAAAGACCTTGTAGGAACCAATTGAAGCGATTAATGACAGATACGACTATTTAGTCGATATCCTTACGTCTACCTTAATGCGTACTCAGTCCCAGGTTGAATTGGGTCGAACACGAGACCTATGAACCAACCAGATAAATCAGACAATATTTCAAGCACTCATATATATATATATATATATATATATATATATATATATATATATCTGTAAAACCTGATCATAAAGTTAACCAATTAGGAAAATAACACTTATACATAATAAGATTGACAATTATAGTGAACTGGAGTAACGTACACAATTAATTAACCATAATTCATAAATGGAAAATGGCATACTAATGACTCAGTTAATGACTCAAACGGGACGTTAGGATGAGTGAAATGTATTAATGAAAGTAAAATATTCACTTTACACACAACTAAGTGAAATAGTAGTCTGAGGAACAGTTCTAGAAGATAGTCAATCTCTTTAGATGCTCAATATAACAAATGCATATTTTTGCATTTATTGATGCCTAGTATCATTGTTAACTTTTAACTGTATGCATTCAGTAACAGTAAGTTTTTAGTCACCTTATAATTGATGCCAAATATTTAAAATTTATTTATCTAAGGTCTAGTCATTTTAAAGAATAAACAGGCAACTTAAAATAACATTCAACAGCCTACGTAATATAACTGACAGTCCCATATTTTATTTTAGTGTTATTCCTTCTTCTCGTTAATAATGTATACACGGCGAATCAATTTTATAATTCGTTATAATAAACGAATTTTTATTTCACATACTGTCTTAAATTTAACCACATCTTATTATTCTACTCAAATGTATTAAGTTACGAAAAGTAAAATTTTTTAATGACTTGGTAGTATGTTACATTTTCGAAACTGTATTTGTGACTTGTATTATTATTGTTCGTGTTAACTCTTTACAAATGACCTGGATTTGTCGAATTTGATCAGTTGACCTACTGAAGACTGAGTTATACTACTTGACCCTTTTGGTTTGGCTACTGGTCAGTCTTAGTTAGTTCTTTTGAACTGTACTCTACCTTAGTTGTAGATTCGATAAATGTCTTAAGCAATTAGCACCACCAGTTGGATGTTCTCAGTGCTTTTCTACATATAATGTCACGTTATAGGTTACATTCGAAAACCAATCGTTAACTGATTTCACTTCCTATATACTGTTGAAACAACAAGAATCCATTAAAACACAGTCTGATAATAATATCTAAAAATATCTTTGGCAGTGTACATTATTCTGACAATCTAATACTAATACAATCTAATACTTAATACTAAACTTCCGCTTAGGTTTTTCATTTTTGTTTGTGATCTCTTACTTTTGCAATTACTTTTAATAACTGACTGAATGACTATTGCAACTGATTTATTACTAACTACTATTTTTATAGTCAAGATAACATACAAGACGATACAGTTAATTGACTGGTCACCATTTAGTTTTTATTAAATTCTGCATTAGGTCTGAGTCACAGTTTGAACATTGACACTTGTATAGGGGTGAATCCAGTCAACGAATCTTAATTTTGACGAAACGCTTATCGTGAATTCCACTACAACCCAAAATCGAAATATTCTTCAAAAAAGTGGGATAATAATGCAGAGCAATGATGAATCACTTATAAGGAAAATTATTTTGTCACTTATTTTGTATTTTAAAATATAAATCTGTTACTTTGCAGTTTCCAATTCCTCAAGCTTTAATGGTTGAGTTTTATTTCAGTAGTTAGGTGAAGTTTCATTATTGTTTATTTCTATGGCTGTTATATTCATGGGTTGGGAGGAGGGTGAGTTCTGATTAATGTATCCCTGGTAGTCAATGGATCGAGATATTTACAACTGTCATCATTACCTAATATACTCAACTTGTCATTAATCTGCCCCCCCCCACTAATATTAGTCACGTGGTTGATCCCAAGACGTAAGTAATAAAGATCGAAGATCACCTTTTTTTTTATCTAAGCGCATACATTTATATATTAATTACAGCGATTATTAGTTAATACAATTAAAACTCTGGAGTAAAACTCACATTAGATTAGTTTAATGTAATCAATGTTTAACAAAATCAAGCTTCCAATACAAAGTCTTTCAGCTTAATATCTGTTCAACTGTGTATTTTAAGGATTCAGATTACCCTCTGAATCCATCTTCTCAACAATAATTTCTAATTACTACAACACATTTTACGTACATTTATACTTTTATCCTGTAATGTTATACAACAAATTATTTAAATAATTTAAACAAACTGAATGATAAGTGTAAAAAAATATGTAAGTATTCTTTTATTGCCGTATACATCATTAATTCTATTCAACGCCCTTTAACATCATATATCTTTGTTACTATGGTGATGCCTTTCATATATGAATGAAACTTCTTTTTTCTGTCTCTCTCTCTCTCTACTACATTAGTCTTAATAGCAGTAAAAAAAAACATTCAGGATAAATATTTCTACTTGTTTTTGTTGACAAGAAGATGAAAATTGTTCATCTTAATAATTTCAAATTTGGCTGATCATTATTGGTAATTAAGGAATGATAATGTTGGTTTCAATAGGCAGTTAAAAAACATTTCATATATGTTAGTTTGATTGAGGTAGTTAACAAGAATTAGTGAATCAAAATGTCATGCTAATTAGTACTTGTTAGAAGGACGTACTTGTAATCTTGAAGGAATTGAAATCCCTTATGAGATTCGAATCAAGATCTCCCAGTTTAGAAGTCTGCGATGCTTTCACTGAACTATTTTAGTAACAAATGATTTGTAATTCTATGTTCACCTATAAGGAACGATCAGTATTAAGAGGAATTTTACGAAGTAGGTGACCATCTTCTAGGGAATTAATGTTCAGAAATGATATAAAGTGACACTGTGAAGAGACCAATTGGGTAAGCAATCTTTATTGTGCGAAAACAGAGTAGGTCATGAAATATTACATACATTACTTCCAAGCATCAATTTGCAAATCCTCTGCGTTGTCTGCACTGCATCGTTTCTCAGCCTGCTTCTCTTAGTTGTTCTCGATTGTCCTCTGTGTTTCAATCATGTTTCACTTCTTGTCCTCTCGCAACTCGTCTTGTCTGCTGTTTACTGATTCCTCCCAATTCCTTTGACGCTCTGCTACCTACTACTTATTGATGACTTATAAGTAGTATCCACCACACTCGCCCCTCCATTAAATTGCTGTGCTCGTATGCGCGCTGACCTTCTTGCCTCTGTGGTCGCTGGTTGTTTCTGCGTATTCGCTCCATCATTCCAACACATCCATCTTTGCAATTGACTTATGTTTACACGCTTCTCTTTGTTGTCCTTCTTGATGGTGTATACCGGTCCACGACTAGCGATGACTGTATACGGGCCCTCCCATTTGGGGAGTACTTTCTTCGAGCCTAGTCCACTACCCGTTATGCTCCTCCGTCCTCTACACTTCACCAGATCTCCTACTGAAAAGTGTCTCAGCTGATTCCCATGATGCTGTTCTGATCGTTTAACGTCCATATCCTGTTTCCGTCGTATGTTTTCCACCGCTTGTTTCCGCTCTTCCTTCCATTTCCTATCATTCCACTTTTGTGGCTGAGGCCAGGCGATGTTGTTGCCTGGCAGTCGTGGTCTCCTTCCGTACATCAGCTGGAATGACGACTTCTTTGTTGTTCCTTGATTCGAGGCTCGATGTGCTAATAATATCATCGGTAATTCCGTCTCCCAGTTACCCCCCTTTGCTGCCAACCACTCTTTTATAGTGTGGTTATTTCGTTCAGTTAGTCCGTTGGTCTGAGGATGATACGGTGTTGTTCTGACTCTTTTGATACCTAACTGCCCAAGGCGAGATGTGAACTCCTCACTCTCGAAACATGGACCCTGGTCGGTCAATATCATTCTCGGGACGCCGTGGTCGGCCACGATGTGCCGCATCACTGCTTCGGTCACCGTCTTTCCTCGTTGATCAGGAATCGCCACAGCCTCTACCCAACGCGTAGCATGCTCGGTCATACCCAACACGTACTGGTTACCGCTCGATGTCTGAGGAAATGGACCCATTACGTCCACTGACCACAGATCGCCTACTGTCGTTACGGGAATGGGCTGTAACGAAGTGCGTATGCATTTGTCCCCTTTCATTAACTGACATTGGGGGCAGGCGAGGACGTATCTCATCACGTCTTCTTGCATTCCTGGCCAGTAAGCACTCTGTCTCAGGAGGTCAGTGGTTCTTGCGACACCTGTGTGTGCTAATTGGTGGCATTCGCTGATTAGTTCATGTCGTAATGGCTTTGGAATTACAGGTATCCAGCTTCCATCATTGTCTTTCCATGTTAACACTCCAGCTGCATTTAATCTTAATCTGTCCTTTTGGCTTAACAACGTCTTTACCTCTCTGCTAAAGTGCACTGATTCGTCATCCACTGCTTCAGTTAACGCTCGTCTCACCGTCCTAAGCGTTGGATCTGCTTTCTGGCAACGAAGTAGTCTTTCTAGGTCTGTTTGCACTCTGTTGACTCCACAGGCTACTTCCGGTAAGCTAGCGTCCTCACACGGTCTTGACAGGTAGTCAGCTATTACGTTTCGGCTTCCTGGTATGTGACCAATCGTGAAATCATATTCTTGCAGGCGTAGTGTCCATCGTGACAATTTTCCTCGGGGGTCTCTTGCTGTCTTCAACCACTGTAGTGGCTTGTGGTCGGTCTCGATGTGAAATGGCTGGCCTAGCAGATACGGTCTCCACTTATCTACTGCCCAAACGATCGCTAGACATTCTTTCTCGATGGTCGAGTACTTCTGTTCCGTTGGTGTTAAAACGCGGCTGGCATATTCCACTACGCCGTCATCCTGCCGAAGTACTGCACCAATGCCTAAATCACTGGCATCTGTGGCCACTGTAAACCGTTTTCCACGGACCGGAAGTCTCAATGTCATCTGCTTTGCGTTTAATAGCTGCTTGATCCGATCAAAGGTGTTCTGAGCCTCTTCTGTCCATATAAATTTTCCACTGCTTAGTAGTTTATACAGTGGTGCAGCGATCTCGTTAAAGTTCTTTATAAAGCGGCTGTAGAATGCTGCTCTTCCTATAAACTGTCTGAGTTTCCTTTTCGAAGTGGGTGCCGTTATGTTCTGGATCGTCAAAATTTTCTCGGGTAATGGCTTCATTTCACCATCTCCTACTTTATACCCCAGCAGTGTGACATTACATTTGGCTATCTGTGACTTCTTCTTATTGATGCGCAACCCAAATTCCTCGATTCGTTTGAGTACTGCTTCTAGATGTCTTGCGTGGTCTCTCTCTGTTTTACTGTATACCACCAAATCGTCCCCGTACACCTCCACATTCTCAAGATTTCGTAACAATAAGTTCATTAATCTTCTAAATGTGAATGGCGCTCCCGCCAGCCCAAATGGCATTCTTCTAAACTGGTACTGTTTGTGACCAACAGTGAAGGCTGTTTTGTACCTGTCATCCGCTTTTATCGGTAGCTGCCAATACCCTGACCTGAGGTCCAGTACAGTAAACAACTTTGCTTGTTGTAAACGATCCAGGGTTTCGGCTACAGTTGGCATTGGGCATGGCTTCAACTCAGTTATGCTGTTTAGCTCTCTGAAATCGACGCAGAATCTGTATTTTCCATTGGATTTCTTTACTAGCAGCACAGGTGAGTTGTAACGGCTATTAGCCTCTTCAATTATTCCGTCCCGCAACATTTCTTCCACTTGCCGATTTACTTCCGTCTCTAGATGAACTGGTATTCGGCGTGTGTGGAATGTTGTCTTCTTACGACTGTTTACGGGGATTTCATGCGTCACCTTATCACAATAACCATAGGCCTCTCCGTCGTCGGTGAACAGACTTCCGTACTTTGCTATTACCTTGTTGATATTTTCTATGTTCACTTGCGGTAGGATCGCGGCTTGTGTCTTAGCTATCTGGCTGTTCTCATGTATGCTAAAATGCCCGTACTTAGTATTTACTGTCTTGTTCTTTGTGTCGATGACCGCCTCCACCTCTCTAAGGAAGTCTGCGCCCAGTATTGTTTGCTGTATGTCCTTAGTTACTACAAATGGATATCGAACGACGCAATCTCCGACTTCGACACAACAGTCTGACACTCCTAAAATTTTCAGTGCATGCCCGCTCACTGTTTGTACTGCTAGTGAACATGCCCTGATCTCCCGACAAAATCCTGCATCTATTAAGGATATAGCCGCGCCCGTATCAACTAGACACACCAGTACTCTTCCATTTATACGAACTCTTGTATACAACGCACCCTTGTTAACCAACCCTACAACCCGGAAAGACGTTTCAAAGAGAGAAGACTGTGTATAACGTTTAAAATATCTTAATCTTCGTTTCCTCGGGCAGTCTCTTCTGTAATGTCCATACTCTCCACACTCAAAGCACCTACTTCCCCTTTCCGCACGGATTCGCACCGCCGCGACTTTCTCTTCCAGCTCGGCGATCCGTTTCTCCAAAGGCGCCGTCCTGCTGTCTTCGGTTAACGAGGATACCGAAGTGCTAACAAGCTGTCTGCACATTCGAGCCATCTCCATCACGTTCAATGGCTGCACGGCATGCGCCAGTCGAAGCTGTGTCGCTACGTCACCAGGGATACATTCCAGGAACTGGGATGTCAGGAGCTGCTGTCTCGACTCGTCGTCCAACGATGGCAACCCACGACGCAGCAAACTCGTCAGAGTGGTGGCCAGCACCGACGGATCGCCGTCCGGGGCCAGACGCACGGCCCTAAACTGCTGCAACGCCAGCTCCCTGTCCGCTGGACTGTCGAATTCAGACACCAACTTGGCCACAACCTCCTCCCACGTGGCCCCACCGCCAGCCAGCTCCACGTTGTCGAGCACTGCCTTTGCACGACCTCGCAGCAGGGTACCGAGGACCGTCACCTTCGCCTTTTGTCCTCGCACGCCGACCAGCTCCGCAGTGGCTTCAAACTGCCGCAGGAATGCCCCGACGTCCCCATCCTCGAACGGCTGTGGCCACGGAATCTTCATCTCGTACCGAGGCAGCGACACCAATTGTGAAAAGACTAATTGGGTAAGCAACCTTTATTGTGCGAAAACAGAGTAGGTCATGAAATATTACATACATTACTTCCAAGCATCAATTTGCAAATCCTCTGCGTTGTCTGCACTGCATCGTTTCTCAGCCTGCTTCTCTTAGTTGTTCTCGATTGTCCTCTGTGTTTCAATCATGTTTCACTTCTTGTCCTCTCGCAACTCGTCTTGTCTGCTGTTTACTGATTCTTCCCAATTCCTTTGACGCTCTGCTACCTACTACTTATTGATGACTTATAAGTAGTATCCACCACAACACTATCTAAAAGTTTCCAGGCTTTTATTCGAGATGAAACGATCCTTATTGATATTTTTTGCCTTTTTCAATTACGTTGAACGTAAAATAAAAAAATGTTTATGCTTGTAGTTATTTCAAGTTGATCACGTCTTTGTAGGCTAGCTCATATTTCAATAATAGGTCTATTTAGACTTTTTGTATACACTGGAAAACACTATTGAGTATGGAAATATTTTTGTTTCGTGACAAACACAGCAACACTATGATCGCATTCAACCTACACCATAAAATGTGCGTTTATCAAAGTTAATAAGTGAAAAAATCTGTCTATATTTCTCAGCCCTTCTATAATCAGTTACATAATCATGCGTTAATACGTAATCCACTAATTATTATATCCGTATGTTGGTCAAACAAATAAATGTTAATTAAGGTGAGAAACATGAATGTATACACTCTTGATAGTAAACACTGTCTCGAAATTGTCTGTGGTAGTAAATATCTCAAAAAGAATGATAACCATTTGTTTTTATAATGTAAGTTATGTGTATGACATAGATAAAAAAGTAAGTTGAAATGTAACAAATTTTCTTTTCACATAAACTTAAATCGTTAAACTTCATTATCACTGTAGTGATATAAAATAACAAATGAAATAACCAGATTAGTAAATAAGATGATATCAATGATTTTTGTAAAGGGAGCTGAAAATATATTGTTATGTTTTCTCTTAGATGAAACAAACGCGTGGGTTTTTATTGGCTTAGTACGGTCCGTGATATGATACAGCTAAATTATCTAGGGTAGTCGGATTCTATGCCTGATTCCCTCGACAGTCGGGATGGTTAATGTGAATCGTTATCTTTGATACTTGTACTTCAGTCAGATACTACGATTTGTTCTTTCTCA
The DNA here is from genome assembly GCA_025215515.1 of Schistosoma japonicum. Lineage (NCBI taxonomy): Eukaryota > Metazoa > Platyhelminthes > Trematoda > Strigeidida > Schistosomatidae > Schistosoma > Schistosoma japonicum. Next base: position 3,689,741 of record CM046068.1, read on the forward strand.
ACTCACAGTTACTCCAAAAGACTATACTCGTAGGAAGATTATATTGTGTAGCGAAAATACGAGACGAGATTAGCGAACGACGTTTATGTATCTCACGTTTGAAATTGAATTAATGGAAGAAAGTTTACAAATCAATCTTACATGAAAACCAAATACAACACCTTTCTCTTGATTAAATGAACGATTGTATTTTTGGGGATTTTGAATCCTCAACACATACCGAATATCTGTAAAAGTGAACTTTAGTAGCAAAATACGAGCACATAATAAACAACCATCATTGTTCATTGGCAAACCTTTCATTTAGACAGGCCATATAACTGGTATTCATGGTGTTACATAGTAGTGCCTTAGGCTGTATACTAAGATTTCTGAAAGACTTAACTATATATAAAAGTTTAACTCACACCTCTATGTGTTCAAAAACAATTAGCACTTAGAGTTAAATTATAGCTGCAAAGTGGAACTCATGTTGTGAGTTTCGTACCATTTAGAACTCGGCTAGATGCACCTCAATCCTAGTATTGATGTCCACACAGAAACTAGAGCTCAATCCTTTCGTATTAAATTATATCAGGTCCTCCACCAAGCTACTGAACCCAAACAGCTAATATTGTGATTTGGGTATATATATATATATATATATATATATATATATATATATATATATATATATATAATGTAAAAGTGTTTGTATCTCTTTATTGAAGTAAATATTTTTTGTGAATTGGTTTAATTACTTTCTATAGTCGCATATATATATACGAGATGACTGAGTTTCACCCATGAATCTGAGTTTTAAATTCTAACTGAACAAATTTCAACACTCGAGACTACTAGCTAACTTACTAAATAAGTGAATGACACAGAATAATAAACTTAAGTTATTCCACCTATACGTAATAATAATAATAATAATAATAATAATAATAATAATAATAATAATAATAATAATAATAATAAAACATCATTATTGTTACTCGTCAATTAATAAATTATTAAACGAAAATAAAACAATAAACAGCTACAAAGAAAACAACTAAAGATTAACTAATCTAATCGTATAAAGAAAAAAAGAATTCTGACATACAAATAGACAGAAGTAGTGTGGATTAGTGAAAATTCCTCTTGGACACAATAAACATGTACAACCAGTGTATTCTACTTGTTTTCTTTATTATAAAAAACAAAATAACTTATTGGATTTATTTATTTACTTAGATAATTCATTCTTTCCTAATTGAATATCATAGAGATTGTTATAAATTTTGTGTTTATTTCTCTTTTAAATAATAAATTGTCTGTCTACTTATCTGAGAGTCAGTGAGTGAGTGAGTGAGTGAAAAAAAAGAGGAATTAAATTGATTGAACATGATTTTTATTATTTTCCACTAAAATTAATGAATAATAATCGGTAACTTCAAGAAGAACAATGATTATTAATCACTTATTCCTTAACATCAATTTCTAGTAGTCATCAATTGACGATATAATCGATATAAACAATTATTGACACTCATAAACATACATCTAATGAATGTATTCATGTAAGTGTAACTGATCAGAAACTAATGCAGAAAAATTTTGAAAACAAATCAAAACTTTATTTTGATATACTGAATATGTGTATGCATTTTCTACATGTTGACAGATCGTTTTAAATAATGTACATGATAAAATCTAATTTTTCTTATGGAGTAGAAATACTACTACTAAACAGACAATAAAATTATCTATGAGATCCTAGTATTTACAACTTTTGAATTTGATATCATGAATTGGCATGACGTAGGCAACCATTGAAAACTAACACTGACAGACTCATAATAATTGCGGTACCATGTCCTCGTTAGAGGGATCAAGCCCAGGACCTTCAGGCTTCAAAGTATGCACTCAACCAGTACACCGCTAAGATAGCTTAATTCTACCAGTTGATACTTTCAACTCCAGTCGTTTGACGATATATTGGGGATCTCATTCATCGTATTCTCTGGGTAACTTGACATAGTTAAGCTCCAATAGTCAAATCTTTTTAATGTAACTCCAGGAATTACCTCAAAAAGTTAGTCACTAGTGTGTTGACATTAATTGTAATTAGATGTTGTGGAGATTATTGAATTTGAATTTAATATCACTAACTGACCTGAGTTGGATAAGGGGGATGAGGTAGTCACCCATAGACGGCAATATATGAGATCAGCCAAATATATCGTGAATTGATTAAAGTTAAAAATATCGACTGTTGAATAACTACCTGCTCAATGGTCTAACAGTTACATACTTACCACAAAGCCTGAAAGTCCTCTCCTCCCTGATACGGTTGTGGGTGAGCACTGTCAAGGAGTCCTATTTCAGAACGAAAAAGTTGTTTTTCAATGCTTTTTGATTTTCAATAATTTCCTATCTCAAGCCATTTCATGACATCGGATTAAAATTCAACAATCTCTATAACATCCAATTAATTATAATACTAAAGAATTACAAATGTTTCATCGTATGTGGTCTAATAGTTAGGTAGTAAACGTTGTTTTGAATTTATTTTACTAGTTTCTTATTATCAGTTGTCACATTTTAATTGAAAGAATAATTATATGGAATAAAATGGAATGTGTTTATTAACACCTAAATTCAAACCTTTTATTATTGACTTACTTATATTCATACCAATAAGCATAAGAAATGTTTCATTCAACTACAAACCGATTGATAGATTTCCTTAAAAGAATTTCGTAAAGAAACTGATTAGAAATTCTACATACAATTATCTGATGCACTGATTATCAAATCAATTCAATATGTATAGAGCATCAAAGATAAAGTTAGAATTTTCTTTTAATGCTTATAATATCAGTGATTAGTATACAATAAAATAGTTGACGGCTGACTATCAAATAATTTAGAATCTGCTTATTGATAACTGATTCAATATGCATTAATAGCTTCATTTCAATTTGATGATAAACTGACTAGCATCTACATTTTTAAATCATTCATTATATGCTTTAACAAGACATTCTTGTCTAGTTAAGGCAATACTTGTCAGAATTAGAACCAGTATTGACTTTCGCATGCATGACAATCATGCACACTGTTTAACTCATTATAAATTAGTATTATTTAAGTATTTCCTTTAGAAATATGGTAATTAGGCTACTTATTTACCTTATTTTACTTCATTTAAGTATCTAAATAAATAAAATTGCACCGATATGGATACACAGTATGAATGTCTAGCCAAATGATACACAAAAACCCATATCACCTTAAATGTCTGGTTATTTAGTTTAATTTTTGTTTGCACCTAGTTTTATCATAAAAACTATAAAGAAAACCTAAGGTTAAAATATGAAAGTGATCTACTCTACAAAAACTATGACGGTTACGTATAGTTATGTTCATAGCAAATAAAAATCGAGACAAGTATGAACTGCTGACCATAATCACTAAATTTGACAATTAAAACCATGAAACATGTGGAAGGCTAATTTAGAGTATTGAGCGTAACTATTAAAAAATATACATATGTTTACTTGTTAATTAATGAATTTCCTTTCTGCTTTGAATTATATACTATTTCCCTTGCTTGGCTGTCGACTATAGGTATTTTATACAATACAAAATACATTTATTCTTGATTATAGGATCAGCAGTGTCTGAGCAAATACGTATTTTAGACTTACTGAAAGTGTGTGTTAATGGAGGTGAATTCGAAAGAAATCGTTTTCCTTTATAAACGAACTGATAAGGCGTGAAAAAAATGTTGACTCAACGTAACTTATTTTGTATCGACATAAGTAAATGACGAATTATCTCCAGAAAACAACGTTTACCTTACATATCTTTCAAGCCTACAATTGACAAAACAAACACCAAAACCCTTTAAAAGGTCAGTGAGATTTGGTAGAATGTAACATTCAGTACTACCTTCATTAAGACTAACGTCCTTCCCGTTTCATGTTCATCTACTCAATTAAATTTAGTTACCATTTAGCCTTTATTCACTTTGCAGTAATCTACAGGCATGGTTATCGTTATGAGATTTATGGGTACTGGGTTCAATTCTGTGTATCGTCGTTGAGTCGCACTAGAAATAAGTTTCAAAGTACACGGGAACAACTGCCTACTGAATACTAGTTTTCATCAATTTTCTGACAGATGTCAGTCATCGATGAACTCTAAATTCTGCACTTACACAAAATGAACATACCATAGTATAAAGACTATTGGAAGTGTCGAAATGGCATTACAATGAACCTATAGTAAAGAGAGTGTAGTTAATATCAGTTGGATAGTAATACTCTTTAAAAAAAAAAAAACATATTTGTCAACATATTTTGGTATCGCATTTAGATTCAGATGATTTGTACTGAATTTATGATGACCATAGACATTTACAGAATTAAGCGAAACACACTGTTGAATAGCTGAGAATAGATGTTAATATCATGGGTGTATTTATACTGTGTATCATAAAGTCATATTTACTCTGACCTTTAACTCTGCTTTAATTTATTTAGTGCTTTTATTCGATAATATTAATGATTCCTATTGATATGTGGAAAGTTGAAAGCTGGAATCAACTCACTACTCCATTTATATTAATTAAAAATATAATTTTAAAGAGCATATTACATCATTTGATCGTATACTTACTAAATAATCAGAATACATTGTTTTCATATAAACGTAGTTGTATGATGCAATTCAAACTACTGACTGTTACCATATCTTATGTCGTTTATGAACTACGTCTAAATATTTAAATACTAATTAATCCAATCTGCACCACATACTACATAACTTCATATTTTTAAAACGCCTTGAATCTTAGCAGGTGTTCATTAAAAAATTACTTTTATACACAATAACCTTTAGATTGACAAATGATGAATTAAGTTGAGATATTCATTCAAATTTCTGTATGAACACGACAATTTTAATTGATGATATATTCGATATCATAGCTTAACTGTGTATTACAAATCTGTGTACCACCGGAAGTTCATTTATAAATCCAGTAACAGACATTTCTGTTCATACGTCTACAAATCACAACTGACAATTCGATAGTAAAACAATATTATCTCAATATCTTTTGCGAATGACCTATCACTCACTACATCAGACAATAGCTGTTCCACATTATTTGTTATTACCAAATAAATTTGACAAATTTAAGTTCAGAATTATTTCCGATTTCTCCGTGACTGACTAAAACAGTCAAGTCCCCAAAGTAACTATTTGTATGTGGTAGCAATAGTTTACAACTCAAATTTTGGTTATTTCCCTGAAGAAGCTCGGACCAGTTTGCCGAGCGAAACGTTGGAATTTTCATTAATTTCATCCGCTGAGATTATTAGCAAATATATTCTATTCATAAAGCCTTTTTCATATGATCTATTCAAATGAATCGAGAAACATCACAAGGGTTCTTGATCAGATAATTTCGATAACTAAAAATAAATTATTTAGTTATTTGTGCGAAGGGGGAGGAGCAATTTTAGTTGTTTTAAATAAAAACTTCACACTACCTATAAGTAGTATGCACATCCCAGAAGTAAGCAATAACTCCCCCCATCCCCCGTCCTCAATATTCTCAGCGCTTATTCAGACTTGAATAAGGTTATACTCTAAACAGAATAATTCACAATCAACTAAGATAGTGATGAAAATTAAGACAAAATCCGTTAAGGATTATGAATGATCAAAGGTTTTTAATTTATAAGAAATTACTGGGTATGTATGAATAACAGCCAGTGAGAACAACGCTGCCGGAATGATAAACATTTCACTTTTAGTGGTGAATTCCTAAAACTCTACAAGTTCTGACATGGTTCAATTTCACCCTAAGCATGAAATTTTGAAAGATTAATTTATGATTTTTGTGGGTTTCACCAGAATTAGTGAGCACATGATGGGTAAGGAAAGCGTAGATAAATCGTGAGATTAACAGTCGATTAATGGAATACCCTAAGTCATCGGATATTTGAAGACAACAAGTAATAAGAATAAAAGTCGTTTTATACGGTACTATATTTGACACAAAATAAATATGAAGTTCATCAAAGGCTTGGTTAATTGTTGGATCTTAAGGTAATTCAGAAAACCATGAAATTAAGGCTTACTTATCACTATCACTTGAAGAAATTAATACTTAGACAGACAGACAGATACAACACAGAACTTCGTACGTACGTACATTAGTTCAGGTTGCCACACCACATCAGCACAGAGACGCAACTGTCAATTCAAATCCAAGAGTGATAGCGATAGTAGAAGTATTAGCAGTAATGCAGAAAGTTAGCGAGCGAAGATATGATTCGTAAAGTATAATTCAGTGAGATAAATTTGAAAGGAGAAAGATAGAGAATTCGGAAGGTTAGATTTTGAGAGAACACAAAGAGTGGATGCACCTGCGCCATTGCGAACGATTCTGAGCCATGTCGTTCAAGGTCTCTCACCATTGGTGACTTTCGTCTCGCGGACCCCAACCACGCAGCCTACATCTACCAACATGACTTAGTCCACTTGTCAGTGACTTCATCGATTTCTGCCATGTTTTGGTTTGGCCGCCCCTAGCTTTCTTCCAACCTATTCCTACACCGCAAAACATAGCACGTCGAGGCAGTCGGTAGTTAGACATGCGTAACACATGTCCCAACCACCTCAACTGATGAAGTTTCGATACCTCATCTATTGATTTGCCCTCCTTTCCTAGAACCCGTTTCCTAACGACAGCATTGCTCACTCGGTTGTCCCATGATACACGAGCAATGCTTCGGAGACACCTATGATCGAAGACCAGTAACCTACGAATGTCCTCTACTCTTAACGGCCATGTTTCGCTACTGTATAGTAGGACAGAGCGAACTACTGCACGGTACACTCGTCCTTTGGTTAGCAAGCGGATATCTCGCCTGCGCCATAAGTGACGCAACTTGGCAAAAGCCAATCGAGCTTTCTGTATCCGTGCTGAGATTTCGTCAGTCACCAGGCCGTCAGCACTGATGAGACTCCCCAGATTTGTGAAGCGGTCTACACGCTCGACTACTTCACTCCCTATCACTAGTTCAGGTGCCGATGCAACCCAATCCTGAAGCGACATTTTGCATTTCGAGGGGGAAAACCGCATTCCGAACATGCTTGCATTGTTGCTCAGGGTAGTCAGAAGACTCTGCATTTTGTCAGCGTCTTCACCAAATAGGACTATGCCATCAGCATACTCTAAGTCAGTAAGCGAGGCTCCTGGTAGTAAGTCAACTCCTAAAAAGTCAGACGAAGACATGGTTATATCTAGGAGCATGTCTATGACAAAATTAAACAAGAATGGGGAAAGTGGACATCCCTGACGGACACCACTTGAAGTGAGAAATTCCGATGACAGTTCGCCATAAGCTCTCACTCGACCTGTAGTTTTAGAGTAGAGAGCTTGTATAAGGTTAATGTACTTCTTTGGTACACCTTTCAACGACAGACACTGCCACAGAACCTCACGATCAACAGAGTCGAATACCGCCTTTAGGTCCAGGAAGACAATTATTGTATGTGTCTGTGTTCCAGGACCTGTCGCAGTGTGAAGATGTGGTCTATACAGCCACGTCCGGGTGTGAACCCAGCCTGGTTTTCTCTAGTCTGCTCTTCACGAGCTCTAGTTAAGCGTCTAAGTATAATCGATGCTAACAATTTAGAAACTATATTAGTCAGACTGATTCCCCTGTGATTGTCATAAGAAGACTTTTGTCCTTTCTTATAAATTGGGACAATCAGGGATTGAAACCAGTCAGATGGTATTACGCCCAGTTCCCAGATTCTACCTAAGATTTCAGTCAATCTAGCTGCTAAAACTGGACCACCATCCTTAAAAATCTCAGGGGTAAGCCTATCAGGACCTGCTGCTCTACCTCGCTTCAGATTTCCTATAGCCTTCTCAACTTCATAGAGACTAGGAGGAGTTAAGTCGATTTGCCATTCAGGATGACTGGGGATCGTGGGCAACCGAAGTGTGGCTGAAGGCCAGTTGAACTGACCCCTAAAGTGTTCTGCCCATCGGTCCGATCTCCTGGACTGAGAATGAATTATAATCCCATCCTTTTCCGAGATAGTCTCACTGACATTCGGATCCCTAATACCAGTTTCCTTGATAAGTCGAAAAAGTTGCCTACTGTTGCCTATCGCCGCTGCCTTTTCCATCGTTTTTGCTTTCGCCACCCACCACTGTTCACGGTCGTTGCGTAGGCTTTTTATCAGCCTGCGCTTAAGATCACTTCGCTCTTCATCATGTTCAGAGCCAGGTGGGATGAGTTTACGAGCATCCATCAGTTCGGTGGATGCTACTGAAATCCACGGCTTCATCCTAGCCTTATGATTTACCTTACTAGCAGATATCATTGCTGTTTCCACAGCATTTTTGATATCATTCCAACCTGCTTCCGGATGGGAATCGCTTACACGGTCGCCTAACTGTTTTTCTAGTTGTTCCTTAAATATATTCTTAGCTTTATTATCATTAAGTAAAACCCTAAGAGGCTTCATTGCTATGTCTTTCCTACGTCCAGTAAGCCTCAAACAAATACGCGCTCGCACTAAAGCATGATCTGAATCTAAACATGTGCCCCAGAACGAGCGACAGTCCTCTATCGAACCCCTCCACCGGTGGCTGATGGCGATGTGATCTAGTTGGGTCCAACGTTGAGACGATTTTGTGGGTCGCCAGGTTAAAAGATGTTTTTCCTTATGCCTAAAGTTAGTTTTCGCTAGAAACAGGCGGTTATCTGAGCATAGTTGCAACAGACGATCGCCATTATCTGTTCTGTGAGCCGCGACACCATAACATCCACCCAAGTGTCTCTCATTTTCACTTAGTTTACCTACTTGAGCATTAAGGTCACCAGCCATTATAACTATATCAGAGCGCCTAGCTTTTCGGAGGAGGTCCGTAAGCTTGCTGTAAAACTCATCTTTCACCTCGTCTGAACTGCAGTCAGTGGGGGCATAGGCAGATACGACAAAGAGGCAACGACGAGTGTCCCTATCTTTCCGAGTCCTAACTGTCCCGTTCAGTCGGATAGCGCACAAGCGACTATCTACAGGGATCCAGTCTAGGAGAGCTAGTTCTGCCCTACGACTCAATGCTATACCTACACCAGCGAGACCACGGGAAGCAGCATCCGGGCTACACGAAGAGTAAATCGGGCTGCTTCTTTGTTTTGATACGGTGAGATCAGGTTAATGATTTTACTAGGATCCTGTATGCGCGTTTCCGAGACGCAGCATACATCGATTGAGTGAGATTCTAAAGTCTTAGCTAAGGAAGCCTGTTGCCCTATTTGACTTAATGTCCGTACATTAAAAGCTCCAACATATAGTCTAGAACGAGGTTTCAAGAGACCAGGAATGACTTTTTGTGAACTCGCATCGTTTGCATTAGCGGTGCAGTGAGATGAAGGAATGTGAGTAGAGTTAGTCGTAGAGATAAGAGAGATATTATGGGGTATAGAAAGGATTTGATTTTGACCAATTTGGACTGTCGTGCTTTTGCGGGTATGAGGGCGGTTGTCACTTCCCGGCTGCCCACACCGTGGAAGGGTAATACTTAGAACAATAAGATCGAAACATAGGTATTTTATAACTTTGAAAAGCTTAACAAAAAGACTATACTTTTATTCAGACTGGATATACACATTGATGAAATGGGATGTAACATTTTCAATCCACAGACGTCGGAAAAACGGATTAAGCCAAATAGGTCACTTAAATCATATAGTAGTATTGCAGTTTAATACAAATGTACTTAGTGAATTTCGACAAATTTCCAGAACTACCATTTCAGAAGACAAACTGTATATAGCGATACCTCGTAAACGAAGAGGTGGTTATAAAAAGGTACATTCAAGGAAAATTACCAGCCTAAACCATAAAATTAAACAGTTAGCGATACAAATTTCAAAAAAGCTGACATTAGAAGCTCAAATCATGTGACTTGAAGATATCCTTCGGGATCTGTTGCCACGTAACCAGATCTACCGATATCTCAACACTATTTGTGTTAATTTTACGTCTTCCTCAATAACGATGCGGAGTTTTAATCGTACACACACTCTATAGCATCCTAGTTCTTGTGTAATTAACCCCATTAGATGAAAATAAGTCTAGAACCCAGAATGAAATTTATAATGTTTCGCTAATGAGATTCGTTAACAGGGTACCTGAAAATTCAATAATGACTATAAGATTAATTTTTGAGAATTTCTTGACAGTCGTCCATCTAAAGTTTTATTTAACAACTTCGAAAGATAGAGACACAAGGCATTGATTATTTAAAACCTATATTCACGTCTCTACTGGATGTATGAAATCAACGATGAGTAATACTTAGATCTTGTTGAACTGACTACAGAATGAACATTGTTAAAAATCTGTAATCTAGTGCAGAATACTTAGAAAGAACAATGCATCAAAATAGAACTTATTCTAATTGACGCTTATGAAGTCATCTTAGTAAGTGACAAGTATCGAAAGTACCAAATGTAACCAAAACATAAAATTATTGAGTGCTTATATTGTGTGCGAGTAATGAGAAAGAAAAACGTGGACAATACAACAGCAATTGCTGAAAAACCGATATCTAGAATACAGCACAAAACGTCTAAATCGAAACTTATGATTAAAAATAACATCGATCAAAACAGCAACCAACTATGCAATGCATAAGTTCATGAACATTACTGTGACAAGCAAATGTAAAGTGCACTCTGCAGGCAGCGATATTATATACAAGATTACGTTATTTAAGCACTGTACAAAATTACATACACCAACAAGTAGTACATCAAATATCAACCAACCAAACCAATCAATGCCTGTTACTCCATGTAGAGAATAGGCCGCCAACCAACAGTCTACCGTCAACTCTGTCCTGGGATATCCTTCCTAAGTGCTCATGTCTGCCTCCGATTCCCGACGTAATGTGTTCTTGGGTCTTCTTTTCGTTTGACCTTCAGGATTCTATGTTAGTGTTTGTCTTGTGATACAGTTTGATTTCCTCAATGTGTGTTCTACTCATCATTAGCGTATTTTCCTAATTTCATCAACTTGATTTCGGTTGATTTGTTCTCTGCCACAGAAGGTTGTTGTTAATGGTATCTGGCCAACGGATCCAAAGTATCTTACGCAGACAGTTATTTATAAATACTTGTATCTTTTGGATGATGCTTGTCGTAGATCTCTATGCAAGTTTTAGCTCCACTCAAAAGAACTGTCTTCACATTTGTATTGAAAATTCTAACTTTAATACTGACTGACAGTTGGTTTGAGTTCCAGATGTTTTTCAGTTGTAGAAATGCTGTCCTTGCCAATCCGTGCGTTCAAATCTGCATCAGACCCTCCCTGTTTATCGATGATGCTGTCCAAGAATGTAAAGGTTTCTACATCTTCCAGAATTTCTCCGCCAAGTGAAATTGGGTTAGTGTTGGTCATTTTGTACCGAAGGTTCTTGCTTTTCCCGTTGTGTATGTTGAGGCCTGCTGCTGCCGAGGCTGCGGTTACACTGTCTGTTTTCATCTGCATTTGTTGATGTGTGTGGGATAGGTCATCCGCAAAGTCCAAGTCATCTAGTTGCATCCATTTTGTCCACTGTATTCCGAGATCGCCATGAGATGTTGGTTTCCATGATCCAGTCAACCATCAGAAAAAGAGTGAGGGCGAGAGTAAGCAGCTTTGTCTGACACCGGTCTCCACTTTGAGTGGATCTGTGAGCTGACCTCCATGTGCGACTTTACATTGTACTCCGTCGTTAGAATACAGTATGATGATGACTATCTTTTCGGGTACAATAAAATGTAAAGTAATTTAACAATTATTTCTGATAGTTTGCAACTGAATTGCAGATCATAAAAGTTGTAGAAATAACGAGACCCGTATGCTTGGATTACAATAAATTTTATCTTGTCACAAACCGTAAAAAGTTGGATTCAGAACTGAAATTTTGACGAACGAATCCCTGTGCATATAGACAGATTTTACGTTTAATACATACTTAAAAGCTGTTAATGGCTTACATGTGAGTGATACAATTAGCACGTAAATGGAGTCGTAAAAAGCTGGGAGTAACACACTTCATCAGTCGAGATTGCGATAGACAAACATTGAACACTCACTGTTCTTCAATGTGATTAGCACTAATATAAAACAATTGAACATCGTTAGATGAATTTGGACTTGATACATTACTGTGCTTTAGACGCTTAGAATATGACGTATTCTAGAAATCAAAGTTAACGACAAATAGCTAAACAAGTAATTATCTATTGGAAAATTCACTAAGAGCAAAAAGAGCATACACCGTCTATTTCTAACGAGATAATCCTCCATTATTTCAATTCATCAAGTAGTCAGAGCGCTTTAGCAAGGTGATGTTTATAAACTACTCGACATAAGTAGCGACTTTTCTGAATAATCATGACTGTTTAGAAATTATTGTACAGATGAAACCCTTTACCGGCACTAACATAAAACACTACCATGATCATATAAATGAAACGGAATAAAACGAGAGAATTCGACAGCCATTAAATTATGCAACATGCATAATCAAATAATACTAGAGAAAGAGGAATATCCGTAACTGAGCAAGAATATAGGTTTCCAACCAATTAAGGAAGTACTCTAAGTCGTTAAAAAGAACACTTATTATTTTAAATAAATTAATTAATTTGTGCAATAGTGTAATTTCATAATGTACATGTACAATGTCATATAAAAAACCAAATATACTGATTTGTCGTTGATGACAATAGACCAACTATCAACAAAAGAAATAGGAATACACATTACAGCATGAAGAGATAACTGTAAGTAAAAACAAAATAAGAAATGATAATCGCTTCTCTCATTTTGACCATTTACGGAGATATCCAGAATCGATGTAGCAGAAGGTATTTGGAAAAATTATTTAGAGAAAAACATATTGGTTAAGTGGGACAATACAAACCCTATTCACAATGAATTGTTCATAAACATCAAAATACATCCTTAGGAAGAAACATTTGTTGAGACTTATAATTCGTGAAGTAGTGATGAGAATTGTCTGAAAGCACTTCATGTTTAGAAATAATCACAAATCCACGAAGGAAACGTATCTACATTGTAACCTACCTCGTACCGAGAACTGAGTTGGAAATATAAATTTCATATCTTGAAATAGAAATGTTAAAACAATGTAGTTGTGCATAATCAAGCATATCGGAAAAGACTATCACTTATTTCAAATAGCAATTTTATGTTAAATTAAAAGATAACGTTTAATAAATGATAATAATACCACAAAAATTACGTACAAGCATACAAAAAAAAATAACAACAAAGAAAATTTACAAGTGTTTCTGTACAAGTAACGAATAAGAAAAAAATTGAAATTAGTTAATTACTTTTTCTAGTACGAAACATTATTTATTATACTATTTATGTATAATCTGTAATATGAACTTAGACAAAGCAAGAAAAGAAGTGATAGGTACTTACTACATTACTAATATTTGTAATAAACAATATAACAAATCTTACTATGAATTTTCCATCATCTTAACTTCACGCAGGAACACAAATGAACTGTGCACGCGCATACCCCTTTATCGGCACGTGAAAATTACGATCAAATATTATTAGCTTTAATGTCAGTCAAAAGGAACTAAATGAACATACTCTAATAAAAAAGAAAGTATGGACAAAATGTTTGGCACCTGAAAATAATACTATTGAATAACTAAATTAAAAAAATGACGAGAGCGAAAGAATCTTAGAAACAGACAGCGGACAAAATATTCAAATCTATAAGTTATCGGAACTAATGCATTGTCATAACTATTGAATTAGCAAATTAATAAGCATCTTTGATACTTTTATTGCAAAACAACATTTAGCGAGACAATATATACAGTATATTAATTTTTAACGTAGTATGGGAGGGAAAAATATAAGACAAGAGGGACGAAGATCAAATAACATGAATCACAGACAGAAATAAAAGGATATTAAAAAAATAAACAAAAACAAGAGACTGATTTACATGTGTATATATCTATTCATATATGCATATATGTAAGAATGTGCGTGCGTGAATTATGAAACACATTGAAGAATGCTAAAGTAACAACAAAACAAATAGCACACTTGGACGATAGTGACAAAGTATAAATATCAGACAGGAAAATTATAGGAGCGCAATGCAGGCTAAATGACGCTACCCGGACTTCACAGCACTTATGTCATAAACGAAACTTTTAATTGCAGTTAACTAGGAGGAATTCATTAATCTGCAAATAATTAGTTTAAGAAAAGAAAACATTAAATCTATCTAAGAAGAAGTAAATGTAATTAGATAAGTTTATTGACTCCTGGGTTTAGAGCAGTTCTAAGTTCTTTTAAAAAAGAACTGCAAATAGGTTCATGACTACTGTTAATTTACGTATCACTAATTTTACGTATAGTGATAAAATTCCAAGAACGCGTTATTTAGTAGATCACAATGTCACTGTGAGATGAAGAAAGACTAAGCACTGTCAAGCACACTATGAGACAAAATATAAGGTGATTGAGCGGCGCTCAACAGTCCAAGGGACTCACGTATTAGAAATAATAAGATAAAATTTATTTTGCCATTCCTAACAATACGCTGCCAAGCCTTAAAATGACTCTTTTCTTAAAAGTAGGTTGAAAACGACTAGAAACAAGGTTGAAGGGAATGAAACTGAGTTGCATAGTAAACCAACAGGCATATATATCCTTAGTCTGTAATATGCTAGCTCTGCAATTGTTGTTGCTGCTGTGACTCTGTCCGGCGACGACAATCACGATTATGCTGTGCTGTCCAATGTTCAAACTGACATGTTTCTGAACAGTATGCCGTACCAGGGCAACAATGATAGAAGGCTTCATTTAAACAGACTTGGCACCACGTTCGTTGTTTAACTCGTTTTATCTCAGCTTCATGTGCACGACGAAGTTCGGATATTAAGATATCGCGTCGATGAACCTCTTCCCGAGCTTGATCTCTCTCAGTTGTCAAAGCAATTAGTCGATCGGCATATATCCGGTGAATTCGCTCCTGAAAAAAGGTAAGAATATTTGTAGATTTAAAGTGCTAACATTGTGACAGTACACAAATACAGCCAGAAAAAATATATATCGAAAATAAGAAAGTTCAGAAGATTTGATATAGATATGTATATCACTAGTTAGAATTTTACAAACTTTTATGTTACAAAAAGAATTATCTAAGTGTATACCGAATATTATAGAAACCAATTTTTATGGAGAATTCAAATCTAGTGAAAACTTAAGTGAGAGGTTGCACAGTTGAAACTAAAAAAAAAAACAACAGAATTATTAAAAATACATCCCTGACTAATAGTGTGTGGATGTGGGCTGCTGAAATGATATACTTTGGTCTTAGGCTGTAAGGAAACACGTTTGCAAATGTAACAGCCAAAACATGGAAAAACATTCCTGAGAACTCACAAGCTGTGCAAATAAGGTAAAAACCTAGGCTGATGTTTGTGTTCATGCATGCATGAATGGACTATCTAAACAGAAAATATACATTCATGTCCACGAAAGTTAGACTAGGTTAATAAGGCTTATTTGATTTCGCAAGTAATGAAAATACTATTATGTAGCTAGGAGATTTCGTAATAGAAGTTATATCGATCTGAATGGAGAATAATAGAGCGTTGACTGAACAGTCCTAAATTGTTAGACAACACAATTAAGTAAAGAGATACAACAGGGTTCTTATTTAAATTTTTCCTTTCCTTTAATCAGACATGACAAAACCTGAAAAAGATGCCTAATTTCTTTACACTTAGGACTGCCGATCTCCCTAGTTCGCATGAATTATGGCTTAGTTTATTTTGAATACTATTACACTCCGATATTCAGTGTAGGAAGATTACTGAGTGTACAATGCAGCAGTATTTTAATAAGCTATATATCAAAATAGTTAGGGAGTAACTACTAATATTCGGCGAACAGATTCCATCCTTTCGGAATTGCAACCACCATTTAGATCAATAAACTGAGAACATTAAGTAGTATACACTTAGTATTGCACAAAATAAATCTAGAATAAACCATATATTGAAAAGAGCGTCAAATAAATAAGCACTCTAGACCCACCTCAGTTTTTATCATATTGCTATCCGACTGTAAATGAGGCACTGGTCCATTGCCATTACCCGACGAACAAGAAAATGGTGCACTTCCAAGCATAGTTGCAACTTCACCAGGGGATGCATCTACCGATTTGGGATCACTTAAACTAGAGCCTAAACCAGATGTAGACGAAAGAGCAGCTGGTGACACTGAAGAGTAACATGAAGAAGATGCCGAAGAGTTCGAAGGAGGAGTTGGACCTGTTGGAACATTTGTCCCAGTAGGGTGAGCAAGTTGAGGTGCTGCAGATGGCTGGTCATTAAATGTAGACAATATTTTCGTCCCATTCGACCAACCAGTGGGATGAGCAGCCTTAGAACTGAGTTTGGTATTTGGGCTGTCAAATGCAAAACTTTTGAGAGATGAGTTAGGTGCTGCAGAACTCAGGGATTTGTTGTCAACAGAATTATTACCATCTCCAGAAATCCGCGGAATCCCGCTTAGCTAGAATAATTAAAAAAGATGAGTAGCTTTAAAAGTGCAGCTCAAAAAACACTGATTCACAAATCAAAATAATGTATTTGTATCGAATAGAGTTACTCTAAAGTCATTTCTTATTGTTTTTATAAAATGGTGACACTGATAATTGGTGTCGAAGTATGCAGACTCAACTCTAGATTATCTCAACATCTCCCCACCACCACCACTTACTGATATCCATTATTTTAGTAAGGCGTAAAAAACTACAACTCAAAATATTCTATGAAGTGTTTATTTTCATTTGACACACATTGATAATGTTTCCTGATGAAAAGAAGGTGCTAATACAGACGTTGTATGAAGCCTTGGATAATTTATTATATTAAACCTGGAATTTTTTTGGAATTAACGGGAACACAACGTATTAGATAAAACATATTAATCAATATTATTTACGTATACTTTATATAAAGCTACAGTCTTGACGGATCAACTTCACTTGATCAGGGAGTGTATATAGAAATCTCTATAGATTTTAAAGTTGCACTGTAAACGCGGGAACGTTTCTGATTGAGACTTCAAGAAAATTCTATTCGAAGTAGTTATTATCTAACAGTTCCTTTCCTGACAGTTTTAGTGTACAATTCTGTACATCATGTTAAGTGAGCTGTGGAAAAATCCCCCTGTTATCTTCAATAAGAAAATCTTCATAAAAGCACAAATTTGAGCCAAAAATCTAACTGTGACTATCAAACAACTCTATAGTTGATGGAGCACTGAAATTTAGAGATTGACTAGTACTTCGCAGAAAGAACATCAGCAGTCATCCGACAAATCCTGTAAACTCAAAAACTTGATTAGAAATTTGATTAATTAGTTAGTCTTAAAAAAAGACACTATAACGAATGAAACTTTGAACCAACCTACCTTTTCAGGTTTTATACTCTTTTCTGGAGAAATAACACAGAATCGAATGTCTTCATCCTGAAAGTCATTATTTATATCTGCACTTTTGAAAGTTGATGAGACATTAGAACGTGAAGACGGTCTAACATGTGTTTTTGTTTCAAAATTATGGCGAGATGACTTAGTTGGTTTTGTCAGTTTCTGAACGTGTTGACTGTTGTCAGTTTCTTTTGCTCCTTCATTACTATCGCGTGTTTCAAGAGTTAACTGACTTTGTAAAGGAGCCAACATATCCTTTGATGATTTTTGTTTTTGTCGAGCGGTCGACGGTTCATCATTCATTCTTGATTTCAGTGTAGAGAATGATAAACGTAATGCGGGAGATGAAAGTGTGGACGTTGAAGACAAGGAAGACGACGACAACTGAGATGACGATGATACAGTAGAGGATGAAGAAGAAAGAGACGATAAATCTGACTCCGCATCAGATAAGGACGAAGGTGGGGATAAAGAGCACACTGGAAGTTGCTTATCTTCATCCGGACCAGATAACCTATCCGAGTGGATCGAATTTATTGGAACTGTGAAAACAGTATGCTTGTTTTTAACTGTAGATTCATACGTGTTTCTTGCAGATAGCATCACTCGTGTGGAAGAACATTCATCTGAGGTTTCAGTGACAGATTTAACACTTGCTGATGGTAAAGAAGGTTTGACAGACTTGTAAGTTTTAGGTGGGCGCCCACGAGACTTCTTTGAAAATTCAGAATAGGTCGAGGAGGTTGAAAAAGCCGACGAGTCAGGGGGTGTGTGACCACAAGAAGAGGCAAGAGCAGGGACAGTAGTACGGTCCGACGAAGGACCGGATGCAGCAGAGGATGAGGAAGACATACTGTGTAGAGGTTCTGAACACACATGACTGTTAACAGAGGTAAGTCGAGAAAGAGACGAATCGATTTTTTTCATTGAAAGAGGAATGTCATTATTTTCATTTCTTAAAGGTAACGGTTTTATGCGTATAGTCCGTTGCGTCTTAGCGGTAAAAGATGCTGTTGAAAGCTCTGACGAACTGGAATCACAACTGAGAGTGACGGCCGACATGCCGTTAGAAAAACTGGCTCTTGAGTGTAAGTCGTCGCATCGCTTTCTCTTATGTGATTTTCTCTTTGTTGCAGTAGATATAAGAGGTATCGATAGCTTCATAGATGATTTATTCAAACTTAGGTTCTCAGAAATAGGTCCTGAAATGCGGCATTTGGTTTCCGGATCATCACTATCACTATTCAGTGATGACAAGGAAGTCAAATTATCTAAAAATGATGTAGAAAGTTAGAATATCATCGTTATTAACATATGAAAAGTTACATCATTGCTACTATAAAAACAAAACAAAAAATTCATCGTTTAATTATGCGATAGTTTAAGTTGTTACATTTGTAAAAAAATAGAAATCAACAGGAAAATGAAAAATTATACTAGAAGTTGCAGTTAAGTGCTAAAAGTAGAACAAAAGGATGATTGTAAACAAATGACGAGAGACACTAATAGAATAAATAAAACTAAATGGCTAGCGAATGATTACGTTTCTATCATTTCTTATCCATAAAACTAACTTTGTGTTAGCAGAAGTAACCGAGAATCGCATGAAAATCACTCTTAAGATAGTAGCGAAAAGGTAATGTAAGTCAAATACTATTGGATAGATACATTCCTGACCATATGTTGATCTAGGTTAGGATGCAGATAATTTATTGTCCTTACTCAGATCTAGACTGACATATATATATATATATATATATATATATATATATATATATATATAACATACAATAGTTATTAAAAGACGGAAAATTTTGAGTCAAAACAATTTGATTTTCCTGACACTACTGAGATTCGAAGAATGCCTAATAAAATCTTACCTAATACGAAGTTTGTGGTAGATAAACATTAACAGAACGAATATCTGAATAGACCTCATTGATGAAGTAACAAGTTATGATAGTGAACACCAAAGTACCTAGTAACCATTTAGAATATTCCACTCCCAAAATTTAGTCTCTAAGTCTTCAAAAGTGGTCAAGTAACGTTTGGTCTTGATATTTCAGCAACTGGTTTAATGAGCAGGTTTCGGAAAATGCTTAATGCCCTAAGTGTTCCAGACAATTTCAAATACCCTGGATTCTACTGAAAAATATTTTTACAAACTAGCTGAAGATGGCAACAGTAATTGGAACTTTAAGATAGATCTAACTAAACAGGTTTCGTGCGCTACTTTTCTTAATTCAATAATGCTAAAGTTACGAACGAAAGGCAATTAACAATACTGTGAGTTTTTGGTATTCTCGACGTCTGTCGAAATTAATGCAGAGAAATAGCATATATATATATATATATATATATATATATATGTTATAAATAATAACTGTGACTATTTATACCTTCAGTAACATTCTTTAAAGTATCTGACCAATGTGGGCCACGTTTGGACACAGAATGTAGTGATGTAGGACAGCATACAGGCGAACTTGTCGTTGTGGGTTTACGCGATTTCAAACCCTGCATTTCAGGCGCCGTGTTGAAACTTTCATTGTGACATCTAGTAGATAATGGACGCCTACCGGGTCTTTTCTTTCTTAAAGGTGGAGGAGTGGAATTTTTCAGGAAGGCCCCATTAGATATAGACTCGTTGACCTGATCATTTCTCATTAAACAGAAAGATATAGACTCAGTTAATTTGTTATTTGGAAACTGATCAGAATAATTTTTCATTTGCCGATCAAAAATGGCTTGGTTTGTTTTATACTCTTCAGCTTCATTCAGTGCTTTCTTCAAAGGTGGTGTTTCTCGTAAACCTAGCTCACCTGCTGTAAAATTCATATCGAATGCTCTCGCTAGAGGGACAAAAACTCTCTCATGTCGTCCACCAAAGCAAATTACTTCATAGCCTTCTGCATTTTCATATAACATTTTACAAGGACGAAAAGACCAACCGTTGTGCTGGAACCAAAGGAGACGATGAGGAACTCGACAAGGTGCTGTTAATTTATTCACTGATGATGAATGAAGACGCAAGTAGCAATCTATGCAAAAGGAGGATTCTCGTAACTCTCGTTCCAACTGAGATCGTATCTGTCGAGCCATATTGCTCATATCATTCTTGGAGCCGTAAAAAATAGCGGTGTTGTGAATTAATAAGTCCGCATCGATCAGAAGACAGGTTCGATTAGGGTAACAGTCTTTAGACGATGGATCTGCTCGCATACGTTCAGTCATAAGACGGGTATTAATTTGCCGAAATACGAGGTAGTGATTTCGTAAAGGTTCGTTCAAGTAACCAACAACCTGCATAGTTTTCCAATTAACTTTGTTACGAATACGATCAAGAACGACCTGGAAGATTTTATATAACTCTGATGAGCAAATAGGATTTGAAACATTGGATGCTCGTGATAACCTTTGACAAACAGGACACGGATTGGTGGGTGGCAATCCATTTGACATATTGGAATCAACATCAGAACCAACAGCTTCACATGGTATGACAGATGATAGTTGTGACGATAAGGCAGCCGGCAGGCAGTCCGGGTGATATACTCTGAAACAGGTTGGACAGGATACAACATGACCTGGTCCGTGACATTCAAAGCAATACCTAAAATGAGGAATAAAAGAAAACAGTTGACTTAAAACTGGAACTGACAACTAACAAAGTACATCAGCTAACACGAATTTTGGAAGAGCGCACGATTGACAGAATGACGATCAGTACGCCCTGACCTGGCTAGAATTAAGTTCCGGATATGCGAAAAGGAGAAACTTGTAACAAATGTATACTCGCGTTTGTCATAATACTTAACATAAAGATAACCAATAGAAACTAACTAAAAAGTAAGAAATAAACATAGTAGTAGAAATAGTCGCAAATCCGGGATAACACTTTTAAACAGTGGAGAAATCTGGGAGAAATATTAAATAATGTCGCTTATATTAGTTATTTAGTAAAAAATCGAGACGAAGGTTTTCGCTACTGAAACATCAACTCTGACAGCGGCAGCAAACATCTTTTTTCATGTCTATGAATGCCGCACCTTATATGTGATAGATAAAAAGATAAGAAATCTGCATAAACTAATCTATAATCATATTACGTAGTCTACAATCTCCTAATAATGATATTTTAGAAACAAGTTTTACAAATATGCGTAACGAATAGTAAGTCAGTCATTAACAACGTAGGACCTGGTATACACGTAGATAGGTTCAAGTAGCACGACGAGATCTATCTTATGAGAACACAACAATAAAGTACAATACGGAAGAATAAAGCAAAGTTGTGTACAAAAGAATAATAGAACTTAAGATCTAAATAAAGATAGAATGAATACACTTGCGCAACTGTGACTGATCATGAGCTGTTGAACAGTGTCTTTAGTCACTTATTGGAAACAACATGTGGACCCTAACCAGGTATCTACCACCCACCAGCATGGCTTAGACCAGAGAATGTTAAGTAGACTTAACAATATCACTTTACAGAATCCCCCATGTGAGCAGAGATAACTAAGCCATGAATTGTACATAATATTCCCGGAACCATTTTTATAATAACTGCTAAGGCACATATAAGGATTAAATCAATGCATGATAACAGACTGTGAAGCATATGATTTTGTACTCGAACATCCATCAACCCTATGTAACTGGAGGAAAAACATCAACTATTATTCTTAAAATATATGTTTAGGAAAACCAAGATTGTAAATTATACATCAAATGAAATAAAGAGAATGTGGGGAGCCAAAAGACTAGATGTGTTTAAAGAGATATCTTAAGAACTACGTCTTAATCGTTCTGAGGTATTTTTACTTTATACACAATACAAAGGTAAACTGAAATCAGACTACTAGTAACTCAAGTTGTGATGTCTTAAACTACTGTCTCTGTGGAATCGCTAGGATCTTGCATTGAAACGCATAACACACAGAATTGAAAAGATCTAAGCCGTTATGCCCATTGATCCGGAAATTGACCAGATTAAAAAAAATCAAGACATGGAATGATGTCCGTAAAACACGACCAAGCCACTGAAGATAGTGTCATAAGATGATAATATCAACCAAGTTGTCATCACAGTGCCCAAACACACATTACCGAACCTCAATTACCCGACCGTAGCTGCTACCTTGACGTGGTGGTTGGGCTTGCCTATCGTGATGACCCAACTGAGCTATATTGGCTGGAACACATGTTCCTCAAGGTCCTACCATGCCATGCAGATCTGCTGGAGAGCGATAAGACTAAAGGCAGCAACCTAAGATCTGAGGGCGAGGTCGTACTGGTGACTGTCTTCCTTCAAATTCTAGTTTTTGAGCTTCTCATAATTTTCTCTTTACTGAATCACTTCTTTTGTTTCAAATCTTATCTCTGATCTCTATACCTTTCCATTAGTACTTACTCTGTTACTACCTTCCCTACTCTGGGATTTGGTCCGACAATTTAATCTCTATCCGTTTACTAACGCATGGCAACTTGAACTGATGTACGCACATATCAAGTTCTACGTTGTAACTGACTGACTGAACCTCAATTACTAACAGTGCTATCACGGGATGTCAGCAACCCCTAGGTAGTGATACTTAAATATGGAGAGACGCAGAGTATCCTCAGCCAGGAGGCCAGTATAAAGCATGATTGCTCTTAGTGATCCTTTCTAAGCCTGTTTTACAATCTTACTCACATCACAACGGTACCAAAGATAATTCAGCTTTGAATAAGCCGACATGGCTTTCATTTTACATAGTACGTTCTCACTTGCCACACCACTACTAGCGCTCACAACTATCAGTCAGTCACAACGTGGAACTTGGTACATGCGTACATCAGCTCAAGTTGCCATGCCCCAATTAGCAGATAGAGATTAAATTATCGGACCAAATCCCAAAGTAGGAGAGGTAGTAATAAAGTCAATACTAATGGAAAGGAATAGAGACAAGATTTAGGAAAATATGATTCAGTAGAAAGAAAATTATGATAAGTTTAAGGACTTAGAATTTGCAAGACAAGGAGTGGAAGCACATGCGTCATTGCGGACGATTTCGAGCCATGTCACCTAAAGTTTCTAACCATTTGTTACGATCATCACGTGGACCCCAACCAGGTAGTCTGCATCTTTTAACATGGCTCAGCCTGTCAATGACTTCATGGACTGGAGCTCACAACTATTTACTTATACGAACTTTCTACTATCTCAAACGGTTCAACACAAATGGAGAGGACAGTCATAGACACCTATTCATCTTGCAGAGGCACTTTACATTTAGGAGATCCAAACTATCACACAGACACATGTCGAACCAAGGAGATTCGGATGGTGTTTGTTACGCGAGAAGACAATACTATCCATGTAATCGTGGTTAGGAAGTCTTTCTCTAGACAGGGGATTCACACCACTTCGCACTTTCTTTAGAACTTTTCCCGAAATGTCATCAAATGGAGTTGGAATATAGAGATTGGACAATCTCACCTAACCCCATAGCTAGATTGACACAGTCGAGAAAGACGATTGCATGCCGTCACCTGGTTGAGGTATCCGTGCATATTTGACCTAGTCACTCTCAACTTCTTTTTGATTTAATAGAACCAGTATTGAATATGTGAAAATAATTGACAATTATAACGCATGGTACATCTGTGGCGACTAGCAAACACTTACAATTTCCTTGACTTCTCAACTAGTATCGTATAAATTAGCATTACTCTGAAAGTAATATCAGTAGGATAGTTGGTTGTATGTGACTACCCTTAATGTTCACACCTTGCTACAAAAGTAAACGAAGGCACTGCTGAGCTGTACTGATTTGATAGGCGATAAGATATCCCACATGAATTAGTTACATAGGTTTCCAAATACCAAACGAATCCTCACCATCCACATCAAGACAAAATACACTAAAAAGGCTGTATTTCAGACTTGAAGTACTGGCTCTTATATGTACTGAACTATCTGATGTAGGTCGTATGTAAGACGTGTCAAGCCACCAAGTGTTACGACTTTGATAATCTTTTAAATTCTTAAAGTTCATGTCTCACTTTGTGTTACAGAAGTGAGACAGCAATCAGTTTAGGATTAACAGGTCTGTATCACAACAGTCTGCACTGAACACACACAGCTCTTGGCAATTCGACAAATAGTCGCATAAAGTGAAGGCACACATATGCATCGATCCAAGTTGGTGTACTTTGCGTCACAGAGAAGCAGACAACAAAATACAGACAGTCTAGATTAGTATATATGGCTCTCGACAGTGCAAATATACAAATCTAGTATCAAAACGGAGGGGTCTGTGAACGCTATAGGTAGTCTTCTAAGAATGCTTTCAGCAATTATGATGAACTGTGCGCCAGGAGTCAGACGATATAGCGAACATACTCAAGATTGAAATCCGTATATGGGTAAATATACCTATACTATCAATGCCACTGTCATATTTGGATTTGTCTCCCGAATACCTTGAATATCTAAGCTTTGAGTGGATGTATCTGGACTAACCTGCTTCGGATAGGCAACAAATACTCCTATTTATTATCAAGATAATAGAGTTCCAACAGGATCGATAGCATACCTACATTTGGAAAGTTAACAAAAGTACGATCAGCTTATAGAGGATATACGATAGCGCCTTAGTTTCGAAATTAGAATGTTTGGTGCAATGTTAGGAAGCACTAGTAAGAATGTTGGCTCTAAAACTGTAATCACGTGTACATATCCTCATCATAATATCTGGTCCACAGATAATTACCAGTGCAACTAAGCAACTGGGCTGATTACCTTACCATTTAGAACGTAGTAAAGTGCTGTGTCATTAGGAAACACTGTTTACTACAACCAATTTTCGATCAATATGAGAACAACCCATAGACATTTCAGAATCCAAGTAGACAGTATTGCCACTGTACATTAGATGTATCCCATAATTAGTCAGTTTTTAAGGACAAGTAATCACAAGGCGATCAATGACTAGAATGCTACCAGCCCGGAACCTTACATTTTAGAGTAGGTAGATAAGCTTAAGACTCCAATGTGGTAAGGGTCAGAACAACTTGCTGTGTGACTGTTAATAATACCCCACTACTGTTCGAGTCAATATCCAGTTGGGACATTAATGACGTCAATCTACGAAGAGCCCGGGAACCTGCACAATGACTAACACTAGTATTCGTAATCATTAAAAGCTATAATACAAACACCAAATCAGAGTTAAAACCTAACCTACCAGTCATGTTTGTCCTTCCCTTTAGGCATTGGGTCGCGCTTCGAATAACAGCGTTGGTTACATTCTATGCAACCATCGCTTATGGCATTTGAAAGTTCGCTTTGTAGTTTTGCCGCAGTACACTTAGAATCACACTCTCTCTGAATAAACGACAACAATTCGTGAAAAGTAGATTCGATGGAATCCCTTGAGCACGCTTCGATAGCATTCCATACAAACTGGAGATATACAGGATCAGTGTACCTTCTAACTGACATTATGAATAAATCAGACAAATCATAGGCTTATTAAAAAGGCTTTTTATAAGCAAAAGCCATTAAACTAATCAAAGGCGACATTTGAACCTGATTGAATATCAGAACCCAAAAGAACGCAGATCCAAGAGACCGCTCCTGATACATAACAATTAACTCAAACAAATACATCAAACGCCATTTTTCAAAATGGGAATAACATACATCGGGTTTGTGTGAGTTTGTATTTGATCTATAATGGATAATTCGTGTGTATGCAGTAATGAAGGTCTATGTTATAATATATCGGGAACCGAAATTATCAAAGATTGTTCAATGGTTGAAAATGTCTACTTCACCGTGGAGTAGCCGATAGTTTGTCCCCTGAAATATGTGTCTAGGTGCTGGAAGAACTTCCTTAGTTATGAATATGTTCAGTATGATTTTTGCGTTCGAAATTTTAAGTGCAATAAGTGATAACACAGTTGTTAGTATAATTCTGTCCTCCATCACCTACGAAGGTTATGTGGATGTTGTGTCATATTACTGCATTCTATTTTCATGCAGAATGACTCCATTAATTGGAGAAATTATTGTTTGCATATTCCCGGTTCGATATTCAAATAATAACTCCGAGAGACACATTTTTCACCTCTCCAGTTGTTAAGTCATTGCTATTTCTTTCTCTAACAACTCATATCTGGAGACTTTTAGATTTTCTACATTTTGTTATACATTTTCAAAGCCCCCACATACCCCTTCGTTGATCTATTCCAGGCTGTATTTTCTAGATGATCCGTTTGTCTCCATCTTCCAATGGTGTTCATTCCATCGGAAGCAAAAATAATTGCAATCCTCTAGTATCTTTCTATGAAGATTGTGCTAACTGATTTAAAAACTTCATATTTCGTAAAAGTTTGATAGTGTTACGTATGTATTATGTTTTTGTAATAATTCCTTGATAATGTATACTGTGTTAGTATTGTTTAGATATATCATTAATTGGCTTGTACTATATACACTGCCTCTGATAACTTCTACCTTTGCTGTCTAGAGCTTAAATATAATGCTGCTCCATTAATCTACGTTCTTAACTGACACTAATCACTTGGGTTAATATTTCTGTTATAGCATCAGAATTGCATAATTTTACATCCCTAGTGTTTCGATCATCTGAACTCACTGAAATATATCTATTGGACGCTGGATTAACGTATATAACGTGTAATGGTTATTTGCAGAACCAATCATTATTATTTTTAGGTATTGGTTCTAACTAAAATAAACCTAACTCTTATAAACGTTTGACTTATTGTTTGTTCTAGTATTAATTGTTAATATGGTGCTTATTTCCGCTTGTAACTGTTTACAAGGCGTTATTAACTCGATAGTGTTTGGTGACTACCACAGAGTTAGCTTGCTCGATGATATAAGGTCGAACTGTCTAGTGTTATTGTTAGGTCGGACTACAAAGAAGCGTAACAAATTTTCAGAACTGTGGTTTCGAACACTATTTCATTTATTTGAACTTTCTGTAATGTAAACATTTTGTTTCTACTATTGTTACGCTCCGCTTGCCCTATCCTCCCGTTTAGCATAATTGCTGTTATTAAACTGTCTCTTCTTATGGACTACAGTTAATTAGTTGTGTACAAGTTGTTCTCATTCACTACCACTATTTCCCTCGTTTTGTATTCATGTTAATTTTCTAATTGGTTTGTTGTGTGGTCTGACTTTATGTATATATAAAAGAATGCTTGAAATATAATATGATTCTGTCTGGCTGGTCTATTGGCTCGCATTCTTCTTATTTCGGATTGGGACTAAGTGGTCACAGGACAGACGCGCCATAACCTACTAGGCACTAACAAATGGCACTCGGCCATCCAATCACCCAATTTCTTGCGTCATAACAGTTATCCATTATAATTTGCAACGGTGCCTCTTTAAAAATTTATCCCACCTCACTCAAAGACGTTTCAGAAGATTCACTTATCAGGCTTTATCCTTTAAACATCTCATTTAATACTCGTTCTACGATGCTTTTAAGCATTTTTACGAACCACCACAATAACTAACCTGTGACAGGTTAAATTTACATTCAATGCAAGTTCACAGTGGTGCTTCATTAGTTTTACCACTAAAATTCTATAAGTATTTCTGTGTCACTTACTAATTAATCTCCAAATTTACACTTCTGTCACTAAGTGACACTTTTAGAGAGCTTTGGGGATTAATAAATCCCTGCACCGCTAACACTAACGCATTCTATGATAACGTATGAGCCATTTCCAGGCGAGCATCCTTCATATTAAAATAAGTAAACAAGTAGCCTTATGGCTTACAGGTTTTCCAACTTCCTTTGACCATAAACAATTTAGACATACCTATTCCGGATGATTACCATGTTTCGATCCTCAATATGATAAAGAAGCGATCACCTCTCGTTTGGAACGTGTATTCCACCCTTGAATCCTAGTCAATTATTTATCCTACTTTCGGCTATCTTTCTTCGCCTTGAAAATATAATATTATTCTTGCACGCGCTCGCTATTACTTGCCTAGCTCCTCAGTTGCATACAGCTTATTGATATCAAATGATGAAACATGAAACTGAGTGTCTGGTTAGAGAAAAAACAGGATATATATATTCAGATAACATGACACTAGAGTTTATGTACTTTATGTGCTTCACTTCTTTCACAATTATGAAAGTAAAAATTTCTATGTGTACACTACATACAACCAAAATACGGTCTTTTGTCAGATTTCAAATCTTTTCTCCTCCTATTACTTCTCATTGTGTAGCCTCATCAATAGGATCTGCTACTGTTGCTTATTACAAATTTTCAGAGCTACCTTTGTAATTGCATATCATATTCAAAAATTAAGTGAGACTTGAAAACCAAGAACTGACCCTCAACAGATAATACCAACTAGAGTAATTAAATAGTAATAGCAACCTAGAATGCCATGCAGTAGCTTCAACTAGAAGCGCATTCAATGTTAACTCCGACTTACATTGCGTAAAAAAGGTTTTTCCTACTTAGAACAGTTATTATCTAACCTCAAGTATAGTAAACCTGCAAGACACTTGTTTGCAAGTATACCTACATCCACTGTGCCTGCTGATGTAAAATCCGTTGTCCTGTTACAAGATTACGTGTTTTTACAGATCTTATAGGTAATTCTTTTGATTTTCACCAATTTATTGGAAACAAAACATGTGTCCCCTGTTAATTATGTCCGTTATTGATTCAACCAAGAAGTTCATTTTAACGCCAACTACTTGGACTCAGTCTGATTATATAGACTACTTTGCCTAATAACCTGCTACTGAACTAAATTATTTTCATAAGCATAACTAATTCTCACAATCATTCATCCTAACGCATTTCCCATCACTACTCGATATGTGTTTTTATATCACCTTCTTAACTAACTATATTGACTATATTCTTGTATCAGTTTACGTTTTTTAAAGAGATAGTCTACTTTAAGCTCTTCCTGTCTTAACTACTGCTAAGCCCAGATGCCGGGTCGACGGCTTTGAGGAAATTGCTTTAAAGTTTACTTACGAAGTATCGCACGCTGCTACTGTCACTGAGAGTTTAAAATGAAAAATGACGTCTAGAAGATTTTACGGCTTCAATGAGATTCCAGTATCGTCCAACATAAATCCATTCTTTATGGTGACGTTCTTTTCGGCCTAAAACCTCCTGACGTGTCGAAGTCATTGTTTCTTCAAACTCGTTCAGTTGTCCTCCATAGTAGTTCCATATTTATCTAGCAGATCGTGAAATACCTGGAACTTATTGTTGAGAATTATTTTGAATTCGTTGCGTTTGTTAGTATTCCAGAGAATGGTTGTATTAAACTTTTGTAATACTGCTACTCCAGTTGTCCGATGCTTCTTCAGCTTCAGTTTCATTTTAGCCACTACCAGATGGCGATCTGAAGCTATATTAGCTCCTCTTCTTGATCTTACGTTTTCTATGATCCTACTAAACTTATTATTGATTCAGATGTGGTTTATTTGGTTCTCAGTACTTTGGTACAGTGAAATCCATGTAGCTTCGTGTATACGTTTGTGGGAGAATACTTTGCCACCCATAGTCATTTTGTTGAAGGCACATAAGTTTGAAAACCTCACACCATTTTCGTTTCTTTTTCCCACTTCATGCCTCATATGATATCCTCATATCCGGTGTTGTCCATTCCAACCTTGACGCTTCGGTTTCCTAACAGGATGGTCAGGTCCCTGGCTGAAAATTTGTCGATGGATGACTGCAGTCCCGAATGGAACCGGCTTTTGTCGTCTTCGTGGCTGTCGTTAGTGAACATATAGCACTGGATGACATTAACTGTATTCCCATCCTTTTTCTTGAATGATGCTTTAATGATCCTAGGTACATGAGGTTCCCATCCTGTAAGTGCTTCCCATGCTTCTTAGGACAACATCAGTGCTACTCCTTGTGTGTGTGGCATTTTCTTTTTTGTGACCGGAGTATTATAGCACTTCTCCTGAGGATAATCGTTTCTGTCCAGTTTGTAACCAATGGGTTTCGCTTATTCCAAGTATCTCCATATTGTATCTTTTCATTTCTTCAGCTATTTAGATGCATCTCTATTTCGCACATCGTGCGGACATTCCACCTACCTACATTGATTGCTGCTGTGGTTGTCAGAAGGGGCACTGGCCTCGTGACTTCCCAAGAAGGTCGGCTTTTACTATGAGACGTCATAACTATTTGAAATAAAGACCCTCTAATTCCTAGGGCAGAGTTAAAATGATTAAAAGTGTTTTTTCTAGTTAGCGTTTTTTAGTAAGGTTTTTTATGGGATGGGGTGGCTAACAACATGCTTAACCCTCTCCCTTCATCCAGGCTTGGGACCAGCAGCAACCCTAGGAGGATTCCAGGTTTAGTTTTCAGAAGTCCTTATCAATCGGCTATTTGGGCCACTATTTATTTACAAACAATGAATTTGCGATGAGAATTAAACAAAAATGAGTTTAATGGAGTTAATATGAAGTGATAAAGAAAAAGATAATATTGAGTTTGTAAACCTACCTACATCATGCCAACCTTGCAGATATTACTAGATACTTGTCGAAAAGAATTAAAGCGGATGCAGAATTACCCATGGAGTGTTTCGTAAGATGTAATCATTGAAGCACGAGTGTACATGAGTGGGATTAATGTTTTGGACTAGAAGCTTAAATTATGACCTGATTCCTGTCGCAATGTTAATAGTGCGTGCAACTGCTTGCCTTGCTAAAGTTACATCAGCTGTTAACTTCAATGACCCGCCCACCCCAACCATAATGATCAGGTTTATTGACTAACATAAGATTGATTGGTGGTTTTGTTAGAATTCAGATGATAATAATTGAATGGGCTACAAATACATTAACACATGCCGCTTTGCGATGGGTTCCATGACATAGGTTAATTAGTGCTCGACCATCAACAATATTCTCTTCTCGGCGTCTTTAGGCAGCATAACGTTCATTGATCATTCAACTTGAACGACAATACGTGTAGTAAGGTTAAGTATTCCACCAACTCCACAAAAATTAAAAAAGTTGAATAAATTACGAGTATATAGATACCTTACACCAAGGATATTTTAACTGTCACTTATCGAGATTCACTGTTTTACTGATGCTCCTGAGTTGGAATGGTGTGTAGTATTCTGCATCCAGTATAAAAATGCTTCCAACTTCGTCTACTGCCGACCACTGCTTGCCAAATACGGACTCACTGCTTTAGACCCTGTAACCTTGCGGAGGATGGAATTAACGGCTTCTATATTGCGAGTTAAGAGATAGAAATATATTGAGTATCAATTAAATTTTCTCTCATCTGTTATACATAGTTTCATCCCCTTAGCACAAAAAAGTCAGGGTGTCT
Source organism: Schistosoma japonicum (assembly GCA_025215515.1). NCBI lineage: Eukaryota > Metazoa > Platyhelminthes > Trematoda > Strigeidida > Schistosomatidae > Schistosoma > Schistosoma japonicum. The sequence continues at coordinate 3,721,694 of CM046068.1, forward strand.
ATATTACGGAAAATCTAACCCCGAGATCAACCTACACATTAACAAACACTAATTTCGTCAACTAAGCAGTATGTGTGGTTTAAGAGTAAGGTACTCAAAAAGTTTATCTTTTACCAGCAGGCTTTATCAGTCTTCGGAGCTCGCAGACTTATTGGTTTTATTAATCGTAAATATCATCTTAACGAACCTAAGGTTATTCTTTGTAAAACCTGTGTTAGACTTCTGCTTAAGTACTGCCCCATTATATACAGTTGCATGCATTCACTAGATCGATAGAAAATAGAAAAGGGTTCAGTTGCCTTTCACTAGACAACTAACCTTGATCAACTCTATAATGATAAGTGCTGTGCATAAAAATTAGACTCTTTATGGGTAAGAAGGATTAGACTTAATGTTACGATACTTTACAGAATTACTCATAAAGAAACTATAACAGATTGTAGTACTTTAACACGTGCTCGAGAACGGATGTATGACTTGCGGGACCAAAGTTCTATGGTAAGAGTGCTGAAAGCTTAGAGTAAATTAAAATGTTCCTTCTTTGTTGCACGCTACGCCAACCTCTGGAACAAATTACCAGAAAGCATGCTACAATTCAGCCCCTTATCACTGTGTAGGTACACAATAAACCTCTACTTAAACAATGTAGGTATGGTCCATTAGTGGACCATCTGGCATCTAGTTTCTTCAGAAACACTTCTAAAAAAGTTATCATCAGAATTCTGCAGGTCTAAAGAGCTTCCTTGACTATTTTCCTTCAAACAACAATACATTTTCTTTCCTGGCAGACAGCGCTTTGTTATCTTTTAATACCTATACATATGGTCCCGATAAAAGATAGCAATGATTGGCCTCTCACCAACGATTACCGACGACTCAATATTCAAACAGCTCAGACCGTTACGCATTACCACACATCCATGACCTAACGGCTACCTTGAAGTGTATGTCCGTTTTTTCAAAAATCGACCTAGTAAAGGCGTACAATCAAATGCTGATGACCGAAAACGACATCTCCAAAACTGCTATCACAACCCACTTTATCCTTTACGAATTTCTTTGAATGCTTTTTGATAGAGAAATGTAGCATAAACATTTCAGCTTTTCATTAATGACGTGTCCCAAGGGCATGACTATGTCCATGTCCATCGACGACTTCTTGATAGCAAGCCCATATGAGGAAACGCATATGAAACATCTGGACACAGCTTTTGGAAGACTACGACGATATGGAATTGCAATAAATATGAAGAATTGTCAAATCTGGACAACGTCATTGAACTTCCCAAGTTATACTATTGATGATAATTGCATACATCCCCTAAAACACAAGGTGGTGGTTATAAGGGAGTATTCGGAACCAACCACCGTTAGCAGCTGCGAGCCTTCAATTAATTGGTGAGCTTTTACAGGCGACTTATACGCATCTGTGCAGCTATCATGAAACCACTGACAGATCAATTTCGTGGAAGGAAAAAGGTGGTCACAATGGATGGGGAGTCAAAGAAAGCCTTTACTACAATTAAAGAAGCAATATCCAAAACAACTATTCTGGCACATCACATTACTGCAGCTCCCATCAGTATCAGCATCCGACCCAGCCATTAGCGCAGTTCTGCAACAACAGATTGACGAAGCTTGGTAACCTTTAGCATTCTCCCCAAGACGCCGAATTGAGATACAACACTTTCAGATGCAAACTATTAGCCATGTACTGATTTGTATGACATTTTCAACATTTTATCGAAGGTCAAGAATTTAAAATATTCACCGATTACAAGCCACTGACGTTTTTTATGAAGTCGTCTTCAGGTAAGTGCTCTACACAAGACTACTACCATTTAGACTACATTTCGCAGTTCTTTACTAATATACGGCATATATCTGGAGTCAGTAATGTAGACGCCGACGGTTTATCAAAAATACACTCCTTGAATCGTATCCAAGGAATCGACTTTCTTGCGCTAGCTTGACATCGAAATGAAGACACCGATTTCCGTCAAAAGTTATCCACAACAACGCTTTAAAAAATGATTGGAAAGGTAAGGATGCTTTGCTTTGTGATTCATCTACAGGGACAACCAATTCAGTCGTTCCCAAGAGCTGTCGATGCATTATCTTCAACACATTGTATACCCTCTATCATCCTGGAATTTGTAGTGCTATCAAGCTGATTACCCATAGATTCTGCTGACCGAAAAGGATTAAGTACGTAAAAGAATGAACACGTTCCTGTCTCGCCTGCCAAAGGAACAAGGTCGTCCAGAATAATAAATGCCTCTCCTTGGAGCTTTCCCAGTTCCCGACGTGCGATTAGACCACATCCATCTTAATCTAGCAGGACCTTTATAAGAATTTAATGGATTTTCTTATCATCTAATATGCGTAAACCAATTTACGTTGGCCAGAAGCAGTTTCACTCAAAGACGTATCTGGTAAAACGACTGTTCGCTCTTTCGTCACACTCTGGATAGCAAACTTTGGCTGTCCGGGGAAACTAATGAGACCAGTGTTAAACGATTAATCTATCCTGAACACAAGATCATAGGCTCACACTTACTGCCTGCTGGCTGCCAGGTTTCGAGCTTGGGATGACCTAAACTTGACTCTGAACCCCTGATATGGCGCCGAGTATGATTTAAACAGCAACATTATCTGTTCTAAAAGCAAAGTAAGACCCATACATCAAAAATCCACTAATTGTTTCCGCCAAACGACCATATCGGTAGCACCAGGAATACAGAACACAGTTCGAAATAGTGGCCATATCGATGAGGGGAAGGCACATTCATCGAGCTCTTACAATAAACCTCAGGTTAGTTTTTGGGAAAAGATACTAGTCTTCATTGAGACATAGTCCCGTTTTCTAGCGCTGTATTTAAAAAATCCCAGACTAAGAAGAAACGGTGCTGTAAAAGTTAATCAAAGAATCTACAGTAACGTAAAAGGAGGGAGAAGAAAACTATCCAGGCTCCATCGGGCAGTTTGGGCATCCCTAACTTTCTTCCATCCTATCCTTCTCACATTTCTGATCAAGTGACGAGGTAAGCAGTGTTTAAGAGTGTGTAATACACGCCTCCTCTTCCACTGATTCCCCGTGCTTTCCTAATTCCCTATACCTAACATCAATATTGCTTTATCGTTCACACCATGATATAAGGCTATGGTTTAGATTATTTCTATGATCGAGGACGTAGAGCTTACGTATATCTTCTGTTGTCATGGCTCATGTTTGTATTGATGGCTTAAAATGGAGCAGACTGTTTCTCAGTACATTTCGCTAGTAAACGGATATCTCACCTTTTAACCTGATTCCAAAAATAATAATCGTTACTGAAACATGGCGAACACCGGACATCACGAACAACGATGTACGCATATAGAGCACAACAGTGTTCTGACAAGACGGAGAACAAGGAGTAAGGAGTAAAATTTCCATTTATTAATGCAGCTTCCCCAATGCAGCCTCTATCAGTCACAATGCCCACGCTACACTGACAGGGCTGAATGGATCACATTGGTGTCCCTTCCGAATTGGCCGCACTAGATACGTAGTTGCGACGGGGGCTATCCGCCGACGAGTAGACGAGCTCACAGCGACACAAAAGTCCAACCATCACCTTACTGTCAGATGCCTGTAAAGTGAAGTGAATTCTGTACGAAATTTTAGAAGATAATAATAATAAACTTCTCATCGACGAAGTCAAAACTGTCACTTTTATTGGTTTTAGAGACAAAACACTAATCACATTCCGCATAATAACCAGGAAGAAACCCTCTTGAAAACAGCCGCATACCATGCCTTAATAATGCCATGAGGTATATTTAACTTTGCAACTTTAGGGTCCACCACAGTAAGAATTATCGTCTAACTATAAAGGAACGACATCAATCAGGAAATCATGACCACCACGAAACACTCGGTGGTCGCCAAAGCTGTCAGCCCACACTTTGATAAGCAACTAAACCAAAAACGAAATCACAGGCTCAACCTACCTTCACAAGCCAGAAAGGTAGAAATGATCTTATCACAATAACGCACGATTCAGTCCTCCATAAATTATCGGCTTTTAAAACCAGTAAGTCCACAGATGGTGACAGCACGAGCCCTGAAGTCCTAAAGAAATGTGCCTCAACCACCTGCAATCCAGTAACCAACCTTCCTTAGCATTCTATGGGCGTCAAATAACCGTCGAAAAGTTAAAGAGAGCCAATCTTACCATATCTTTATAGATGGCAACATTGGGGGATCCAAGTCCCTACGGGTTTGTTTCCATGTCTTTGGTACTATCGAAAGTACAAAAAAGCCTACTGATTGACTAAATGAGAGGACGTATTGATAAGCACAGTCTGCTCTACGATGCTCAACACAGGTTTAGGGAGGGAGGATCCTGCTTCACTAACGTGCTTTAGGTTAGTGAGACTGGGGGTTGGGACGAAAATAAACATGTGCATGTCATTTTCTTGAACTTTGTTAAGGCATTTGGCATGGTAACGCATGAGATCCTCCTTCAAAATGTGGCCATTTTAAAGTTCACAGACCCCTCCTCCACTTTCTTGGTTCAGGCGCCATATTTGAGTGCGGGTTCTGCTGAAAGGTAAACATAGTTTTTTCCGTCTATAAGACATCGTTTTCTGGGATGTCGCAAGGCAAAGTACTCTCCCCCTATTCTACTTCTCATCTTTACCAGTAATCTCCCAGTAAACATAGGCTCACTCATACCCTACTACACTGATGATAAAAAACTATGGAGATCTATCAAATATGGTTCAGATGTGCGGAAATTTCAAGGAGATATCTAAGCCTCAGAAAATTGTACTAGAAACGATGGGTTGAATCAAACCACACTGTACATTCGCATTTTCCAAGAAAACCGACCAACTTGCGAAATCTGTGAACAAAGCACTAATAACAGCTTTACTAAACATGACCTAGGATTACTCCTTATAAAAAGCCTAGACACTCGCGCAAACAACTTTACAGCCTTCACAAAGGCCTCCGTAATTTTTCATTGATTCCGCAGGTAGATAGGCAAGCTGGTGGCTGAACTCTTCCTTACTATATTCAAAACAAACTTGGGGCATCAACTTGAAAATTTAAGCACCTTCCCACTGTCCATCCTTCCGAGATGCAGAGACCTTTCAAAAAAGACGGGCTACTAGATGGGTAGTCAGGCTATGAAACAAGTAGTACGAAGAAAAGCTCGGAAAGCCAGATATTCTCTCACATCTCTCTCTTACATCCTTTCAAATCCTAAACTGCCTAAACTATTCAATTTGCTTCTTTACTTGTACTCCTGGTTTCCAAACTGTTTGGAATTGTGGCTGTTCAGCGAATAACAAAAAAGGAAAGGAAAGAACAAAAATTAAGCTGAAAGACAAAAATAATAAAAAGTATTTTGAAGGGAAAAATATTTAACCTTAAAACAATACATGTAACAGACTAAGAAACAATGGTGCGACTAACAAACGAAATAAAATAATGTTTACAATAACTCTTCTGCTTACTTCCGAACTGCACACGGTATATGATTAAGTAGCGTTTGTCGTATAACTAGAGCAATTTCTAATGATTAAACCCACCCTTTTGAATAAAGATAAATCGGAAGTCAGTAAGGGGTGAAGGTGAAGCTATGTTTTGATCTTGAGTAGAGCGTCAACGAGATACATAAAGTCTAGGCTAGCTAACTAGAAGGCGAGTCGCTTTCCATGCCATGTCGTGTCATGATCGGGTGGTGATGCATGACCGAGTGCCTTCAACTCGTCATGTCCGTAAAAAACATGGTCAGCATCAATGTCTAGTGCCTATGTAACTATTTATTTGGGGGATTATTTACCGATACGGCTCACTCTGTATGACTGTTGCTTATTGTCGCATGGAATATAGCTCTGAGCGACAATCAAGTCGAATGCTAGAAAGAACGATTAGTTTCCTAACCTAGATTCTAACAGTAAACCATGGGAAATCACGGAGTATAGGACTGTAGAGTCTCAGAGCGTTGCTTATGTGTGTTGCATGTTACGCCTGTTGAGTGTGGAGTAGCTCCACGAGAACACGATGTCTCATATATAAAAGCGGTTGAGTTTTTTGTACGGGTATTAAATTAAAAGATAAAAATAATAAAAAATGTAGAAGGTTAAAAAATATTTGACCTTAAAACAACAGATATAACCGACTAAGAAAAAGTGGTACAAATAACAAAGGAAATAAAAGAATGTTTGTATTAACTCTTCCGTTTACTTCTGTAGAGTCAGTACAGTCTGACAGCTCGTTAACTACAGCCGACAACATCACAGACAGTGTCATACCATTTTCACAACGATATTAGATTTGACACTATCAGTGACCTTTACTCTGATTTTAGAATAAAGTCAAAAACGAAGGTTGTATTCCCGATGATAGAGGGTATAAACGCGAAGTGGCAATACTAAGAAGCGATTAAATATGAACGTAGATATTTTTCAGCTTACAGAGGCGGTGGAACTAAACTTTGTTGGTTACCTTGAAATGTTTTCCAGCCAATGAACAATCAGTTTTGAGAAACATTGTCATATTCAATTAAAACGGCCAAAAGTCGAAATATAGCAGAAGAAATCAAGTAGTTTAACGTGCTCTAAAAACTTACTAAGGTTAGAAGTCGGTTCATTCATTTTGAAATCATAATATAATAACTTATCCAATGTGGCCTGTAAACAATAGCATTTCTGGAACTGTGATTAAGTCTCAAGAACTCTTTAATGCAGAGCAATGTGCCTCTATACCTTGCGTGTTTATCTAGGTGGTTAGATCCACTAGATGTCTTTCATGGACGACAACGGTGTTCGTAATCAAGTCTCCTTTAAAGTCCAATAATCTTCCCAGTCATCTGTATATATAGTTGTTTCTGGGAGAACATACGTTTAAATAATTAGGATTAGTGTTGTCACTCTTCTATCCAAGACATATGAGAAATGTTCTTTACCGTAAGTTTCACCATAAATACCATAATCTCCAGAAATAAATGATTTTGCTGTCTGAATGTCCTCATCAACCATGTTGAGTAGGCTTGTTTTCATTCACATACTAACTTGGTTAACGTGACCTCGTTTTGCTATCTCAAGATAAACTAAATATATGCAGTTTATTGGGAAACATTTCGTTTTACCCATGGCAACTTTTAGTGCTGAATGACAAACATAGCAATGACCACTTATCCTGCTCACAAACTAGAAGAAACATCTTACTACTTAGCCGTTGGCGCAGCATTACACACTCATCTTATTCCATTCGCGAAGTATGCGCAAATGTTTCACACTCAACTACCGATTTGATATAAAGATTACTGTTACTGATTTTCAAATCAATATTCACTGAGTAAACTCATATTCTGGATATTTTAGTAACCACCATGAATCTGTCACAAACACCACTGGTCAGTGACTACTATATTCTACCCAGTGTGCCACAGCTATTGGAGTGCACTTTTTAGTGTTAGGCGACTGACGCTCAGTTTCAGGTGTATGTCACTGTATTCTTTAGTGTGCTCTAATAATATTGGACATCGCACTTTCTTCTCCGACCCTATATGTAGATTCAAGTTTTAGTCGACATGTCTTAACTTACAATACTTTGGAGAAGGATAATCCGAAGACCTGTATGCATTTTAGGTACTTTCCTATTCACTGTATGTAAACATTTTTTCTTAGTCATCTAAAATACATTACCCAGTAAACATAATTTAGTAGCTAGTTTGTAAGCTTCATTATCTCATTGAATATGGGGATCGATATCATCCTTCGTCCATACAAATGTAACCAAATAGCATCGTCAGAAAGCACATCGTCTGATAGATTAATGTGTTGGTACATTAGTGGTCATATGCAGTTATCACGACTACACTTGTTACTGATATGAACCGGTTGATTTATTCTTACTCTTCATTGTGACGGCATCTGTAGTTTGTGATTGACCATGAGATTACGCCTTGTAACTTATAAACATAGTTTCGAAAATGACTACATTTGTACTACAAATCTATCGACAGCGGCAAAGAGATATACTAGTATCCTTACTTGTAAGAATAATTTATAATTGTCATATACCCCAATTTTTCCGAAGCATTTTATCAGATTGATCATGCATTTTGTCGGTAAGCTAGTTGAGAGCGATAGTACTAATTGACTTCTTCAAGACTGTCCAGTTTATCTATTTCCATCGATAGTAACAATTTATCAGCATACTTCTGCGGATTATCAGAACAGTAATTGCAAGTTGTTTTTTTTTGTACGTACTCATATGTGAAGTAATCCGCAAAGCTTTTATGACCACTGATTTTCTGCATTATTTTCCGATGTAGGATTTTACCGTTTATTTGTGGTCAGTTACACGTTTTACGGCAGCAGCTTCATATTTCTGGGGAAGTATTTAATGTTATCTTCGATCTATAAAGAATACCAACATGAGAAAATCCGTAGGAAAGCTAAGTTGGAAGCTAAAAAGCAAGCTATGCTTTTTTCCATCAATGAAATGATAAATGGATTGCTAACCAAAATTGATGAAAATGTATCAAAAGTAATGTCTATATATTTTTAACATTAGTTGGTTTTGAAAAAAAGTGTTTTTTTTTTTGTATAGTAATCCCATCACCTCAGTTTTTCTATTCACTAGTATTCCGACGTATTTTGTTTTTTCACATAAAGGTATTCATTTTTTACATTACCTAATTTCTTGAGTGAATTCATAAATACTTCGTTTATTTAAAAACCACTGATACAGAAATATAGGTAGTACTTTCCACTCACTTCATCAGTGTTCTTATAAAGAATAGAAATATAAATTTCTTTTATACTTAAGTGAATATCGAGATGCATTTAAATATTCCTTTAAAACATATTCATAGTCAAAATATATGTGTAAGTCTTGTCAAATTTTCATATAAACGTCACTAATGTGTAAAATAGTATCTGCCAATGTTTTGCATCAAGGACGTAAAATAATAGAGCTGATCGATATTAAGTACGCTTGTCTTTCGTTAGGTGGTTAAATGGCTTTAGGATATCATAGAGTAATTTAATAAACAAAAGTATGTACATACTCAAGTTGCACTAACCATTAGGTTCATTTCAACTCTAATTCACTAAGCTATCGCATTATATTTATAAACTTTAGTGATTACTGAAGGATCGTTTTCCACTTGTCAGTACAATATCTAACGGGTGTTTTCATGGTGCTAGTAACCTTGAGCTTTGTTATCATCTAAAATGACTTGAATTCAGTTTGTGAATCATCAAGTAAGAAATCGACCTCTATAAAACGTCAATCAAAAATATAGTCGTTTCTACCAGTATGCTTATAGTATTGTTACACTAAATTAGTGATGACGTATTATTGGGCTGTACTTAGTTACTATCTTTCTAGAAAACAACCTTTGCACTTTTGTAAACTATTTCAGGAAGCTTTTGGAAATGTAATTTATTTGTTCTACGATTCAGCTAGCGTCACCGCCTATACAACGTTTTGATTAACAAAATCAAATAACCTCAAGTCGAGAAATTTATTTATACTTATGCTTCATAGCATAGCGAAGGATGAAAATCCCATCCATCTAAGTTCCATTAAAGCTCCTGTGCTATTCAGTACAGTAGTACTAGTGATGGGATTTTCGATATGTAATTGAACTATCATTTCAAGTTTTCACAACTATGCAGCACATTTGAAAAGTAAACCAACAAGCGTTAAAATGTATCCAATCATTTTTTGTGTCAGTTTCTTTGGTTTGTAGATTTTAGTTGAAACAGTTTTTACTTTAAAATCAAATTTAAACTCAGTAATGTTAAATTCACCGTGGTTAAGTTTAGAACCTTGAATCACTATATCGGCTGGTATATTTTATTCTGATTTATTATGGAACATTGTGACTTGTGTGGTGCATAATAGTGCTGCGTATCATGATTTACATCTTTGTTGCACAAGGTCAGATAATATGATATTTATTGCGGTAAGTCGAATATATTTCGGACTCGTAATATACTGACTGAAAGTCGATTGCCTAAATCAAACTGTAGCGCCAGCCCTAAAGAAAAATTTTAGATTGTTTACTGCCAGCATATGAAAAATACTGCCTGATTGAACGTCTATTTGTTTTGCTGAAAAGATTTTGGATAATTACAATAGCTGTTCACAAATCATTTTTCCGAATTATCGATGCCAGTTACACATCTGTATTTCAAAATTTATTCAAATGTTCACTGTTGATATTATCAGGTAGTTTAAGATATTGAGAATTCTCACTTTGCATATTAGGACAACATATGTAGGTGAACAGTATTTTTTATCAGTTCTTTATCAAGCCTTAACATACAGTTGGGCGACTGACCATACCCACGGCGTCATCCCTGCTGCCCACCATCCCCAAACAATCTGAATGGCAAATTAACATTGGTCCCCCAAGTCTCAGTGAGGTTGTGAAGGCTATTGGAAACTTAAAGCGAGGGAGAGCGGCAGGACCAGATGGATTGACCCCTGAGATATTTAAGGAAGGTGGTCCAGTCTTAGTAGCCAGATTAACTGAGATCTTGGCTAGAATTCGGGAACTAGACGTAATCCCATCTGACTGGTCTCGAACACTAACCATTCCGGTCTTTAAGAAAGGACAGAAATCCTCTTGTGACAATTACCGAGGAATCAGTTTAACGAATATAGTGTCTAAAATACTAGCTTCAATAATACTTAGACGTCTAACTAAAGCTCGTGAAGAGCAAACTCGAGAAAACCAAGGTGGTTTCAGACCCGGACGTGGTTGTATAGACCAAATATTCACACTTAGGCAGGTTCTGGAACATAGGCACACTTTCAGACGCCCAACAATAGCTGTATTCCTTGACCTTAAGGCGGCGTTTGACTCTATTGATCGTAGGGTTATGTGGCAATGTCTGTCATTGAAAGGCGTACCGGAGAAGTACATTAACCTTATACAAGCTCTCTACTCGAACACCACATGTCGTGTTAGAGCTTATGGCAGATTGTCTTCGAAATTGACCACTTCTAGTGGTGTTCGTCAAGGTTGTCCGCTATCTCCATTTTTATTTAATTTTATCATGGACATACTTTTAGAGTTAACATTGTCATCGTCTGATTTCTCTGGGGTTGACCTCTTTCCAGGAGATAAACTTACTGACTTAGAATATGCCGATGATATAGTTCTACTGAGTGAAGATGCTGATAAAATGCAGAATTTTTTGACTACCTTAAACTTGAACGTAAGCATGTTTGGGATGCGATTCTCTCCATCCAAATGTAAAATGTTACTTCAGGACTGGCTTAATTCGGCACCAAAGTTAGTGATAGGGGGTGAAACTATTGAATGCGTTAACCGTTTTACTTATCTAGGGAGCCTCATCAGTCCTAACGGTCTAGTGTCCGATGAAATCTCGGCACGTATACATAAGGCCCGATCGGCTTTTGCCAACCTGCGTCACTTGTGGCGTAGGCGAGACATTCGTTTAATGACAAAAGGACGCGTTTACTGTGCAGCAGTCAGATCCATTTTACTTTATGGATGTGAAACACGGCCTTTAAGGATAGAGGATATCCGTAGGCTCCTAGTATTCGATCATAGATGTCTCCGAAACATTGCTCGTGTTTGCTGGGACAACCGAGTAAGCAATGCATGGGTTAGGAATAGAGTACTAGGTAAATACGGTAAGCCTATTGATGAAGTAGTGAATCTTCACCGGCTGAGGTGGTTAGGACATGTGTTGCGTATGCCTGACCACCGTCTACCTCGACGAGCAATGTTGTCTGGTGTGGGAGTAGGCTGGAAGAAAGCTAGGGGCGGCCAAACGAAAACATGGCACCAATCCATGAAGACATTGACTATTGGGCTGAGCCATGTTAATAGATGTAGACTACCTGGTTGGGGCCCACACGATGATCGTAACAAATGGTTAGAGACTTTAGGTGATATGGTTCAAAATCGATTGCAATGGCGCAGGTGCATCCACTCCTTGTCTTCCTCCAAATTCTAATTTTTGAGCTTATTATAATCTACTCTTTACTGAATCACTTTTTATTTCAAATCTCATTTGTGGTCTCTACGCCTTTCCATTAGTACTTACTCTGTTACTACCTTCCCTACTCTGGGATTTGGTCCGAAAATTTAATCTCTATCTGCTAATTGAGGCATGGCAACTTGAACTGATGTACGCATGTACAAAGTTCTACGTTGTAACTGACTGACTGACCATACACCTAAGTCGCGTTATCTAAAACCATAGTTTGGGAAGAGTTTGAATAAATCATTACGAAGCTATATATTATCATATTCAGTTGGTACTAATTGTGTGATTGATAGGTCTAAAGCCTTCATAGTTATCAAATATTCTCACATTTTATTAGTTGCTTCGTTCTCGTCTCTTATACAACAGAAGCGGATGGGATTACAGCAAACAACCCTGGTCTCCGTATCCAAAAGTGATTCATAAGTCCCATTTCTCCCCCTTGTTCGAATAAAATCTAGTGAACGGTTCATTCCAGTTATTCATATTTTAAATGATGAAAAAGACTTGTAGCTCAGATGGGTGGTTTTGATTGAATTACAATCTAGTAGCTGAATCGTTTGGTTTCAGAGCTCTCATCGTTATTCTGGTCGACTCCATCGGCGCAAACTTCTAATAGAAGTGAGCTTTGATAATTTCTCAACAAGCGACTAGCAGGTTGTTTTGTCGACTTTGAATGCAGTTGGCTGGTGTTCGCACTTGTCTTATTTTTTGTATATTCATCTTCATCCCCTTCCTTCTTGACATGATCTGAGGCGTTGCAGTTGTTTATCATTTTTAAATTGCTTGATACATTTGATATACTTTTTGTGTGTTTATTGGTTTCCTTAATTACTAGATTTAGCTTCTGTTTATCACTTTTTATTGCTTCCTGACTACCAGGTTCCTCGGCTTAATTCCTGGAAGCCCTTCTGGCTCATCCAAACCACTAGCAGCAAAAGGTCTGATGTCAGTGAGATAATCTGTGAAGCTGACGTTACTTCAGTCACTAACACCCGAATTGTCCCAAATGTGGGCAGAGTTTTTCGAGGGTCTGTTTAATTGGTCAGTTGTCCCAGTAACTTCTGTCCTTTTCATTGCAAAAAGAGTGATGCGGGGACGAGGAGTTACAGTATTATCAATGGCCAGACCAAAATGTGAGTCCTCTGTGTAGACGTCACCTTCATAATCATAAAAAAAGATGAATTGGAAAGTGTCTACAGTTTAGTTATTAATGTCTTTGACTGCATAAGGGAGTAAAATAACAAACTACCGATCTTAAACTTGATAATCCCCAGAACCAACACATGACAACTGGAAACTCAAGTGTATTGGAAGCCAGCCGACATGGACTAGATGCCCTGCTATAAAAACAATAACTGAACAACTCACAAAATCAACTGCTCGTGAACTCTATTACAATCAGCAAAGTTTCAGTACAGCACCCATATCGCAGAAAAATACCTGGTGAGTTTCTTCTAAAAGAACGAATATCTACGTAACCTCATCAATAAATACCTTGTATGATCATTAACAAACAAAATCAAACATGAAAATGAACAAATAAATTGTCCTACCAAAAATAAATGATGTATTACAACCAGACTGTTTAGAGAAAACGTCTCTCACAAGTCGACAAAATTACTTCAGTCAATTCCAAACCAAAGGACATAATAAAAGTAGAAAACAAATCGAACGTTATCTACCAACTGTAACAAACATTACATCGGATAAAGCGGCCGACTTCTTCCCATCAATTGACTCACAAACACCACGATATATCTCCTCTCATATCATTGCATACTGACAATTATGGACACACGTTTGACTGGGAGAACGTGATGATTTTAAACAGAGGAACCACAAAGAAAACCAGAGAATTTTTAGAAGGTTGGGCCTCAGATCATTCGGCACACACTGAAATATGCCCAATTAGAAAAAAGATAAACAACTGCAACGCCTCAGATCATGTCAAGAAGGAAGGGGATGAAGATGAATGTACAAAATATAAGACAAGTGCTAACACCAGCCAACTGCATTCAAAGTCGACAAAATAACCTGCTAGTCGCTTGTTGAGAAATTATCAAAGCTCACTTCTATTAGAAGTTTGCACCGATGAAGTTGTCCAGAATGAATATGAAAGCTCCATAACTTAGCGACTCAACCTAGAAAATGCAATGAATTAATGATTATTAGTATCTGTTAGTTTTCTCCTCACTCAAAGATTTCTTGTTACACTATTCTAATGACAATTACTTTAAAAGTCACCCTCTGAAGTCTTGACCTACCAGTATTAAAATGTTTTATGCTTATCTTATTGTTATTTCTTCCAGTACACTTATTATCAGTTTGTGCTTTTCACTTATTATGATTGTTTCATATAATCCATTTCCTTTTTTCTACTAATTTGATTGGTTTCCTATACTGTATATGAAATGTAATTGAAAGCAATATTGTTCGCTTGTGTACTATCCTAACTGAAGTATAGACATTTATGTCCATTTGTTATAATATTACTAATTTATGAGAGTAAAGAGCTTATGGCGTTGAATAAAGCCTGCAAGTATGCCTTAACATAGAATGCATAACTCTGAAATGATTAAGTGGTGATTTGTAGTTTGGAGAATAATTTCATTGATTGTGACTTTCTCAACATGCTAATCACATAACAGTTTTATTTACTATGCTAGAACATTCAGCAATCTATGCTTTCTGATTATAAAACTTGAGGATTTCAGTAACATGCTTTGACAACTTATAGTGCATTCACTTAAATGTAACACATAAATTTGGTTTCTTTTATTTTAATTTTAGGCTTATATAAACCAGCATAGATTAAATACCGAATTTAAGGAGTTAATAACACAACTACACATTTATCAGAATCACGTTAACGTATGGCTAAAACTTGTTTCTGATATTCGTAATGTTCTTAAAGAACTAGGGGATGTTGAATGTTGGTCTGTGAAAATGGAACAAGATGCAATGCTGATCGATAGTTGTCTTCAAACTGTGCTTAGTCGTTACTAAAGGATATTTTACTTGATTACAAACTTTGATTTATTTACCTTAAATGCAATTTTGAATCTTCTTTTTCCTCATTTTAGAATGATGGTTCAAATAAGATAAGTGTAAAGATGATATTTTGTATGTAGATAAATATTGGAAATTTCCTATGAGTAAAATCAATAATACTTCTAACTATTGTACGCATAATGGTCTACTAACAAAAGAAAGTGATATCCTATCATTAACAGTTTGTCGAAGAATAAATTGCAGAATCCTAGGAATTGGCATTTTCATTTGCTTGGAGGGTTTGAAGACAACACATGTTCAGCAAGCTCCGGCTTGAGTTATGGTCCTGAGAGTAGTAGATAAAATGTGCGCACTTATGATTGATTGGGAATAAAACCGTTTCCTCAATATATGTAAGGATATTATAGAAGGAAAACGCCTGAAACCCCCCTAGGGTTGTTGCCGGTCCCAAGTCTGGATAAAGGAGGAGGGTTGGGCATGGGGTTAGCAACCCCATCCCGTAAAAAGAAAACCTTACTAAAAAACGCTAACTAGAAAAAGCCCTTTTAATCATTTTGACTCTGCCCTAGGAATTGGAAGGTATTTGTTTCGAAGAGTTATGACCCCCTATGGTTAAAGCCTACCTTCTTCGGAAGTCACGAGACCAATCCCCTTTCTGGCAACCACAGCAGCAATTAATGTAGGTACGCGGAATGTCCGCACTATGTGTGAAACAGAAGCATTCAAATAGGTGAAGAACTGAAAAGCTACAATGTGAAGATACTTGGAATAAACGAAACCCATTGTTTACAAACTGGACAGAAACGATTATCCGTAGGAGAATCGCTTTAATACTCCGGTCACAAAGAAGAAAATGCCTCATACACATAAGAAGTAACATTGGATTTAAAAGGTAATGACAGCATTTCTACAACTGAAAAACATCTGTAACTTAAACCAACTGTCAGTCAACATTAAAGTCAAAATTTTCACTACGATTGCGGAGACAGTTCTGTTGTATGGAGCTGAAACTTGCATGAAATCTACGAAAAGCATCATCCAAAAGATACAAGTATTTATAAACAACTGTTTGCGTAGGATACTTCGGATCCGTTGGCCAGATACCATCAACAACATTCTTCTGTAGCAGAGAACAAATCAACTTCCAGCCGAGGAAGAAATTAGGAAAAGACGCTGGAGGTGGGTAGGACACATCGAGGAAATCATCAAACTGTATCACAAGACAAGGACTTACTTGGAATCCTGAAGGTCAAACGAAAGCGGAAGACCTAAAAACACATTGCGTCTGGAATCGGAAACAGACATGAAGAGCAGTTGGGAAGAGCTGGGAAGGAAAACCCAGGACAGAGTTGGCAGGAGACTGTTGGTTGGGGGCCTATGCTCCACATCGGGTAACAGATATTGATTGATTAAGGAAGGAAGAGGACAATAATCAGAGTATACATTTTTATAGTTCAGATCTCTGGAACGTTATTATGTTTTGCCATTCGTACTTCGATTTTCAATCCTAGATTTCAGGCACGAGGATAATCCCAGAATTCCAATTCTGGTTTGTATGTGCGGATACCAGGTGGTAATTTTAATTACCAATTCGTGATTTGAAATGAATTTTAAACGTCTTGCTGAGAAATTCGCCCTTCATAAAACTCATTCCAGTTATTAGTATCAATAAATGTATTCTTTGGACTTAAAGCAAGAGTAACCATCAAATATCTACTGATATCAGGAATGGTCACTCTCACTATGACTAATTTACTATTATAGGTCACAAATCCGTCATTGTTTGTAACTCATTGCAGTACTATTTGTTATATAAACGATCTTTTAGGAACTCTCTGTGTACTACTTCCTAGCCAGCACCGTATTATCACTTCTGGCTCATTAAGACAGCTTGGTAGTCTTAATACGAGGTTCAAATTAGTATTTGAAGAATAAGACCATTTGCTTGGTGCTTTATTATCGAAAGAAGTATTACGTTTTTACTGTTTATAGTAGACGTGATAGACTAACAGTTACAAACCATTAAGTTGCTCAGCGGTGGACGATATAATCGAACTTCAATTTCTTTGCTAAGATAGGGAATTGTAAGCCATGGATTATTGAAACACTAAACCACTACCAAAAGTCTTCATGAATATGCATTTAATGCTGATGCTATTAAACGTGTCGAAAATTAACATGGGAGTATTCGAATAATCTAAAGACTGATGTCGAAATTCACAGTGAGAAAAGTTTCCAATATGTTTCTTAATGTTCTTTATATAGATAGTCAAAGGTAAACAGGGACATTAATTTGGATTCAAAGTAACATAAAGAGCTTTAGTATTATCAAGCTACGTAATAGTACACCATTCTCTGAGAGACGAGGGACTTTTAGTACATCTTAAAATATCAGCGAATCGTGTTAGCTAATTCAAATATCAATCACTTTTTCATTTGACTCAGGCATCCAATTTCTGATACTGATTGTCTCTACCTTCACGGTAACTTAAATAATAATCACTAGATTTAATGTGGAGTTTTGATTCGTGATTGAGTAAGAGAATAGTTTTGAAATGGCTACAAATATCAAGACTCCCTGGTTCTAGTTGTGTGTAGTCCTACGTTCTTTTAGAAGTGGGAAGTGGTTTTTTAGAAACTTGAAACCTTTATGCGAATCGGTCTTTAACAGAAGTGTCAAAGATTATCTTGACTTTATTTCCCAAGTGGAGGGTATGAATTCCAGCGGTAAACAAAATTGTCTCTAGATATCGTTTCTCTGTTCTAGGATGTACCTTGATATAAGTTAGTATGCTAACAGCTATCTGATAAACAAATTAATATTGAAATACTGAAGTTTAGTTTTAAAGAATTACTATTAAAATGTACTGTGAACGCTCATTTTGTCTTCACTGACACTATAGACAAATATAACTACGATGGGTTCCTCTTCGTACCGTATCGTATAAAAGTTTTTCCTTACGAAATGAACATTTTGGGGAAGTTACTGGTAAACTTGGCCTCTACTGTCTATATATTGGTCAATAGAAGTATTTACAAAGAAAAACTGAACATCTGCCAATCACTTTAACGTACAAAGACGAGTTTGACAATAAGATATATTTCTTTGACATCGCACTAAACAGGTGGATTGATAGGCAGAAGTGTGTACAGGAAGAGTTCATCCCTATCAGTAGACGCTGCTGTAAATTCACACCCATGGACAACAAAAAGAAACTTCTTATATGTCTTACAAACAAAGCAAAAAATAACTCCCTAGGCAACACCGCAAAGCAAGAATTATAGTTTACCGTTAATACTCTGCATTAACGCGCCCGACAACTATTTAGTGAATATGAGTTCTTAGAACAATAAACAAAAAATAAAGACCGTTAAAGAAAAATTACTTATCCAAACTGTAATTTAGTGCAGATATAGGTAGTGTCTTACATGACAGACTACTGAGGGAAGATGTAAAGACTTTCTATGCATTGAAACGGTTGATTTCTAGTTGGTCAAATGTGTTTAATCAAACGAAGGACAAGTTACTTGAATTTATCGACAACTCTGTTTCGAAGACTTTCGTAACACCTTTTCCACTTCCCTGATCGGATAAAACTTGACAAACGGTTTTACTAAGTCTCCACAAAACGCATATCTTAGCTAGTCGTCACCTAGCCTATATCTCCGTACTTTTTTATTACATTTTTTGTTTTTTCGTGTATCCCATTCTCATGTAATCAATACTTATATGTATAAATTGGTTACTCATATGTTAATCAAATTACAGCCAACTACGTAATTTTAACGATTATTATCTTTATAGGTTCCGATGTATCTCGTTTGTTGAAATACTTATCCTAGCTGATTTCATCACTGGTGGTACATTTATCGCTTAAAATATCAATTTGTACTTTTCACTCATTAGTATGTAATATCTCTCATTGTTATCACTAGTCGCCCCCCCCCTCAAATTGGTTATTTGCATACAGATGTTATTGTACATAAGAGCCTAATGAAGATCAAATTGAAAACAACGATGTCTATTTCTGTTATTCTGCTGTAGTCAAGTAAATACTCTTTAGTGAAAACATATTTCCTCTCATTTGCATTCTGAATTAGTATACAATGATTGTTCAATGTAATTAGGTCTACCGTTTGCGTTAATAATGAATTTTATTTATTATCTAATGCCTGCAATGATTTCCATAACATAAAAACTAAACATGATTGCAGTTCCTAAAAATAAATAAATATAAAAGTCACTTTACTTCTAGACATTTATAAACTGAATGGAATGAATAATGTTA
Source organism: Schistosoma japonicum (assembly GCA_025215515.1). Classification (NCBI taxonomy): domain Eukaryota; kingdom Metazoa; phylum Platyhelminthes; class Trematoda; order Strigeidida; family Schistosomatidae; genus Schistosoma; species Schistosoma japonicum. The sequence continues at coordinate 3,741,034 of CM046068.1, forward strand.
ACCAGGACGTGATCACGTTAATGAAAAACTGCATAGAAACAAAGTTGTTTAGTGTGTATGCGTTGTCATAGAGAGTAATCTAAACTAAAACTTTCTAGTCACTTCACACACTGTTATACCACTTTGACATAGAAATATCATCAGTAAAATATTAGGTTTATTAAATTTTATTAACAACCATTTAATACATGATTTACTGTTGACAAATGCATTTTCAATGCTTCTTATCTGTAATAAGTTGATCTGTGTTTTCTTAATGTAATTGAGGTTCTTTGAACTTCATGTTTAAAGGTAAGAGTAATTCACAGTCTTCATCGAAATTCGGTGGGAAGTCGAAGTCTTGTAATAATGGACATTGAACATTAGTACACTGATAAAATGACTTTTGCTGTAATATATTCAAGAAATATGCATTATATGTAAGTATAATTAAATTGACATTGTTGAAGAAAGAAAAACAAACGTATATATATATATATATATATGGATAGATGATGAATTGACTTTAATAAGTGATCCAGTGCTATCGGCTGTAAACTGTTGGTTCAATGACTGTTACTAGCATTACTATATTATTTAATGGCGTGGATTATTCACAATGTTTACGGTGTTCACCTGTTGTATTTTGTCCTGAAGTTTAGGTCATTTTTTCACTTATTAGTGGGTAAATGTTGTATGGTAGGGAGTAGTTTTCGTCAGACACTTTACTTTAAACTCGAACTTTTATTAGTTTTTTTTTTTAATCGTTATCATCCAACATGTCGAGTAAATTAAATTGATATGTTCATAGAAGTAGATCGTGAATAAAATCAGATACTGAAAATAGAACTTTCAATGTAAATTACACACTAATATGTAGAAGATGTACAATCATTAACGAACAAAAAACTGATGAAAAATATAAATAAAACTGATCTAATGAACGATGAAGAAGTTAATAAAATTATTTTGTAAACATCATTGCCTTGATTTCATAATTTCTCAGTTAATCTGGGTAGATTCGGAGTTTGTTTATGTTGAAGTTTAGCCTAAGTAGACTTTGTTTTATCAATTTTGATTTATTCGCTTAGTCTTTAGCTTACACTAATTCGTATGGTTAATCTTAATCATTCTAAAACTGTTGTTATGCAACTCATTTGGATCAGTTAATCATAATAAATTGTACTTGATCATACATTGTATTGTAAGCAGTTAGCTACTTTGCTCTGTTGAACTAATGACGTTATGAAAAGTGTTCTGTTTTCATACTAATTCAGTGTAAGTCATTTGAAGAATCTTTACCTATATCCTTAGATCGTTATTGATTTATCGATAAAAATTCAAAGTACTCATACCACTTACTCAAACCACTACAAGTATTCAATAAAAGAGTTTTCACTTTCCCACTCAGTTTAATAGTAACATCTTTGGTGTTGGTGTGGGTTCAGATCTCATGAGAACGATTATCATCTTTAATCGGAACATAATTAAATCTTTAAGTGGTAAAGAAAGCGGACAACTAATCACATCATATAAATGGTCAATTTAACAAAAGCATTTTATATCTCTTTCATTTTCAAATGTTTCGCAGTGAATGATAAGAAGTATTTTGTTAGTATTTATTTTTATCCCGACAAACTATTTGCAAATAGTCTTATGTTTATAATATGACTTTAATTAGACAACTAGTTGAATCCAGTAGGCTCTAAACAGCCTTTTCGTATTCGTATTAGCAATGATAATTGATGATGGACACGGATTATCTGAAAATTACTGAAGTTATAAGTGCAAGCTATTTAAAGTCAACTTAGATGTCTGAAGATCACATTCTCTTCATGAAGCCTAAATATCCTAGATTCAATCTCTGACTGGGTTGTGGATATGCACCACTGAGGAGTCTTATACTAGAATAAAACAACTGTCCAATGTTTCTTTTTTTCCAATGATTGTCAAGCAATATTTATTTTTTTATGTAAACTACAATATTCATTAACCATTTATAAATTCACTAATTCATACTTGATTATATATATGAATAGTTTTGCAGAACCAAATATCTTATTGATAAGTAAGAAATAGAATTATTGTAGACTTACATCATGATAACAGTATAAACAAATAGCTAAACACTTATGATATCCTGAATCAGCTTTAAGATATATTTCTTTTGCTAATAAATAATCTTTTACTGGTTGACTTAAAGTTCCATGTTGAACAGATCCATGAATTGACACTATATAACAATAAATTACGAGAATTATCAAAGTTTTCATTGTTAACTGATAAATCAATGCATTCGTAGAATAACTGAACAATCCTTTCATTATTATTATTATTATTATTATAATCAATCTTCTTCTATGTATGTCTATATAATGATGTAATTTGGATTGCTTTTGATGTTGTTGCTGTAATTATCGTCTTCTACTAGAAATCACTATTGTTGATTTAAAGAAAAATTAAAGTAAACATGGTGAAATGATAATATCATCAATTTTTTGCTTATATGAAAAGTAAATTTTATTTTAACATTTAAGCTAAATAAATGTATAACAATAAAACAACAAAATTTAAATAAAACCAATATAATACTGAAAGTTAATTATAAAGTAGAGTGTGTCTTTTGACGACCACCGAGTAAGTAATGTGTCGGTTAGGAATAGAGTACTGGGTAAATACGGTAAGTCTATTAATGAAGTAGTGAATCTTCATTAGCTGAGGTAGTTAGGATATGTGTTACGTATGCCTGACTACTGCTTACCTCGACGAGCAATGTTGTCTGGTGTGGGAGTAGGCTGGAAGAAAGCTAGGGTCGGCCAAACGAAAACGTAGCACCAGTTCATGAAGACATTGACACTCGGGCTGAGTCATGTTAATAGATGCAGACTACCTAGTTGGGGCCCACGCGATGATCGTAACAAATGGTTAGAGACTTTAGGTGATATGGTTCAAAATCGATTGCAATGGCGCAGGTGCATCCACTCCTTGTCCTCCTCCAAATTCTAAGTTTTCGAGCTCATCATAATTTTCACTTTACTGAATCACTTCTTTTGTTTCAAATCTTATCTCTAATCTCTATGCCTTTCCATTAGTACTTACTCTGTTACTACCTTACCTACTCTAGGATTTGGTCCGACAATTTAATCTCTATCCGCAAATTGGGGGCATGGCAACTTAAACTGATGTACGCATGTACCATGTTCTACATTGTGACTGACTGACTTTTTGACGACATTATATAATGAATCTGAGCAATCGTATTTGTAAGGACTGTTTTTTTTATAATAACCTACGAAAAATAATTGTATTATAAAGGTAATGCGATACTTCAAGCGTTACAATAGATCAAGAAAATGTTGTGTAATTTATGTGAATTCAAGTTGAAAGATATCTGATCGTTGAGATTCGGTTAGTCAATAAAAGCCTAATCTTAGTAGTTAACCTAGTAATTTATATCCTTTAACAGCAACCGGATATTCTTCGAAAATTATCAGTTTACTCCGATACTGCTTACCCAAAGTCAGAGAAGGAAAAAACATTTGAATAAGTCAAACGGTCCTGTAATAAAGACTATTCTTCATTTCGTACAAGCATATATATATATATATATATATATATATATATATATATATATATCAGCTGAGAATTTAAGATACCATATGGTAACTTTTGAGATAGAGCACGTAAAATCTCTGAAGTGTCAAATTACAAGATAGATGATAAGAAGAAACATGTATTCAGTTGAATATGTTTAATAAATCTCGTACATTTATATTTTTCACTAAATCTGAAATCATCAGTATACTTCATCCATTTCAGTAGTACAGAGTTATATGAATAAAAAAACCCAAATAACCCATAACTGAATGAAATATCATCATCTTCTTAAAAGTTTTCTTAGAGTTTTCCACTGATCATTCTAACAAATGAGTGTGTCCTATAAAATTTTAATTACTTTAACGTATCAAATAAAATTCTTCTAAAGAAGAAATCAAATATACCAAATTTTAAATAACTAATTAACTGAAAACTTGACATAATTTTATTATTCACTATCTCCTTAGCCAATCACTTTCCTTACAGAATTGATTTAAGTGTAAGAAAGTGAGAAGGGTGTTTGTTTTTGCTCACATTCATAATAAAAAAACAAACCTACAATTAGTAGGATGAATTTGTATATTCCGATTGATTTGTTATAGACTGAATCTGGTCAGTCACTGTTGCTATATGTGCTTCCTGAACGGATTGCCTCGATATAGCGAATATTCGTAAGTATCTTTTAATTTGTATTGTGACTGTCAAATGGAATCTAAGAAGCGCGTTTCGTCCTATTTGGAACTCGTCGAATGGATGTACCTGCATCTCAATGTTGATGTTCACAGTAAGATCCATGTACATCCAGTCAACGAGTTCCAAATAGAACGAAATACGCTTCTTAGATTCCACTTGCCAGTCACAATCCAAATTAAATGAAACCTATAATTAGTACATAACATGTAAAATCATTAAAAGAAGAAGAGAAAAAAAACGGATAATTTTCAAGAATTATTGATTTATAAATAATATTGTTATTTAATATAACCAATTATAACTAACTTAGTACTGGGGTGAATAAATTATAAAACTTTTATCTATAAAATAATAATTACCTATAAGATTAATATGATGAAGCACTTTACAAGGTATTGTGGTTATATCAGGATTGAAACAGAAACAAACTGATTACAGAACGCTAATGGTGATACTTTGTTGCTGATTAATTAATGTTGAGAATAATGACTATTAACTGCTAGTGCAATAATCTAAAATTGTCATGGCGACAGTAAGATATAAAGTTTGTTAGTTGAATCTTATCTAGTATCATGGATTAGTTACAACGAAAAATTCCCAATATCAAAAGGATATAGTTTTCATTTTTCTTTGGTTTATTATGTTTCTTCCACTAATGTCATGTCATGAGAAAAACTATTTTCAAAACTTAACTAGTTTCTACAAACAATGTTCATAACAAACAGAAACAATGATGCATATATACTAGCTGGTTTATTATGTCTACCCATGACTACCGATTTGGTTAGCTCATATGACTTCAGTGGTGAAAATTTTTGGTTTTCAAGTGCATGACCGTGTTAAAATGTACTTATTGAGATGAAATATACCACGTTTTTCACATTACAATGTTAGATATCACTAAAATATAAGTTTAACTTTTGTAAGGATAGCTGTTGGCTATTGAAATTACACAATATCATATCAAATAGTAGACATTTTCACATTATATAGTAGAGTTACATAATCAAACAGCGATAGGTATGATAAGGTGAGTGATTATTAAACAGTTAATATAACCATAATTATACTTTAGATAATTCTCAATAATTCATTAATCTAGAAATTCAGTTACTTATTGCAGCGCCTCAGTTATTAAGTACATAATAGAAAATGAAACAGAAATCTCTAATGGCAAGGTGACATTCGCCTTAATTTGTGATATGCAAATCAGATGCTAACATCATTAATGATTATTCTAATCCTAGTCTTTTCCATATATATATATATATATATGTTGGGCGATTTATGAACCTTTGAACTGAAACTCCAATTACAGAGGTTAGTAATGTGCTATGCGTGAGTGTGAATGCTGATAGTAATAATAATAATAATAATAATAATAATAATAATAATAATAATAATAATAATAATAATAATAATAATAACTGTTATTATGTTATGAATATAAGTAAAATCAAAGCTTCCTACTTATTAATTGCTACAATTAAACACCAATCCACTACCTAACAAAATATAATAATTTCTACCTAAAGGTGATGAAAAAAAGCTAGAATATTTAGATCTGATGAAGCAAAATGAAACAGCTCCAATTTAATCATGACATAATTCTATAGTGAGATTAGCATTTTGTAATTATCTTACCATCCATTTCATTATCATTTTCAACTGATTTATTAGCAAATAATTTAAATATAATTAAAATTCATTTCGAAGCTTGAATTTTTTAAACTATCAACTTAATACATTTGAACAGCTTAACAATGTGTCGGTTACCAAAAGCCTCATTTTCGAAATGTAATAAATAATGCTGTATTGAAGTATTGTCTCTAATTGCATCGACTTTGAATATTCAACTTACTATTATACTGTTCTAATATATGAGGACTAAGGAGTACGAATTAAAGTTCGAGAGAGTTTTAATTATATTTTGAATGCTTGATATAATAAAGAATATCCAAAGTTTTCATTTTACTTAGGTTAGATTGTGGCTTGTTAGTAAGATACAAGACTTAGGTTACAGTATTTTAAATATCCGAATAGGAATTCAGACACTCTCTTATGAACATACCGGATATCACAAACCACTTGTGAATGTACAACTTTCATTTAACGATTGTCGTGATTACGTTTTTCAAAATCAATAGTATTGTGTTCAATGAGATGGTTATTGTTCCTGAGTGGATACTTACAATTTATGAATCTCAAAATAATATGAGTTAATTCATGTTAGATATTACTTTCAAAATAGATAACTGATGGGACGAACAATAAGTTATTGAGTGGTCAACAAGATCAATGTTGAACAATCGTCGGTGATTTTAATAAATTTCGATCATGTTTAGTTTGTATGAAATATTTTACATGTGGTTTTCTTTTACATAAAACGACTCAAACATTCTGACCCATTAATTTGTTTTATAATATCCGTTCAGTGGAAGAGGTTAAGTTTGCATAGACCAGTCAGATTTGTGAGTAATTATCATTTAACCACAAATTGGATCAAGAAGGATATCAACAATTAGATTTACCTAATCTTTCCCACTTGTATAACAGTCACTATTCATTACCATATATGCCAAACCTGAATATATATACAGCTGAATGGTAGAGAGAGAGAGAGTAATTACTTACTTTTACCTTAGTCATAGTGAGACATAGGCTTTGTTAAAAGTGAACTGTAGGCTGCAAAACATAATTAGGCATATCAGAGTATATCGTGTACATGAAAAGTGAAAATATCAATTTGAAGTTAAATTTAGTTGTTTGTATTTATCATAGATTGATGTTGGTTGTGTACCACTGAAAACTATGAAGTACTGGAGAGCTATTTCTTCCTATTATATGATTTCTCAGTAGTGCACACACTCGATTCCGACAGGGAATGGAACCCAAGGACTACAGGTTGGGGAATCATTAACCCTCTGCATCACTGAGGCCGCGTTCAATGGTAGGATTCCCACTTCCGTGAATAGCGCGACGATCAACCGTTTACTTAGACTCTACAGCAGTGCGCAACGTCCCTATACTAAGATGAAACGACTATCTAGTACTCCCTGGTTTTCAGTGGCACGCAGTCTAACAATCTATGACAAATACAATCAACTAAGTACCAATCTTCCCAAAATTATTTGAATATAGTTACAGTAAAATGCCTGATGAAGTATAGTAAACTTAATAGCCAATATTTCAAGTTACTATCTGGAAGAGAAGCTGTTGGGAAGCAGCTACATCGTTACAGAATAAAGATGACAATATTATATAGTAATCACAGACAATGAGTATATCAACAATAACACAAATGATTAAAACTACATTGAAGAAACGTATAAAGATGAATTTCACTAATATAACATAGAACCAACATTAGTAATTATTTATATTTAAATTATACAAAATTCATTCAACATTTATTTCATACAAAAGACTGGATACATTGATTCAAGTGTATAGCCAATGCATACTGGTAAACCAGCCTCTTCAGAAAAGAAAAATTACAGTCAGTAAGACGGAGAAAGTAAGGATAAAGTTACAGAAAATCAGAAGTTGTATTCACTTAGTCTCGTATTTATTCATTTTCATCACCAATTAGATCAACTTTTTAAACGTTTACATACTAAACAGACAGATACTAATTTTGTATTAACTTGTGTTTTATAAAGTTACTACAATGTTTCGAAATGATGTGTTTCTTATTTGGTAAGCTACTTCACATTTATCACTATATTTTGCTTATCACGTGAAATTTAAGATGCTCCTGTTGTTTTTATTTAGAACTTTTCCATGTCATACACTTTGTTCCCTTTTATTATTTTCATGAGAGCAAAAACAAATATTTGTGCAGAATAAGATGAATTCATTTTATTTCGTCGGTTTCTCATCAGCTGCATACAACCTAGAATAATATTTTTACAAAATTAATATTTGAAACTAGTGTTAACATATTCATGAGAATGGATGGAATTAGTTGAAATCGAGATTACATAAACATGTGAACATGGCTTAAAATGTTGGAGAAAATGCTGTGAATATATATACGATCCAAGAGAAGGTACCAGAAGGCGAAATAGCGATAAGAGGTGAAATGATTACACAATAAGAGGTGGTTGGAAATATTTGAGAATAAAGTGAATAAAACTCAATTATTAAACTTTAAATGACCTAATTAAACACGAAACTTGAGCCTAACCATCTAAAAAACGGTGATGTAATCAAAAAAGGGATTGTTAAATCTGATTAAAAGAGAAAACGTATTAAAAGAAACTTAGCGAGAGAATAATAACTATGAAAACAATAACGCAAAAGTTAAGTTACCAGGGTAAAGAAAGGCTTATAACAGTTTCTTTTTGAACACATAAGTTTGGTTTCAATCGTTTAATGGCAATCGCTTCGGCGTATTTTAGAAGATTTGAAGTTTTTTTGTCTATTGAACACTTTGAATGGTTCATTCATATCAATTTGGTGTTTTGTGTCAATTAGATGCTTAGCGATTGCGCTGTTAAATGTCTTTGTTCCTGTGAGTCATAGATTTTTTGGAACATGTTCATGAAATAGTAGGCAGGCCCTTTTCAATTTAATGTACATGATGCATCCCGAATATGACTGAATACACTCCACGAATTACACTTGGCAGCCACTTACTAACTTTAATAAAACTTATGACTCGATGCTACAACGATGCGATCTACTTTCGTTTCATGTATAGCAACATAACTTATTCAGTTACAGTTGTGAACATTAACAATGAAGCGATACAAACCATAACAAATGAAACATTTTAATAATTTTTTGGCAGTCAGACGGTAAAAAGAATTTCATGTAACGATTACAATTCGCATCTAACTTCTTAAATAAGTGAATACAATGAATCTTTAGTGCTTTAAGAAAGAAGTTATCTCTGAATACAGCATACAAGAGATTTCAATAATATTCTTATCTATAAATTTACTCTTTTGTTGATGAATGATTTATTAAACATTCTAATGAATAATTCACATATTGTCGCATAACTACTAACGTTGATTATTATTTTATTCTTGTCATGTGTATTGTTAGATTGATATCATTTAACTATTATAAATGGATACATTGTAAACAGGAAAACATATGTAGATTCATGTATTTAGGTCATAGGATTGGATAACAATGTGTACATTATTGTGTATATGATGACGGAAGTTAAAAATATAAGTGTCACTGGTTAAATATTGTATTATTCATTTCCTATCTACCAGTTCAGTAATGTATACACCGAATTGACGAATATACTCCTGAATTGAATTTGAAGATCACTTCCTTTATGGACTATTGTATTGATGATTAGGTTAAATATCATAGTTATTGTTATACAACCTATTATAACCTTTTGTTTTTATAATGTCTTAGAATAATTTACTGGATAGTATGTACATAAACGTTTGAGACAAGCTTTAATTATCATCTTATATAACATTCTGAAGTGATTTTAATAACATGAATACTTGTATTTTATTAGACATACCATGATGAAGTATAGGGAAATGTGAACTTGTTTAGGGTAGAAGTATTAGTATACTACTTTAAACAATAAATATCTTATGAAGAAGATAGATGATATTTGATGATGAGTACTATTAATTAGCATTCATAGAAAGGTTAATACTGGTATAGAATTATTCCCTCTTTTGGTGACATTTCACCTATGTAAACAGATTCTCAGCCTTATTTTTCTTATAATGTTTTGGTCATTCAGCTTTATCCTTTTAGCAGTAAAGTGACTTTTAAATATACTTTTTTTCAGTTGACCCTAATGTTGCCTATTGAAATAGTTGTTTATCATGTTTCCAACCATTATTTGTTCATCTAATTAAATATCGATGGTTATCTGTTTCTAATGCAAGTACTATCAAGTGAAAATAATATTGCAGATAAATTGATATCCATTAATCAAATAATGTAAACCATTGAGCATAGAACATCTATTTATCACAGCTTACGAAATTACTATGATACAAACCTTGAAACCCACATAAAATGAATCTAGAAGTCATTGAATCAGTATGCAGTTAACTATATTTTCAACGATATGACACAATCCCCCTCCCTGAAGTTGGTCATATTTCTTTCAGTTTGAACATGCTCAACTTGACATATCACGGATTCATACGAAAAGTTTGAGAAATCACAAGTACTTAAGTAATTCTTAGGTAATGCACATTTGTAGAGATTTCGCACACATATATAAGCACCTTATATGATTCATTACAATAAGCGATGCGTTCCAGTACTCAATTACGTACACTTGGCTGTAATATTTTATAAAATTACCACTAGTTTCTACTTTTTTCACTTTTCATGTTGCTTATACTGAGATATTTACACTAAAATACATAGTTGACTAAATATCATTATAATATCAAAGCCTTGGTCATTATAACGATACAACTTAGTAGCTGATTAATGCATAAGGTATGCGTTGAATCGCACAACTATTAAACTAAACTAAAATAAAAATGATTGTAAGTTCCTTAGTGAAAATACAGATGGTCATTACAATTAGGTGATATATAAACTATATTGAATCAATCTTTGAATGTAGTTAGTAAATTAGGCTACTGAACGAGCTGAATTAGTTACCGTAATTGATGATGCTTTATTATTAAAAAATATCCATCAAATCATAAGACAAATTCATTCAGAGTTGGGTTCTCTTTTCAACGAATTCATTATCAAGCTGTACAAGCTTCATTTGTATATGCGATAAGTTATTAGTCAATGAATACTTGAAAGAATTTGATAAGTTGTCATGTCAAAATGTTGACTACCTAATTTTTTAAAATAATCACTAAGTAATTAAAAGAAACATGGAAAAATATGCAGCCAACAGGGTGGAGACAGAGTAAATGTGGTTATCATTAGATTAGAATAATGATGTGTTAGTGGACACTGAGAAAATCTACATAGAGACAGTCTTCGAATCATATCTTCGCTCCCTAATCTTCTGCATTACTGCTAATACTTCTACTATCGCTATCACTCTTGGATTTGAACTGACAGTTGCGTCTCTGTGCTGATGTGGTATGGCAACCTGGACTAATGTACGTACGTACGAAGTTCTGCGTTGTATCTGTCTAATAATAAGATACTGCTGATCACAGTAATAATAATAATAATAATAATAATAATAATAATAATAATAATAATAATAATAATAATAATAATGGTTATTGTAATAATGCTGAATGTGAATAATGATGTTAGAAGTAGTGAAATGATAGGAAGAGAAACAGAAGCACATATTAGATAAATAAATAGGATAAAGTGAATTGTAATTTATAGTAGTAGACAATTTCCCATAACGATTAATCAAAATTCTTAAAATTACTAATTAACCTAGAATTTGTCACACACACACACACATGTATACGATTGTACAGCTTGATAATGAATTCATTGAAAAGAAACCCCTTTGCTCAATAAAAGTTGTTTTATCTCTGAACTAACGTCCGATATATATAATTAACACATTCATTGTTAATTAATGAATGATTAGAAGTCCTGATAGAATTTAACTAAATAATGTAAATTATAAACAAATAGTAGAATATTTTATGAGAGTTGTAAGTTCATATAAGAATGACTGTTTTCATAATAGTTCGATAACGAGTATATAGAAGGCATCAAGATTTCATATTTGAGAAAGAAATTCAGCTACCGAAATCGGAGATAAATCCATTCTTTTGCTTAATAATCTGATTGATACTTATTTAAGGTAATAATCATAAGTCAAAAATGTCAATGACTTAATGATAATTTTTCCTAGAAAGACATCCCAGATCAAACTGTTGAACAGTTTTCTAGAGTTGTTTTCAATTGCAATCACTTGGAGTTTTACAAATATATCTTTTGTTTTAAACAGTTGAAAAGATGATAGACATTTTTGATAAGACAACATTAAGCACTTCTAATATGTGCTATAGTTATTATGGGTAGGCATATAACTGTTTGAACTTATTGAAAAACAGAGTCACCGAATACAAATACAGCGTGGTTAGAGTGAAGAATAGTTGATTTTACATCGTTGTTGATAATATTCATAGCTAATTATAACTTATAAAGTATTAATTGCATTCATTGGTCGCATTAGTGGAGGGCGAACCATGTTGCGTCAGTGCGATAAAGAAAATATGTGTAGATAGAAATATTCACGTGAAGATCAAGTGCAGTATTCCTTCTTTATCATTACTGACCACCACTATATCGGTAGCACAATAGATTGCACATTACTTAGATTGTCTTCTTCTTAAAAAGTTTTGTATTTTCAAGTAGTTCATCAGAAGTGATTTATGAAACCAGATGAACTATGAAGATTTTTATTATCAATTACAACTTATTTAACTTCACATATAAAGACATTTTGTTGAATTGAACGATAACTGTATGTGTGTATCGATGACATATAGGCCCTAGGATGCACTTTTGTCCGACTTCTGTATACACTATAGTAGCAATTATATTTAAAGAAATCTTTTGAATGTCATCGATTAATGACAATATCTTCTATTTAGTTGATCAATAAATGTATTTATCTTATTGTTCTAGTAATTATAAATATTAATGTGGGTAAATAAGCCTCATTAATGAAAAATAGTTTTTTCACATCTTGGATTATGGCTGGCAAATAAAATCTAGAAAGCATATTTCGTCTAATTTAGGACTAGTCACTTTGATGTATCGTCATCTGAGAGTTGATGATAATTTAGTTTGTATGGGTCAAATGCCACTACATTCACCACTAAGCTAATGAGTCTAAACACGCACTCCCGCTGTTCACGATCCAACTCCAATCCCACATGTGAAATATCACAGTATCATGACTATCCTCTCAGAGTGCACATATAAAAACAAGGAATGATCAATTTCCATAACAACATTATTTGGTTAAAACAAAAAAAACTTTGTGAATTAAACTTACAATATTGAAAATAACACATTTTCTGTGCTTATATAGAAAAGAATACATCATTTTTTATAAGAACAAATACAAAGTACTTACATCACTGACAGTGTAATTTTATCATAAAATAATCATACTTTCAATTTTACCTTTCTATAAATGAATTTTTGTTATGTTTCGAGATTTCTTATTGGTCAGTTGATTTAACCAATAAGATAAATAGAAATTATGTCGAATCAGTTTACTCATAGAGAGAGAGAGAGAGACAAAGAGAAAGAGAACGGATATTTCTAATAAACAAACTAACGGTAATAATAGCACTAATATATATAAAAAAAAGAAAAAAACAATACAACTCAATGAATAAAGGCCATAATGAAACATTATGTAAACATTTAATGAGAAGAGAAATTCATTCACTTTACTGTTAATAATTTTGTTGTGCCGGACCACAAAGAAGTGTAATAAACTGTGTATGTAACAGAACTGTGTTATAAGAACACTATTTCAATTATTACAACTGTGTGTAATGTAAACATTTTGTTTCTATTATTGTTACGCTCCGCTTGCCCTGTCCTCCCGTTTAGCATATTTACTGTTATTATATTGTCTCTTGTTATGGACTACAGTTAATTAGTTGTGTACAAGTTGTTCCTATTCACTACCACTATTTCCCTCGTTCTGTATTCATGTTAATTTCCTAATTGGTTTGCTGTGTGGTCTGATTTTATGTATATATAAAGGGATGATTGAAATATAGTAGGATTCTGTCTAGTTGATCCATTGGCTCGTGTTCTTCTTACTTCGGCTTGGGACTAAGTGGGCATAGGGCAGACGCACAATAACCGACTAGGCACTAGTGATTGGCACTCGGCCAACCAACCACCAAATTCTTTCGCATCATAACAAATTTAGAGTTTTATTTCGATGTAGCTCTAGTCTATAAAATGAGTGATACACGTTTTTGTTAAATTCCAATGAGTAGAAATCAAAATCTCTGACGTTTCGTGGCTTAGTGCTAGTCGCTTCTTCAGAGAAATGAATAACCGAATTGAATTAGTATAATATTAAATAATACAATAGAATAAATCAGGATCAAAATAAGTTCGTACAATCAAAATGCGAGTTTTTATCATGTCATGTCAAGTCATTTGGGTCAAGGTGGTTTGATGTGAGACATGGGTGCATGCATATGTAAGTGTGATGTGAAAGGAAATTATGTAAGAATAAAATTGTATGTATGTTCATGTGAATGAAATTTGATTTACTTTAATTGTGATCGATTGGATAGAAAGTCCATGTTGGGTGGATAGAAAGGTCTTTACTTTCGTTAAGTGTAGTTGGATTTAATTAAAATGTGAAGTGCTTCAGCTATTCGTCATTCCTTATAATTGAAAAAACCTCTTTGAATAATTTGGATATTTTTAATATCAATTTTATGGTTGTGGTAGATAACATGTACTACTATTGCTGATTCAATTTATAATTTTTCAAGTTCAACAGGATTATTAGGAGGTCGTTTAGTGTAGAAAGCATCACAATCAATACAACCTAGCCTGTAGACACAATTCTCTGTAAAGGTGAAGAGGATCTTGTCCTTTATTTTAATTTATGCACCTCGAAAAGTGTTGGCAGTCTTGTAGAGTGTTTGGATTCCATGTTGTTTTAGAATTCTTTGTAATTCATCTGTTGTATCATGGCGGTAAGGTAGAATGGCTGTACCAATCCATGATATTTTAATAAATTTACTATAAATCAGTAACAGGTCGTTTCGTTTCTGTAAATTTTTAATAATATTCATTGGAAAATTATTAAGTTGTAAGATGCTGATTATATTTTTGTATTCAGATTTCTTGTCAACTTCTGATGTAATGAGTTTATTGGCTCCTCTGAACAAGTTAAGAGCCAGGGAAATTTATACACTGAATGATTGTTCTGAGCTGAAATCGATGTATCAATTTGAGTGTGTGGGTTTGTGATAAATTCTCAGATTAGGAGTTCCATATAAATTTCTTTTGACTAGGCAGTCTAAAAGTGGTAACTGATTGTGTTCATCTTCACTGTGAAAAGTGAATTTGATAAGCTGAGACAAGATATTAATTCGTCTTGAAAAAGTTCTTAAGAAAGTCTTTTTAATAATTACAAGTGTCAACAACATATCTGAGCCAGGCTCGTGGTTTGATGAAATTATTGAAAATAAGAGGTTCAATATGGTCAATGAAGAGGTTTGCTACAATTGGTGAAACGCGGAAGGTCATTGCCACTCCGTTAGTTTATTTGTAGAGAATCCCTCTGAAAGTGAAAAAAGTGGAATTCAAGCATAGTTTTAGGGATTTTATGATTAAACTGATGCTTAATGGACAACGGCTGAATAATATATGATCATTTACTAGCAATCGATTAATAAATTCTAGATAGATATCAATTGGAATACTTGTATATAAAGATACAACATCAAAGCTTACCATTGTTTCATTGTCTTCAACTATCAAATCTGAAATTCTTGATTTGAAATCATATGTGTCTTTAACAACATTGTGTAAATTCTGTAGTAGTGGTTTCAAAATGTTGCTTAGATATCTAGCAAGTGCATACGTTGGATTACTGGTGAAATCAACTATTGGTCTCAGTGGGACACCAGATTTATGAGTTTTTGGTAAACCATAGAAACGGGAAGCTATGCATGATTTAGGATATAAAGTGAACCATAGAGAGGTACCAATGAATGGTTTCAATTCTTTCAGAAGTTTACTCGTCTAAGATTCCACTTTATCTTTTACCGTTGAATGATTTTTTGAATTAATCATTAGATATGGTTCTGTGGATAAATGCTCAAAGGCTTTTTCTTCATAATCAATTTTCTTCATTATAACTGTGGTATTAAGTTTGTCCGCTTTGGTAATTATTATTGATTTATTTTCTTGTAATTAATATAGAGCTTTTAATTATCCCACTGACAAGTTAGAAGGAAGATGATTTTGTTCAGTAAAAATATTGGAAGCTTTTTTGACGTAAAGTATGAGCTTCTTTATCAGGTAACTATTCTAGTAATGGCTCCAGAATCGGTGCTTTTTCTAACGTGGTGAAGAAGTGACTTGCAGTAAGCTGCGAAACGTCAGAAATTTCAATTTCTACTCATTGGAATTTTACAAATACGTATATCACACTTTATATAAACAATCTATCCAATGCTCAATTTATTTGAAATTATCAAAGTTAACTTTGGTAATGATGCATAACTCTAGTCTAGTTGTAAAAGCTCTTAGCATTAATTCATATTATCAATCAATGAGAATTTATAGTCTATGTAAAGATAGAAATAAAATATTTTATTACCATGAATGATATCAAAAAAGAACCATTATGAAGTATTTTTTTAAGTAAATTAACTACTTTCACTAACTTTTGTCATACCTTTAAGAAGAGTAAAGTTCATAACGTCACTTAATTTGTATTGTGACTGGCAAGTGGAATCCAGGACGCGCGTTTCAATGGGAATATACAAATTCATCCTAATACCAATGTGCGCATTGCACAAGTGTGACTGTCTAGATTCAGTAGTCTAGTGGTGTACGCGGTGGCGTATGACACGAAACAGACTGAGTCCGAATCCCACTGTGAACATCAACATTGGGATGCAGGTACATCCAGCCGATGAGTCCCAAATAGGACGAAACGCGCTTCCTGGATTCCACTTGCCAGTCACAATACAAATTAAATGAGACTTCTGAATAATCGCTATATCGAGGCATTCCGCTCAGGATGCACATATAGCAACAGTGACTGACTAGCTTCAGTCTATAACAAATCAATGGGAATATACAAATTCATCCTACTTCATAACGTCACGTTTGTTGGTGACAATATAAAGTACTGAAAATACAGATGATGCAAAACTGATATTACTAGGTCATGATAAAACATAGACTACTTTCCTTTATGCGAGAATTATTTACAATTTTCCTATTAAAGAATAACTTTCAGGTCTGACTTCCGGAAATTAATTAAGTACTATAATATTAGAGATTTTTAAATAGATTTTTTCCTTTATAAAGATAAGTATACAACTGAAATTGGCCAGATACTATCAACAACTACCTTTTATGGCAGTGAACAAATCAACTTCCAGCCGAGGAAGAAATTAGGAACGGACGCTGGAGGTGGATAGAACAAACACATTGAGGAAATCATCAAACTGTATCACAAGACAAGCATTAACATGGAATCCTGAAGGCCAAAGGAAAAGAGGAAGACCCAAGAATACATTGCGTCGGGGATTGGAGACAGACATGAAGAAAATAAAGACCTCTAGGAAAGAGCTGGAAAGAAAAACTCAGGACAGAGTTGGTTGGAGAATACTGGTCTGCAGCATATGCTCCATATGGGGTAACAGGCATTGATCGATTGATAGAACTGTAATGAAAATTATGTTTACTTTAAATAGCTTAACTATTTTTTGGATCACATTATTTAGATGAAGAATGTTTACAGTTAGTAGTGAACATGGAAACTTAAGTAAACGATGACTTTTAATGAACAAGCATGAGGGATAGTTAGGAGAAGCATATTTAAGATTAAATCAAACAAATAACAAAAATAATGAAATATAAAGGTATTTGGGTAATAAAAAAACTAAAACTATATGGTTTTCTCCTACACAAAGAAACAACTCTGTTCAGACCTTCTAAATGTATATAGTAAAGAATATTATAAGGAAAGTTAAAAATTAAGGACTAGATTAAATGACGCCGATAAACAGCTGTAAAATATAATTAGGTTGGTGATAAGTATGAATTTATTTAAGTAACTAACATTATGGTAAACATCTATAAAATCATATATGAAATTACCATGCCTTAATCTGCGGAAACGATTATCTATTTTTTCATTGTTTTCAATGGTCATCTAACTCAAGTTACTACATTTTGAAAGAAGGGATTTCGCTAAGCGAATATTCATATATATATATATATATATATATATATATATATATATATATGCGTGGTAAATTACCTTAATCTGTATAATTACGGTTAATTGGCAATTACATTTTGAAGAGAGAAAGAACAAACATTTGAGAAGAATAACATGACGATTCATTTCATTTCGTTCTGTTCTCATCAACTACCACTTATAACCTGAAATATTCTAAAATTGAAATTTCAAAACAAAAATTTAGCATACTTATGAAATGAAATTATTCTAAAGTAAATAGATGTATATCATCATCAAGATGACTAGGAGATGCAGGTAAAGTTTGCAGAATTGAATAGTAACTGTTGCAATTAAATATTACCTAGTAATTGAATATCCCTCAATAACAGAAAAAAGTCAAAAAATCATACAGATTTTAAAGATCAAAAAGATTTTAGCTAACTACGTAACAGAAATCTGGATATAAATGAATGATAAGTTGAAATTAATTAATTTCAAACTGCAGTTGTGAAATCGAAAGAATTTAAAGATGTTGTAGTTGGAACAAAAGAAACGTTTCAAAGAAAAAAACCAAATGATGCTATCGAATAGTGATGATATTATCATGGAAAGGAGGGAGTGATCACTAGTTTTTGTTAATTGCATAGGTCTCATCTTAGACACCTGGCTATGGCTCTGACAAATTTTCAGAGTTAGACATGATTGCTTATTAATTACTCTGAAGGGTTTTAAAGTATCAATCATGTGCTTTATGCCAATGAGATGTCTTAAGATGGCACTATTGAATGTTTTCGAAACGTTCAGTTAAAGATCCTTTGGAATATATTCTCGGAACTAAATGTAACCCGTTTTTCAGTTCCACTAATACAACTGCTGTGGGAAACATGTAAATTTATGATGCGATTGGCGGTAACATAGAAGGAATACCAATCAATATTTAATTGCAATAAAGAACATATTGTTTTGTTTATGACGATCAGTTTAACTGCCTGATATGTACTGTTTAGTGGTGTTTCAGTAACTGGTTGATTATCTCAGAGATATAGTTATCTTTAAATCAGCGTTGGAGGACAATAGGTTTCTTGTTAGCTGCAGGTTCATAAAATTTCCCCTCTCCAACTCTGTTATAATAGTTATAACATACTTTTGTAGTGACTAAAGTAATCTTACTAATTGAATCACTGAAATAAGTTTAGTTGAATGGAGTTTAGGTCAACTGAGTGATTATCTATTAAGTGATTTAAACCATTGTTTATGTGTAAAATGTTAAAATAAAATAGTAAACTTGTCAATTAACAGATAAAAAATTAAGATCGAACACAAACAGTCGAAAACAATAAACAACATAGAATTGAAGTTTGTGGAAATCGGTATTATGTTTAGTTAATTTAATACGTCATAGATTAATGTTAGTAGAGTACGACTGAAAACCAAGGAGCACTGAATAGCTGTTTCGTCTTAGTATGAGACTCTTCAGCAGTTAGCATCCTAGAATCCGCCCCAGGGGCTTAAGGTTGGTGAACACCTAGGCCTCTGCACCACTGGTAGAGATCGGACTTGTAGGGAATGAGACAGTTATCACTAACGACGATGGATGATCGTCGCGTTAGATCACAGACTGATAGAAGTAGGAGTTCTACCATTCTGTGCCGACTCAGTGATGTAGAGTGTTAGCTGTTCGTTAATCTGAAGCCCCTGGTGCGGAATCTAGGGGAAGAACTACTGAGGGGTTCCATATTAGAACGAAATAAATGTTCAGTGCTCCTTGGTTTTCAGTAGTACCCTGCCAACATCAATCTATAACGTATTCAATCAAATAAATAGAACAGATGTTTTTTTACTTGTTTATCAGCTGTGTCCATGTTTCCTAGTACTCATTTGTTCTGTAATTGATGTATGTCTATGGTGAAAATGGTATTCACTAAATAAAGAAATAACCATCAATCTCGCATCATGAAAACATACATTTTTATTAAACTTTCTTTTTTACAGAGATATAAGTCAATTTACCTGTTTTTTTAATATTTTTGTTTCAGAATCTAGTGCCACACTTTTGAGTGTTACGTTGAGATTATTCATTAAATTTTCAATACCAAATAGTAACAACCATCGTGTTATTCATAACGAGTGACTTGAGGAGGAAATTTAAGAATTCTGATGAAAAATAACCAGTAAACCTTAACAATGTCAAGTGTGAGTCAGTTATCTACCAATATCACTGAATGAGGTCACTCAAAATATTGAATTGACTGAAGTAGAAAACGCAAAGCAATAAGTATTGACTTAGCTGTAGCAATGTCCGATGATCATTCAAAATCTTAAAGGTCTTGGGTTCAGTCGCCGGTAGAGTCATGGATGTTTACTGTTGGAAAGTCACATATTAAGACGAATTAGTTGTTTAGCGCATCCTATTTTTCCAACGATTACCTAACAAAAGTCAGTCAGTGATGTTCAGTACATTCATATACGTCACAAGTTAATTACAAATGATTAGTAGTCCCAGAAACTGTGTATTAAACTAGTGTTGTTTCCTGTCTTTACTAATAAAGGGTATCAAGTAGTGTGAATATACAGCAATTTATGAACTTGGGTTAATTAGTCAGTTATACCGTGGAACTTGGTATATGTGTACATCAGTTCAAGTTGCCATGCCCCCAATTAGCAGATAAAAATAGAGTTGTCGGGCCAAATCTGAGAGTAGTGCAGATAGTAACAGAGTTAGTATCAATGAAGAGGATTAAAGATCGAAGATAAGATCTGGGCAAATATAATTCAGTAAACAAAAAATATAATGAATTTAGAAGCTTGAAAATAGAAGAAGGACAAGGAATGAATACACCTGAGTCATTGGTAACGATTTTGAGCCTTGTCACCAAAAGTCTCTAACCATTAATTATGATCATCACGTGGACCTCAACCAGGTAGTCTGCACGAATTAATCAGAAAATATTTTATTTTTGTGTGTAAATCTTATCCCTGTATTTCTAATAGATAATGCTAGTGGCTATTGTGGTTGAATCTTATTTCTGAAAAATTCATATTTAAGTTATGCATTTGCATAAACAGAACTAAAAGTCACATTTAGCACAAAGAAATATTGTAAGCTACTAACTGTGAAGTTCTGATAGTCTGCACGTTTGATTTTAACTTAGACTTGGTTACAATGTATAACAGAATAACCTTGTGCATGTTGATATGAAAGTAAAATATGCGATTACTGACACCATGTCTAAGCAAACGAACGGAACTTGTAATATAATTAAGATTTGACTACGTTGTCAGGTAAAAGTTGATTGGTTGACACGGTTCCAGAGTAACCAGAAGACTTCATCAGAGGTAGAAAGCAAAAGAATAACACAATTAAATAGGTGACAATGCCAAGTCACTTATTGAGTAAGAACAAAAGCTTCCGTATATTATATATTTGGCCAATAAGTAAAAGGAAATACAAAATACATTAAAGATTGAACTAGGGGAGTTATGAACAGAAATCGGGATAATAGGTCCATAGTAAAAATGAAATAACTCGGAAAGGAAAGCATATATGGCAATCGGTAATAAGTCTATAAAAAGCATACAATTTAGGCAGTACAAACACCATGGTTACTAAATGTTTAACAGATGCAGCTTAGTAGTAAAGGATCTCGATACCATGGAAATAAACTTTATAAACTGTGATTCCTAATTGATTGTCTCCTTGTAACATATAATAACTGAGTGTGTCTATCAAAATAATCCTTCAAGGCATATTTATCAATTGGCCTGCAGATAGTAGTAAGTTAATTAACTTCCAATGTTATTTGTAATAAAGAAATAATAAATGAAATTGTTTACATGTCGAAAATCAAGAAGTTTTGTTCAGGAAATTCCAGAAAACAAATCATAACTCTTAAAATGATAGTCATGATAATGTTGGTCTGTTGTACAACGTAAACAGCCTCGTGATCTCATTTTAATTACCATCAGCTATAGCTGACTGATATTGTTAATGTAACTAATTGATACGTACTGAATAATCCAACTTCGTAATTCAATAGATAAAACATTGACGATATAAGCTGAAGACCATTGGCTTTAATCTAAATACAAACTATACTTTACATTTACTTTATTTATTATCATATATTAATAAAATATTCGTAAAAGAGGGTCATGATATACAGTCTGTTTATGTAATTACTAAATGGTAAAAACCTTTTTAAATGCTAAACGACTTAATCTGAAATAAGTGACTATTGTGCTTTTCTGATGTCATTCATCTAAATAATTCGTTGAAGATATTAAAATTGTCTGTTTAGTCTTCTATTATTGTTTCGAAATATCAAAAAGGAGATTCACTTTCCTTATAACTGTGCGATACATCTTATTGATAAGTGGTATTTGACACAAGACTTCAATTCAGTAGTGTCATGTGATCTCCACCAAGCTATATAACACAACAAGTATTACATTTTGCCACTCTAAATCATCTTTGTTATACAGATTTAATTTAGACAGTTTTTACATATTGTAGTCAACTTATAATGGGAAATTTAAAAATTCAGATTTTTGGTTATTTCGTATAATTATAGTGAAAACAGGATGTTTATGTGTAAACTAAGGAGGGAGCATTCACACTGTTAAATAATCACAAAGAATATCTACATACATACACATTATATTCTGAATATAATTCATAGTTTTAGACGTTGCTCTAGTTAACATAACCATGTTCAATTGTTAATTTTATTATATGAGTAAATTGTTCAAAGGAAATAAATCATATGAAACATGTTCAATATTATGAAAATGTAAAGAAACCGAAGAAGAGAAAAAAAACTTCCGGTTTATTAAGAAAAAAAACCTGAGTTCATTTCGCTTTTTCGACAACCGTAAAGATTATGATTAAAGAATAGTAACAACTAATATATATATATATATATATATATATATATATATATATATATAGAGAGAGAGAGAGAGAGAGAGAGAGAGAGACATAATTCTCATAATAAAGTTTTCTTTGGTATGAGATTGACGTAAGCTGAATAACCACTGATAAACCAAATCGATACCTTATAACAATAAATTTTGATATTAATTGTTTGGTGATATTATTGTTAGATCGTTTGTATGAAGCTGTTTAGTGAATGTGAAAGGTTATTTTAGGGTAATCGGTAGGAAACTCTACTATTTGGAACTTATCAACAAAGTGTATCTTCAGACTTTTAGGTAACTTATGCTTCTAGGCGGATTCGATCGACAGTCAATAAATTTTAGTCTGGGGAAATTACCACCGAGGTAGTTGAGAAGTGGCTTACCATCTATAGAACTGAGGTATATAAATTGATTCACCACTACGTAGTGACCAGTATGATATTTCTTTTGTTCTCAATGATCACATGCTGTAAAAATGAGCGACTCAGGCGCAAAACCACCGAGATGAATAAGTTGCTAATAAGAATGAAGATATACACCACTGGTGAATGCCAAATAACACAAAACCTAGGTTCAGAGATTCCTGTTGACTACCTCCAGACAACCTTCCATCTCTACATTATGCTAGTGATGTCGAGTCACTTAGACTAGTGGCCACAGTACAACTAGATCGATACAATTCGATTATCACTATGACACTAGAATGAAACAATACTAGTCACTACACTGGGACGAATCAGTGTTTTAGCGGATACTGATAAAAATCTAAAAAATATGGTTAAACAGATATCTAGTACTAACGATTTTCATTTATTGTTGTTTGTATTTAGAACCGTGGAGGATCAGTATTTGTTGTCATGTATACACCGTGAGCATATTATCTCGTTATAATTTCAAGACACAAGTTTCAGTACATACGTATTATGGATACTAATAAGATTGTTAAACTAGATGTATCTTCCAACTAGTATTGATATTTAGATTGAGATACCAACCCAATGTCAAAAGGTTAGTCCTAGATTTTACCATTATTCATATACCAAATATACCGTAATTTGCGATAACTGTATATCGAGGTAGGATGAACAAATGACAACAGTTAGTAATCAGTTGCAGCCCTGAATAAAAACAGAGGGGATTTACAAACCATTACTAATAGTGTCATACTGTCTAAACAGGTGAGAAGCCATCTGAACTTAGTAACAAGCTATATATCTTAAGATGTATTTGTATATTCCCATTGATTTGCTATAGACTAAAGCTGGTTAGTCTCTGTTGCTATAATATGCATCCTGAGCGGATTGCCTCAATATAGCGATTATTCAGAGACTGACTAGCTTCAGTCTATAACAAATCAATGGGAATATACAAATTCATCCTAATACCAATGCGCCCATTCCACAAGTGTGACTGTCTAGATTCAGTAGTCTAGTAGGGAACGCGGTAGCGTTTGACACGAAACGGACTGAGTTTGAAACCTACTGTGAACATCAACATTGAGGTGCAGGTACATAAAGCCAACGAGTCCTAAATAGGACGAAACGTGCATCCTGAATTCCAATTGCCGGTCACAACTCAACTTAAATAAGCTTTATATATCTGTTAATAAGTTTGAAATCTCTATTATCACTATCTACATTGTTAATTCATGTTCTGCATAAATCATTCAATAGATAATGACATATATCATTTGAAATTTAGATCAAATATTTCAAATAGCACTATTATATTATTGATAGTGAAATGTTTAAATATGACTTTTGTTTATGATTCATTTCATTAATTTAATGAATTTTTATTATTGTCTTAAAAAGGTCATTGACATTAAAAGGATCGATAGGCCAGGCTTTCACGGTCTGTATTCGTACTGAAAATTAAAATCAAGTAAGCTTTTGCCCTTTTACTCTACGCCAGGATTCTACCCGAACTGAATTTACCATAGGACACCCGCGTTACTATTTGAAGGATGTACTGCGTTAGCCAAACTCCCGCATGACATGGTCTTCAGAACGGGTCGCACACCACATCAAGACTCAAACACCTCAATTCGCACAACGAATCATCTGACATGACCAAGATACCAACACACGCAGCGTTAGACTACGCATCCCGGAATGTGCTTTGAACCAAAATACATAATTCATTCCCGTTTCACTGAATAAGTAAAGAAACAATGATAAGGACCTGTTGTTAATGCTTTAGTCATGCACTATTCAATTTCATCATGATTGTTGTAGGATAAAAATGTTTCATTCAGTTTAATGTATATCAAGTTTTAACATTTAAATTAATTGTAGTTGAAATATTTCATAAATTAAGGAATAGAATACATGAGACTATTTATACATTATTTTCATATAATAGAAACATTAAAAGAATAAACATACTGTGTTCAACACCAAATTTTGAATGTATTGTCTTATGATGAATTGCCTAGATGCACTTCATATATTGATAATAACAGCAATAAAAATTAATTTCAATCATTATGTTGAATGAGACATTCATAATGCATGCTGTTAGGTCGGACCACAAAGTGTAACAAACTTTCAGAACTGTGTTTGAGAACACAATTTTCATTCGAACTGTCTGTAATGTAAACATTTTGTTTCTATTATTGTTTCGCTCCGCTTGCCCTGTCCTCCCGTTTAGCATAATTACTGTTATTAAACTGTCTCTTATTATGGACTATAGTTAGTTAGTTGTGTACAAGTTGTTTCTATTCACTACCACTATTTCCCTCGTTCTGTATTCATGTTAATTTCCTAATTGGTTAGCTGTATGGTCTGATTTTATGTATATATAAAAGAATGCTTGAAATATAGATTCGATTCTGTCTGGTTGACCTATTGGCTCGCATTCTTCTTATTTCGGCTTGGGACTAAGTGGGCATAGGGCAGACGCACAATTACCGACTAGGCACAAGTAAATTGGCACTCGGCCAACCCAATCACCCCCCCCATCTTTCTCTCGTCATAACACATGCATAAATCATTCTACATGATAGACTGACTCTTGATAAGAAAGATGAGTTCAGATAATTTCATAGATAAAGTTCACAAGTATGATAATGATATTTAGTGATGTAAAACATGACAAAAATAGTTCAAGTTTAAATAACAGTTCTGATTTTATTTCTCGATAGTGTTGTCTTAATGGTAATAAATACGAATTTGTTAGTGTAATAGTAGTAATTTCCTGATGATGTACTACGCATTCGATCATACACTTTCTGGAGACTTATAATCAAAAGTAGCATTCAAATTTTTTTAAGAATGTTTAATCAACCATTTGACTTTAATAACACTAACTTTGACAAAATTACAATCGGGGGTTGTGGAGATAGTTGTTAATCCACAACCCCCCAATTATAACTAAATATCAGCTCACTAGTGACTTACTCCTTGAGGTAATTCCTGGAGTTCTACTGTGAAGACGTGACCGGTGGACTTCAATCGTGTCGGCTGTGAGACAGTAACTCACCGACGACAATGGATGAGGTCGCGCAAACGTATCACGAATTGACTGAATTAGAAATATCAACCCTTAGGATTCAGCCCAGTGGTCCAATGGTAAAGCGCTCGTCGCGGAGCCAGAGGGTCCTGGGTTCGATCCCCAACGGGGACGTGGATGCGCACTGCTCTAGAGTCTCATACTAGGACGAGACAGCTGTCCAGTGCTTCCAGGTGATCAATGGTTGTCTGATTTAGAACAATTCGTGACATCAGGTTTGACAAAATTGTTATGATATTTGGCGCCATATAAAATTTATTTTAAATGATTTGATTATTTATCATAAGGTTAAATTGAAAATTATACATTTTTTATTGATATTTACAATAAGTAAATGAACCTGTTGACTATGTGCATTTAATCATTAAAACATATTCATGTGATGTGTATATAGTCAGTAGACGATCAGGTGAAACGAATTAATGTAACAAAACGAAGATACCACAAATTTACTTTTCTGAATTTCTATAGGTAGTGCAATGGGAATGATGATATGGAACTGTGTTATTAAAAAAAATCACCGAAATACACATTAATTGGAAATTTGGGTATGTACAAATAGACTATTTAAATGACAAAATTAAGAGCAGATAACGAGTCGGACTTTTACTGAAATGTAACGCTTAAAAGGTAATGTTTTCGAATCTCCATAAATTCCTTGATTAGTTTATCTTCTCTTCAGGTAAACACTGTTTTTGGTAATTGGCAACATTAATCTTGGGAGCAATCAAACCCGCGGTAACTGATTGCAATGTGATCAATCTCTGTCCAGATTCGGGTTGGAGATGAGGAACACCAAATAGCACATCAGCGATGGTTGTACCAGAAGTTGGTGCTGAACGAAAATAGGCTGTGTTTTATACAAGGCCAATGAAGATAGTCATTGTTATTTGACTTGCAACCGTCAAATCGTCATTTCCCATCTAAGTGACTTCCCTTTGCGTTTAGACACCCGATCCAGGCATTTGAACCTCCAGCTACTACTACAATATCTATCAAGCGCAATTTCTTAAGCAGATAGTCTAAATGATGGTAGAAATTATCTTTGATTGCATCCGGGCTGCAATCGGTCGGTGCATACGCGAAGATTACGAAAAGACATATTGTTTCAATCCACTTTTTTCTCACTTTAAAGGGACTTCCCGATGTAACAGCACATAAGTGATTGTTAAAAAGGACTCAGTCGTTTAGTGCTGCTTTTGCTCCAGTGCTTAGTGCGATATTAACACTGATGATTAAGGATCACCAGATAAGTGCACGTGGAACACACTCTTAGAATCGGCAGATGAGGGGGGCGCTAATTCGTAATATGTCGCCAGAGACCTCAATATAAGTCACAGAGATACAACAACTATCGATTTTAAGACCTTCTGATGATAACCGAACCTATCTGTTGACCGATCTGCATCAGTGTGCGAAAGTTGAAACAGGCTAGTTTAAATGGCACAGGTAGATTCAGAAAGGCTGTATCGGATTTCAAAATGAGCGGTAACAATCAGAAAGACTATCACAAAACTGACAGGAGAGAATTTTTACCATGGACGAGCTTATGAGTAGTGATAATAAATGAAACCAAAACAGAAAGCAATGTAAGATCGAAAAAGCTTTTATTAAAATGACAGTAAATATACAATAAGTATGTCGTTCGAATGAGAAACCCTGTGACAAGCAGGCCATCTTTTCATAAGCCTTAGTTACTGTAGTTCCGTATGAGATATTGCCCGGACACCAAAACAAAAGCAGATGATTTCCTTAGAAGACCATTTCCCGAACCTCTGACCTTAAGACTAATCCAGAAGGTGGAGGAACGTCGTTAAAAGATGCAATCTCGTGACAACCGGTGATCGAAGTCGTTTCATACGTCTTTCGTTTCTTTAAGATTACAGAGCCCATAGGTACTATTAATCTGAAATTAAGGCTTTTCAACTCCCTTACGTGATTCTTCCATGCGCATCAGTCCGGTTCAAGCGTCGGACATTCGCGATCGTCCTTCTACTTTAGTAAACAACCCCCCTTGCTGAGAGAAGATAATAGGTAGAATTTTGTTGGTATAGACTAGACGCGTGACTATATGGAGGCATTTCAAAAGGGAGAGCATACTCTTTCTTGCACCCACCCTTGGCCGTACCAGGGCACGTCTTCATTAAATTAGTATGTCATGCAAGGAAACGTTGATACTTGTAAAACAATCACATAAAACATTTTGGTAAACTGCCTTACTGTAAACTCCAATCAGTACTGAATGCTATTAAGAATGAATTGAAAGAAAGTACTCAACTGTCAGTACTATTTTTCGCAAGATTGTTTCATATATTTTGATAACACATTTGGGAAATATGTTGCTTTCTCTACCTACATATTCTCTCTATGCCCTAAACTCTTATTTTTGATTAACTAAAAGTAAAGATCAGAAGACTAACAGAAGAACTAATGTAAGCAACAATATCACAGTGAATGTAATTTTCTATTTAAGAGAATTTGCTTATTTATATAAAAAGAAACTCTTCAATTCAACAAAACATACATGAAACATAAAGAAGTAATAATAAAAATGATTTGCACAATAGGGAGATTTAATATGGACATTTTCATAAAAAAGAAGAGTATTTTCTATTTTAAACAAAACAGCTGATATTCAAGTTTCTCTTTCTTCCTTTCAATTAGTTCAATCTGTAAGAAACAACAAGAGATAGAATTCAGATTAATGAATTAAGTTCTTAATTCAAAGTAATAAGTCAGTGTAGATTTTCTCCTGTTCAACTTTAAATCGTAAACACTGATATGATAATTTAGTTATTCAGATCAAAGTAGGTTGGGCGGAGCTCGAACCCACAGACTAATGATCAAAAGACAAATGTTTCATAATTACCCTGTTTAAAACTTTTAAGCTTAATTCCTTAATGAATTAAGTAGTAAAAATATGAACATAGAAAAAAAAACTGTAAACGTTAATACTTTATATACAAATTAACCTGAGATAAATTCATGTATTGCATGTACTTTAAAATCAGTTTTCTCAGTTTATTATAATGCCAGGCTGAAAACTAAGTGATAAATAAAATGTCCTGTTTAACAGATTTACAATTTCCGGTAAATCAGGTCACTTTAATCACATGTTGGTGTTGAGCCAGTAAATAATAATAAATAGTCATCGTATTCCATTTCGAAAATCCTCTCGACACGATGTCTCGATTGTTGGAGTCCTATTAAGAGTAGTTTTACCCAGATTAACTATCTAAATATTATTTTCAAGTCTTTACTATTTAATAGCATAAGAGCAAATTGATCGTATTAATGAAATTTGTGGTGTTAAGTGATAAACAAGTTCCTTAGGATAACTAAAATAACTACAGTGATAGAAAACAAAAGATTACTCTATATTGTAAGTTTAATAAAGCTTAAAATATTTTTCATTCGGCCAGGACTGTTATATCGGCAGATTCGAGAAGAGTAACTAACTATCTGAACTGTTTTTCGAAAGACTATTTCATTAATTTTGAGTATATGTAAATCAATTATTTTATTTCCATTATCGTCATGTTCCCAATACCCTAACCTCCCATTAGACTCATGAACTATTGTCATATCACTTGTTATTCAGAAACCATGATTGATTCATCATGTACCTATGCCCTCAGTCCTTAATCATTATTGTTCCCGTTTTGTATAGATGTTATTCTCCCTCTTAGTGTGTGTGGTCTAGTTTTGTGTATATATAGAAAGAATGTTTGAAATACAATACGATTCTATCCGGTTGGTTCATGGATCTTTCGTTCTCTCGTTTTCGGCTTGGGGTTAAGTAGGCATCGGACAGATGTGAAGTGACTAGCTAGAAACTCTCATTGGCGCTCGTTGTTGTGTCTTTCTCCGCACAAGGTCGCATCATCCACTTCATCATACGAATCGATCATATCCACTCCTTTTTAAGGTCATAACAAGGACCTATGATTCGATGTCAACTAAGGTGATTGGGAAATGCATCATGAATGTCTGTGACCATCCACCTTGATAGACGTTGATGTCTTGTATCGGAGTAGGATGGTAGAAAATAAGGGGCAACCAAACAAAACAAGACTTAGTCTATGAAGTTGATGACTGTTGGTTTAGATTGTGTTAGTGGTTGCAGACTACCTAACTGAGGTCCGAGCAATAGTTGTGATCAATAGTTGAAGACATGATGCAGAATTAATTAGAGTGGCACAGATCCATTTATTCTTTATCTTCTCCTGGATACTAGATTTTATTATTTTTTGATACATACTTTTACATTCCCTATTGTTGAAAAATATTCCAGTATTAACCATATTAGTTTGATCGTACAGTGTAAATGTGATGTGATAACTTGAGCAAACTAACATATATGCTAGGTTCTACGTTCATTACTGAGTCACGTGCATACTTTTGTAACTAATTATTACGCAAGCATATAATTCTAAAATGCAATTCTACAGGTTCAAAATACACGAAAAGTACCATTTTAAATATTTACAAAATATACTTAACTAAAATGGTAGCTACTTAAATGTTTTACAGCGTATATTTTTGAAACTTGTTTCATTAATTTGGTTTGCACTATTCCACTCTTATTAGAAAAGAACTAACTAACTGTGATTTGTATGTTCTGAAAGATTTCATACAGCAATGAATAACAATTGGGTAAACAGTTAAAAAAGGAAGCTGTTCATTACCTTAATTCGATTCGCTTCATTTAAAGATTCATCTGTATCCTTTTTGTTTCCTTTTCTTACTTTTGCTAAATTTATCAAATTTTCTTTACGTTTACACAGTTTATCAATACGAAGTTGCAATTCTTTCATAGCGCAATCAAGATCATATAACTGTATAGTATAATAAAACAAAAAGGATACTTTATTAAAATATAAGTCAATCAGTACTTCTAACAAAGGTAAAAAATGTGGTTCATCGGTTTATGTATGGCTTCGAAACGTGTTCTTCTTATAAAGGATATGATAACCAAATGGCAATCTTAGTATACACACATGGATATTCACAATGTTGTGTTGAGGTAACTACTTTTATATTAATCAGCGACAGGGATAATGCAGATAAAGATGAAAATGCCAGCCAAGTAAATTTGAAAATATAGTTTCATTGCTAACCATAGTGCAAAAATACAACAGCGTGTGACCGAAGACTATCCTCTCAGAATGCGTAGACGACGACAGTGACTGATGAACTACATTTTACAATATTAACAAGGAAAAATTATAAATTCACATCTGGACGCGGTAGCTCAGTGAATAACGTGATGGCGTTTGAACAGATAGGCGCTGGATTGGAATCTCAGTATAAAAACATCAACAATGAAACTTAACCATCTAGCTGACGAATCCCAAACAAGACAAAACACGTATCTTGATTTTCACTGTTAGTCACAATCCAAATATACTAAAACGTGAACAAACGACCATATCAAAGAAGTTCACTAAAGATAAATATATAGATGAGATTAATCGATTGTGGTCAGAATATCGTCATACAGATATTAAAAATTCACAGTGATGGAAGACCTCGTTAAAAATATCTAATAAACAAGTTTTGCATATAATCTTTCATGACCGTAATAAGAACTGTCAACTAGCATTTGAAAGGTGTTGTCATGATCCAGGAAATTGTAATATTTACACAAAATAAGACTATTTAACTGATTCGCTGTAAACTATACTCTTTCTATTATCCACTCATTGTCCTCCCTTAAATCGTGAGCTTAAAATTATTTCATAACTTTCTTTTCATGCTGTCTCTTTTATCCTTGAACCATATTTTATATGATCACTCTTGTTTGTTTTTATCATTATTATCATTGAAGTAACTTCTACTTTTACTATGTGATATTAGTCTTGCTGTGCTTTAGAAGTATGGCAACTTGGACCCATCCACACATGTGCCAGGTTCTATGTTCATCATATATACATACTCTAGGATTACTTTACCAGAGTGACGATAATATGTAGTTGTATAATTCAGCATACTTAAAAGCTGTTAAAAGAAGCTTATTTATATTCAGAGGACCATTCATAAGATTTTGTAATCACACAAGGGTAGTGTATAAACAATTGGAAAATTCTGTAACCACTAGGTTATGAAATGTTAAAACGTTTTCAACCCGTTTTTCGTCAATTACATTATCACCAATCATCAAGTTATAATTCAAACTTTTACTAACCGTGACTAAGTTTTAGGAAATAAAGACAAAATACAACGCAATGTTAAATTTTTTTCAAATGTCGAAATCTATCTATCAACAATTGAACATTCATTAAATATCAACTTACATTCTTGTTTATGCATAGATACCAATTATCGTGAACAGGTATGCAAGCATAATTATGACTTGTTGGGACATTTGATTTCAAGGCCATAGAAGTAAGTGCTTTCAAAACAGTAGACTCATCTTCAGAAACATTTAAACTATCAACTGATTTTACCAAAAAAATATTTTGGGATTCAAATTTCTTTAAGTCATTAGAACAATTTAAGATATCATGATTAATTGACTTGAATAAAGGACGCCAAGAATTCACATTCGAAGCTACTGTAGTTAGCTCAGACATTATTTCTTGTACACGATCCAATGAAATATTATAATCATTTCGATACAAAAATTCAAACTGCAATAATAATAAAAGGTGTAAATGATGTTTTAATAAAAACAAGTAACCAGAATAAAATAGTCTACAACTGAAAGAATAAAGACTGGATTTAGTCAGTGAGTCTGTAATGAACAACGTAGAACCTGACATATGAGCTCATAGATTTAAGTTAATGTACCACATTGGCATAACGAGATAGAATTTAAAAAATTGACAAACCAATATAATTCAACAGAAAAGGATAAAGTAAACGTATGCAAGGAAGAATAATTTAACTTAAGATCTAGAACATAAAGAGTGAATACATTTACACCACCATGACTATTTCTGAGCCATATCATCTACTGTATATAGTCACACATTGGAATCATCACGCGGATTTAATACAATCCGAAGTGATTTTATTTATGAATGACCATTTTGAAACGAACAAGTTATTTGTCAAGTTGATAAATAAAAATTATTTTGAAAATCATTTAAACAGAAGAAAACTCTGACCTGAGTTTGTTGATTGAATATGTATTTTAATGACAAGCATATCACTGAATTATCTACCACTAACGAAATTGGAACATATAAAATATGCGTTATTTTGAAATGCCTTTCAACCTTTTTATAAGATTCAAAGAGATCTTCATGAACTAAGAACCAAAAGAGGCATTTCATTTCAACTAGTTCTTCATCATGACTCAACTTTAATATAAATTTAGTTTTACATTCAAGTATAAAGTCAATACAAAGTAAATGGTGATGAGTAAATTATCATAATGATAATAAATATGGAATGTAAAATATAATCTAATAACAATGTTTAAAAAAGAAAAAAAGGAGTTAAGGTTTATAAATCTCCTAGTTGTTTTCTAATGATTATGTAATAGCAGAGTGAGAAATTAAATTAAATGAACAGTTTGTTACTTAACTTGATTGCATATGAATACAACATGATTGGATTCCACTGGTCAAGTTATCTCACTAGAGCATCAAGGATTACTTCCTGAAGCGATATTAAATTCTCCAATCTCCGTAACATTTAGGTAAAATAAATATCAGCTCACTAGTGACTACCTTCAGAGGGTAATCCCTGAAGTCCTATTAAGATGATATGAAGTTCTAATATTTTGGGCAGCTACCCGACAATGATGATGGATGAGGTCAATCAATATTGAAGCTAGAAATATCAACTATTTGGTGCTATTTGGCTCAGTGATTTAACAGTTAAGCGTTCGCCAAGAAAGCTTATAATCCTGAACCTGATTCCATGGCAGATTTATGAATGCTCACTACAGAGGAGTCTCATATTGGGACAAAACAGCTGTCTAATGTTTGCCGGTTTTCAATGGTTGTCTAACTCAGGTCGGTCGGTGACATCAAATTCAAATTGGTTGATTATTAAGAATGATTGCATAACAGTAAAACTAGAGTGAAAATTGAAATAAAAGTAATAAACAGGAAATAAGTGAAAAGTTTGAATCTGGTTTCATTGCCAGGGGTAAGAAAGGAGCCGTTGAAACTATTTCTAAATGAAAAGATCAAGTTTGCCTGGATGGATAGCCGTAGCTTCTTCTCTTTGTAGGAGACGATATCTGAAAAACAAATTCAATTGTATTCATAATATCACTGAATGCTGAAGTGCTGCCGATGTTGTGCGTGTCGACTTAATACACAAGAATGGAGCTTCCTATTGTTCTACTTTGTCCTTTGCTACAACATGACGGATGATGTCCCGAAATACGATGGTGGATTCATTATCAGCTAATGACCAAAACACTGATTGAAGTGATCAAAACCTTTCTAATTGCGACAAACAAGATTCGTAAAACGATTATTAGGCTGAGTGATGAGTTTCTAAAGATGATTGATACAAAACCACACACATGAGTTTTATACTTGTTGGCAGTAATCAGGAACAGAAGATGAAGGTCATCCTGAAAAAATTATGCTTAATCGAGTTTTTAAAGACTGAAAGAAGGAAATTAACACTTGACTGTTCAAATATATAAAACAGAACACAACATGAAAGTAATTTCAGTCATTTACCGACTACAACATTCACCTCCCAAGAAATTTCCTACAACACACTATCCCTAGTGTATCAAAGACTGTTAATCGTTTATAACGAATATAAGACCTAGAACGAATGATTCATGTTGCTGCAACTTAAATCAGTATAACGAGAGAAGAGATGTACAGAATGAAAAGCATATTATAAGAAAATTATATTAAATGCCATCGGGAACAAAATATAAAGAACATTTCTTAAAAGGGACAATTATAGTATGAAACGACACTCAATACGACGTCTAAAAGAAGAAAGAGATGAAATACAACTGAGCTACTGCGATCGATTTCATAACCATACTAATGAACATACCCATTAGTACTTAACACTATACGCCTAATCTCAATAATCCTCACTTAAAAGAATATGATAATGAATACAAAAATAGAAACATACCCATTTATAATTAGGAAATTCTTGTATTAATAAACAATCTTCTGGATTATACAAGTCATCATCTTTTTGTTGAATACTACTAATTAAACCATGCCACAGAACTTCAGTTAAATGTGGCATAATTGGATGAAGTAGATGAATTCCAGTCATTAGACAAAGATATAATATATGAAGAGAATTTGTATTGTGAAGTGTAGAAGCTAGACAAGATGTATTGGAAATTTCAACATAGAATTAGGCTAAAAATATTGGATATTATGACATTAATGTAATAAAAATTGTGATGACTATATTCTAGTAGATTTAATGGTAATGTAAAATTTTGCAGGTAAAAGTATGTTTGCTTTCATACTAATAACTCTGTTGAATTTAGAGGCAGGCTAAAATATAATGTCTGTATTTAATAAAAATTATACTTCGAAAGCATGAAGCATTTCTAATCGTAGCCCTACTCCTACACCCACTCATATTACTGTTACTACTACTATTAATGATAATAATAATAATAATCGTTACTTTATTCAGTAATATATTTTTAGTACAATATGATGTTCCCAGAGTGATAATGACGAACCAGATATCCCGTATAATTCAATCTGATGACCCCCTCCTATAATTGCTTGTAATGGGTAA
The DNA here is from genome assembly GCA_025215515.1 of Schistosoma japonicum. Taxonomy (NCBI): domain Eukaryota; kingdom Metazoa; phylum Platyhelminthes; class Trematoda; order Strigeidida; family Schistosomatidae; genus Schistosoma; species Schistosoma japonicum. Next base: position 3,777,305 of record CM046068.1, read on the forward strand.
GTCTGTCAATGTATATCGAATTTACAGATATAAACAAGCATAATATGGTTTTACGGTATTATTTCCTAAGGTATGCAATGCTAAAATAAATATTTGAGTTAGTTGGAACAATGTTGATATTAGTAGTATGATCTATTTTAATATTACAGTACATTGATTCACAAATAAAAGTCTCATGTTAAATTCATCTACAACAGTAAGCTTCATTAATTTGACAATTATAAAGTAAACAGCAATATCACTAAAATATGTAGATTAAACGGAAGTAGATAAGAAACAATAAATATCTGAATTGATCACTTTCTAATATTAATGTTCTTTTTTTACAAAAACTAGCAACTAGACATTAGAAGATTTTGTATGTAGTTAAATTTCGAAATAAGGAAGAGAGAATGTTATCCATTTTTGAGACCGATGAGCCAAGTGAATCATACGTTTTGAGTTTATTTGTTGTTCAAATATCAATAATACAAAAATTCACAATAAAAAAGGTAATATCCAAGTGATCCATTCAGGATGTACACATAGCAACAGAGGTTGGTAAATTGCAGTTCTAAATATTAACAGCGGAAAATTACAAACCCTTACTAATTATAATTGAGCATGTTCATAGAATAAGTATTTTTGTGATAATTGATTAATTAAACATAAATAAGGTTATAATTAATTATAAGAACTAATTCCAATATTGAACCGATACTAAAGATCTAGAATGACAAAGAAATCATTAGAAATAGTTATGTCAGTATTTTGCCATTCGGTTAGTTACATTAAAAATCATCTCTCATTGTATACATAGGTTATCTATGACTTGATAGTTTACTTTTTAAACTATGTCTTCATAATAATAATGACTGAAATTACAATTCAACAGCTTAAAAATAGGTCCAAACAAAGAATTCTAAGTTATCGGTTGAATGTTCTGTTAAGTGAATTGAAAGACCTGATTATTCATAAATGTTTAAAAAAAGGTCACTGTTAATCTTTCATTATTATGTCTTTTGATCAGTAGCTTCATTGTCAATAAACAAAATTCATCGACTATGATTAAAAAAAACAATTAACAACTAGTATTTGACGATTGATTACCTTCATTTTTAATCACCTCCAAATAAACGGAGCAGAGATCATTCATCCACCAAGTTTGTATTCCTTTAACACCATTATGAAATGACCACTTTGAGTCTACATTATCCAGATTAACATCAAATTTGTAGTTTTCAGTATGGAACTTATATTTATCGATATCGTTAGGATCTATCCATGATGAGTTGATCATATGAATTAATCTATACAGTCTATGTATAATCCAAACATCAAATAACCTTAATTTCTGTGACAACGTAAAAAAAGAATTTTAACATACTATTCTTTACCATTCACGAAATCTTACAAATATTTAAAATCTTTCTACAAGGAAAATTTATATAAATGTTTCACCTATGAGTATAAAAAAGTCCATGTCATTCAATCAGTCATTAACAATTGAATAACCCAACCAGGTAATCTGCATCTACCAAAATGCATCAAACCAACAATCAAGGACTTCATTAAATGATGCATTCCACCACACCCAACATCGTACAAAAAGACAGGCGGTGATTGGGCTTACTCAACATATGTCCCAATCATTTCAATCGATGAAGGTTTACAACCTCATCAACAGATTTGCCACTCTCTACAAAGATTCAGTATCTGAAATCATTATTACAAATTTCATCACTCCACGATATATGGGTGATACTTTAAGAATTTCAATGATCAAAGACCAGAAGCACACACATGTAATCTATCTTAACATACTATATTTCGCATCCATAAGTTAAAACAGAGTGGATTGTTGTGAAGTACACTCGTTGAAGTACGAATATCCCGTCTATATCACAAGTAGTACAAGACAGTAAAGGTCAAACAAGTCTTCTGAATATGCTTGTATTGTTGCTCAAGGTATCCTGAAGATTAATGTAGTTTTGAAGTACACAATTTATTGAGACATTATCACAGAACCTCGATCTACGGAGTCAAAAGCAATCTTTAAATCAAAGAATACGACCATTGTCAGACTTTGGTAAGTATGTCTCATCTAAGTCTTAAACTAACCTAATTTTGCCGAGTGTGATGTTCCTTAGTATCAAATGGGCGTTGAATGATTACAGAGGTTAATAGTTTAGATACAATGATAGTCAAACAGATAAAACCGTGGTTATTACAATAGAGTGTACAATCTTTCTTATAAACTAAGACGATCAGCAATCAAGACCAGTCAAGTGGGATTATATCCAGATCCCAGACTGAAGCTAATATATTGGCTTATCTACCTGAAAAACTGAACCATCATCTATAGAGATAATTGGGATCAACCTATCAGACTATTGCTTTCCCATGCTTCCGATTACTTCTAGCCTTCTCACCTTATTAATATTTGTGGGGGGGGGGTTCGTAGTTATGGAAGTGATGATGACTCTTTTTAGGTTTATTGATCTTCAACCGACCTGTCTGGGATTGCAGAACCTTAAGAGACGAATGCTACAACCAGTATAATCCGACTGGGCCATCACAATAAGCAAGCCCGACTAGAACATAAAGTAGCATCAACGGTCGGTAAAAATTCACATGACAGGAAACTATAACTAAACTGTAAAATGATAAAGTACCTATCAATTGACCTGCTCCTATAGAGTAAATTAGACAAGCTGGAGCTGACATTTGCTTTCAAAACAGACACGAGGAAATATTCTATAGCTCTTCACAGGATGAAATCTGATGTTTCAGTACAAAAACAAAGTGTGTCCTATGTTGTTTTTATCCTGACCTTAACCTATTATTATCGTATTCTTAATGAATTCGCGTTTAGAAATGTCTACACTTCTTCTATTTCTTAAATTTCCTTAAGATTATTCATATACGATTTTATAGCTTAATACTAAATTTGCTGAAAAGAGATTCTATTTGATGAATTTCTCGTCTTTAATGCATTGACAAAGATTTCAAAATTGTAAAATAGAAACAACATTTCTTGAATTAAACAAATTTATTTTGTATCATGATTGCTTATTAGCTGCAAACAACGTTCACCGATCAAGTTGAAACGATGAAAAACTCAAACGTGAGACAGAATTTCACGAGAGGTAAGTATTACTGAGGTGCCCACACTAGTACGAAATAAATACTTAATACTTCCTATTTTCAATGGAACCTAACCGATATTTATATAAAACAAGCATATTTAACGAAATAAAAGCAATCTCCACGAACATATTGTAAGACCCAAGCGAAGTTCTAGTGAGAAGTTGTGATTGATGGAGCTCAAATAATATTTGTTATTATCTAGTTGAAAGTCTATTAAATATTAGTCTAATATTATACACAAAATTACTCATACATTCTAGAATATAAATCATTAATCTTTAATAATAGCACTAACAAACCTTTTCTTCACTTAACCTCCATACATAGTCTATCCATTGAGATCCAAGTGATTTATGTTGTAGCGTTGAAACTGATTTCAACACATCTTGTTTTTTAAGTTGAATCGAAACAAAACGAGCTGTTTGCCACATCTGTAAAATATATATAAACATGTGAGCAAAGAAATTCTGAGTTCATTGTCATAGTGCAACAGCCTGTAAAAAATATATATTTTGACAAACTATATTTAAATTTTCAGAAGTTGTAGAAAAGCCACCGTAACTAACAAGATATCCACAACTGAAAAATAACAGAAAATTCTGAATAAAAGATTCTCGTTGAGTATTGAACAAGTTGCGGATAATCTCAGCCGACATGTATAGCTTAGTAAGAGGATTGTATTTCAAATGCATGTTCTGCAACTTCACGAGCGCAAATTACTAGAAATTAAAGCTTCCATTTAATTTGCATAAAGATTTAACCTCTGACTAACAGATAATCAATCCACATCTTCATTTCACTTACAGCGTTGAATAGTGGAGTTTCGTTAATTAATACCATAACATCTGGTATTATCGAGATTATGATAATAATTTAAGAAATCAACAGTAATAAAACAGAATTCTATTTTACCTTATTACAAAATTTTCTCATTTCAAGTACAACATTCTCATCAAAATTGATATGTGACTGAGATAATTGATGAGTTAACAACGCAGCTCTTAAAGCATCTGCGCCTAATACTTGAATCGATGATCCAACGGTTTCCTGCGAATAAAAAGTAAAATACAATCTGTAAGCAATCTGATAACAAAGGAAAAACAGACGATATTAAGGGTAAAAACGAAAGATTCACATTCAAATTGATACAATTTAGTCAATATATATATACATTTATGTACCTGTATTCGCGCCATGATGTATAAAAAACAAATACAACACGGCTAAGCCAAAATAGATGTAACGTGATTAGAATCTGTTAGTGGCAGGAAGTCGGACAATTAAATGCATGGCAAGGTAACAAATTTCAAAGAAAAAGGTCAGATTTTCTTGAAGAGAGTAAATGAATAAAAGTATGGTTACTAGTTGTTGATGAATGAATGAATGACTAGTTGAAATTAATGATTCCAATCTGGTAATACTTATTAAGCTAAGTTCCTCATAATACATCTGTATGGATTTTTGATTGGACTAGATGACGTAAAAAATGCATAACTCTGCTATAAGAATCACTTATACTCAGTATTTACAATGTTCGCTAAGAATAGTATACCAAGAACATTTAGTTATTTTACCTTTCGTTCAGTGTATGAGTGCTGCGTATTAGAGTTTAGTTCTAAATAAAGACTACGTTTAAAGTTCTAACTGTTATTTTTGTGTTTTTCATCTGATATCAAGGGTTGAGTTATACTGAAAGACTGTGTTGCATCAAATATGCTCATGATATATAATTATGAACGTCTAAAGCCTGAAATGAAATTTTTGAAAAAAAAAACACTCTATTTCTTAATACTCGTGCACTAAATAAACCGCAAAACAACCGACAATCCTGGACATCAATCTAGTTAACACTAGAAACATTGTGGATAAGCTTAGCAGGTTTCTGTAAGTTACAATTAATCAGTCGGTTAAGAACAACGTAGAATCTGATACACAAACTTATCGGTTCAAGTTGGTATACCACGTTGGCACGACGAGATCACGTTTAAAAAATTAACAACACAATATAATTCAAAGAAAAGAACGAAAGCAACTATATGAAAGAAATAAGAATGGCATTTAAGATCTCCAAGAAGATAAAGAGTGAATACACAAACATCACTGTGATGTTATTATTAATACTTTTGAATAATTGATCAACTTTACTATTTAATTATAAATTTGAAGAAAACTTTGATATAAAACAAAGGAGTTATATCAAATGAAAGAAATGAAATCTGAATGTTTTTTACCAGAAGTAATAAAAATATTAAATTGATGCATAGTATATTATTGTTATTATTAGATGAACTCGTAAAACCAACCGTAAGCATAAACAACACATTTTAATTTTAGAATAATGAAATAGTATTTTACTTCAATCACTGATTGCATATATATATATATATATATATATATATATATATATATATATATGTCTTCTCATGTGTATAATTCGGTACCGAAATCAAAAAGATAATGAACTATGAAAAAAAACCAATTTACCCCTTGAAACGAAGGGTGAAGGACAGAATTTTCTATGCACCAATTTAATGATATAATCAACATAAAATTTAACAAATAACAAAGTTGTTAATATTAAACACGCTAGAAAGAAAATAAAAGATTTTTCTACTACTGAATAAATAAATAAATAAGTTTAAATAAAAACAAACAAAAAAGAATGAACAAATTATGATAACTCTTGGAAATAAGAAAAAAAGACTTCGTTTACAAAAAAGTAAAAGGAGATAACATTTGTAAAAATAAGTATTTAGACTAAACAGTGTAGATGAAGTAAGAAAAAAGATACCTCGGGAGACAAAAAAAAAACGAAAAGGAAAGCAAAATACCTAGTTAACTTTCCTATCACTATGTTACTGTTACTTTGATGATTATCAGTAGTAAAAAACGGTAGTCAGTATGTTATATAATAACCATTGTGTCTGGGATCAGGATGTGTTAGCCAAAATTGCCATACCACAAGATAATAATAGTAATATGTGCTTTATTCGTCACTAGATATCTAGTACATAGAGGAATTTATATATATATATATATATATATATATATATATATATATATATATATATATATATACAGCATAAAGGATGTATGTGCGTGTATGTAAAATTCAGATGAAAGTTACAGAAGAAATAGGAATCCTTACAATATGTAATAACCTATATTTTCAAAAGCATAAATTTCTAATCAGAACATCTCCTACAACTTCATTATGCAAAGTGGTCTTTTTTTTTAAAAGTTCAGGAACATTTGCTGTAACCTTATGAACTGAAATCTCAAAATACGATTAAAAGAGATTTATTAGGCAAAGTAGCATGAAACTCAGTGAGCTCATCTAAAAAGAAAGATAGAGAGTTTAATATGCTGTCTAGAGTCACATAAATACTGGTAAAAAGTAAGTAACTAAATTTGTTCAGATTTTTCCGATGGCATTTCAATGTCAGACAGTCAATCTAACTGTTTGGAAACTTAAAACATACACGACTAGATCTATATCGGCTATTGTTCACAAATGTATCTACACTATTGACGCTTTTTTACTGGTACTGGAACGATTGTGACAAAAAAAATCTTGAAATCTGTAGCTATATCAAGTTGTTATAATACAGGTCATGTAGCGAAGATTTTTAATTTGCGATTAAACCACAATTACGATAGATATTTAGGCTAGGGAGAAAATGGTAGTAGTTCACTATTCAAGTTAGATATTTTCGGTTATGACTAAGTATTTCAAGAATAGACATCCAGTTAGTATTTACTTTCTAAATGTACGTTACCAGACAATGTAATGACTCTGAATGAGTTTACTAAACTGTTTATCTCGATAGGTTGTAGACTCTATGTGAGGGCGTGGCCTGACCGTTGATATTACTTTGATGTGATGGTCGGGATTACCTATTCACTATGAGCCAATCAAGCTATACTGGTTGGAACAGTCATTCCTAAAGGTCCTACCATTCTAGGTAGGTCGAATGAGTAGTGATAAGACTAAAAGTAGAAAACTTATGGTCTAAGAGCAGAGTCGTGCGGTTGGTTGTGTAGAGGTGTGGCGGCAGTAAACTGTTTCTTCAGGACAACCAACATGACAGCAATGCTAACTTAACACAAAAGGATGGTGTTAGAAAAGACCGGTCCTAATAATCTACACCCCACCTTACTTCACGGATCTCTGTCTCCGGCAGTAAAGCCTTTTCGAGCACGGAGACAACAAATCAAAAACTATTTATCAACGAGTCGTGTGTGACTGGACTAAAGGAATTGTCTCTTAAATACTGTGGTCACACTCTGGGGTCGTCAAAACCTTCTCTAATCCACTTATTTTTAGGTGCCTCAATTAGAACCTTTTCGTAGAGATGGAAAACGGAAAAAGATAACTATCTTCATATCTCTAACATTACTCAAGAACACTGTGTTCACAATTAAACCCGTTCTCATCAAATGTTTCTGATATTCGCACTTTTCAACCCAAATATTTTCCCAACTGCTTTCTTATGCATGCCACTAGTAATTAGAGTTCACGAAATACTGCTCCCCCCTCAGTTTCTTCAAACCGTGTTCTACACTTCATGTAAAAACTTTTAATGTGGGAACATCGCATGAAGTCGGTCAACCAACTTAGCAAAAATAGTAGAATCTCTTGCAATTGATGAAATAGGATGTCTCCAAAAATGCATACAGGATCCCAAAGTGGTCATTCATCTGACTTCACCTAGACAATACGGAGATACAGCGCGATTCTTCCTTCTTTTTCTTGGAGCCCGACAGTAGTTCTAGTGGACTTACTGGCATAAGCATAGCACCAGGTTCAAAAGCAAAACAGATACTTCATAAACTGGTTCTTTGCTAGGGTTTACAAATTAAGATGATACCTTGATACCTGCCAACGAACGTATGACCTGCAACACAACAACAAGTGATCTAAGCTATTCCTATGCGCCCCGGCCCAGCTAACAAGAGAAAGAAGTCCAACGTCAGCAAGAAGTGTTGATTCTACAGGCAGTCTCTTAGACAGATAACAAACACTTAACTCATGCGTATATATATTTAATAAAGAGAGCGTCCTCAGAAGAGTCACAAATAGCGTACCGAAATAAACAACGAACCAATATAATTTAGCGTCTTACTAAGTGGGTAACACAAACTAAAGGTGAAAAGTGCGCATTTTGACGCGAGAATGAGAAATTTAAATTTCCACAAATGAATCACAAAAACAATAGGTTTACCATGAGAATTCTGGGGATTTAACATCCCCAATATTCCTGTCGGTAGTCGTCAGTGTGCTGTCTATCAAATTGGAACGATACAAACTCGTAAAGACATGGGTATACGCCAATGTTTGTCATTTCTGGCAATACTCCCACTGATTGCAGCACTGATGAATCGCAAAACGAGTCCTCTAGTCTTCTTCAAAGAGTTAAGCAATCAAGCACAGCCATCATAGCAGAGGATTTTATTGCCTGAGTAGGTAGACTGAATTAGACTGAAAACCACAAAGGTGGCTCACTCAGCATTCTAACCAAACGAATGCATAGCGGAGACCGTCCGAAACATTTATGTTCAGAGTACTGTTCACTTTGGAGGAGCACAAACTTTAAGCATAAAGAAAAACATTGTTTAACCTGGCAACCTCCAACATCACAACAGTGGACACAAATAGACCACATCGGCGTCAACTATAGTTGGATGGGCTCCGTAGAGGACTGCCGCTCATTCTGAGGAACATGTTTCGATACTGACTATGCCCCAGTTAGAGTAAGTATTTCCATGTGTTTTACTAGACGCAGAAAGGTCACAAAAGGAAAACCCCTTAGATGAGAATGTTAAGACCAGGAATGTATTCAGAGAAGGTTTAACTGAGAACTTAGTTGTTAATAGACAGCAAATTCATCTCGAAGAAGCTTGGGACGACTTTAAAGTGGCTGTGAACTCATCAGTAATATTTGCATCTAACCTAAATTTAAAGATCATGAAAGACCAATGGATTTCTGTAACTTCTAGTGTACAGATGAAGACTAGAAACTCATTCCGACAAGCTCGGTGAATGATGAAAAGCAACAACTAGAATGTAGGCTAACAAAGAATTTGCACAAGGACCGTGAGCAGGAACGGAGAACAAAAGCAGAAACTAAAGAAAGCAGCGGCGGCAGGAGGCAATATTAGACAACCGTTCCCACTTAACAAGGAAATCAGTATTAAAGAACCAGTTGTTAATGAGACTACATCCGAAATTGATTGGCCTGTAATTCAATCTTAGTCCAGAAGAATATACTAGAAGAGTGGAGCATTTTCAATAAGAAATTCAACTAGGTTGGTTTTAGACTTGGACGAGGTACACTTACCAAAGTCTGACGATAGTCGTATTCTTTGATTTAAAGACTGCTTTTGACTCCGCAAATCGAGATTCTGTAATAAAGTGTCAATAAATTGGGTACATCAAAAGTACAAAAACCTCATAAAAACTATCTACTCAAATACAACTGGTTGAGTTAGAACTGATGGCAAGCTAAATATGAGGATTGTCAGCCTCGAATAGTGTTCCCCAGGGTTGCCACTCATCCCACTTTTCACTTGATTTCGTCATAGAAGTTTCACTTTCTTCATAAGCGTTTCAGGAATTGACCTCCTACCAAGAGATCCACTTAACGATTTTGAATATGTAAACAATATGGTCATATAAGGCAAAGATGCTGACAATATGTAGAGTTTTTTGGACACCTTGAGTAACAATACAAGCATAATTTGGGATGCTTTTCTCTCCATTCAAATGCAAAATGTTACCCTAAGACTGGTCTACATCATCGCGCAGATTTATCATACGGTGTGAAGTAGTTGAGTGTTTTGAACATTAATTACCTTATCGCAGAAGTTTCGTCAACTTTAATATGTAGGTATTTTATTTTTGATTCAGAAGACTTGTTTGACCTTCACTGTCTTCTATCACTTGTGACACAGGTAAGATATTTGTATTTTAACGAGACCGAGTGTACTTCACAACAATCCACTCAGTTTTAGCTTATGGATGCAAAATATAGTATGTTAAGATAGATTACATGTGTGTGCTTCTGGTCTTTGATCATTGAAATTCTTAAAGTATCACCCATATATCGTGGAGTGATGAAATTTGTAATAATGATTTCAGATATTGAATCTTTGTAGCGAGTGGAAAATCTGTTGATGAGGTTGTAAACCTTCATCGATTGAAATGATTGGGACATATGTTGAGTAAGCCCAATCACCGCCTGTCTTTTTGTGCGATGTTGGGTGTGGTGGAATGCATCATTTGATGAAGTCTTTGACTATTGGTTTGATGCATTTTGGTAGATACAGATTATGTGGCTGAAATTTGCGTGATAATCGTGACCGGTGGTTATAGCTGCTGCTTGAAATGGCTCAGAATCGGTTGCAGTGGGTGAAATGTATTCACTCTTTATGTAGATCTTAAGTTCAATTATTCTTTCATACATACCGTTACTTTATTCCTTTCTATTGTGTTATATTGTTGTGTTATTCTTTCAAATTAAATCTCATCGTGACAACATGGTACGGGAACCTGAACTCATGTGCACATAAGAATCACGTTACTAACTGATAATGGCTGGCTGACTAACTAATAAGCTGGTAAATATACAAGACGATTATATGACATGATTAATTGTAACAAACAAAAAGGCAACTCGTCAAAATACTTAGAAATTTGACAAACTGGATGGCCAAATTTTTCAATCAGGCCGCCACAAACAAGTCTAAGTAATTGATGTAACGATGAAAACCAGAAAGACTAAACATTAAGAAATTGGTTAGAGATGATTAAGTGAAAAGCAGGCATAAGTGAAAGAAAAGTACTAGAACTTAAGATTCATAAGAGAATAAAGACTGAATGCATCTTAGCCATCGATATACTTTGCGACATATTACTTCCTATCTCTAAATACAGATGGGACATATCAAAAGTACCGCAGGCTTCACGACATACCATAACGATGTATTATTCATAATCTGGGTAAATCAAAATGCTTTTTACAGTGATATAATTAAGAATACCTCGTAAACTAACAATTTCAACAGTTCGAAAATAAAAATTCAATAAAATACAATAATTTACTTTTGGAAGATTCCCGATTCCATGAATAATTTTCAATGGGTTAATTACATTATTTTTACTTTTAGACATTTTTTGTCCAGAGGAATCACACACTAAACCGTGCAAAAGAACCTTTCAATGGAAAGAAATATTTGTAAAAATGAACAAATTGTAGTTTCACTAAATTTAGTAGAATTTCTCAATAAACTCCTAAAATATGAGTTTAAAGAAAAGAGTGAAAAATTAGTCATAAATACACATTTTCTAAAATTAAATCAACAAAATTAGTTAGCCTATTCAATTATCATACAATTCATTACATCAGGTATTCAGTGACAGTTCCGAAATAAGGTATTTCGATTATCTAACTGACGTCCTGGATTCCACTTGCCAGTCACAGTCCAACTTAAATATAACTTGTGTAATACCGCTATATAGAGGCAATCCGCTCAGGATACACATATGGCAACAGAGGCTGACCAGTTTCAGTCCATTACAAATCAACGGGAAGATACAAGCCTATTCTGAATTACATATGTACCCGTTGCACAAGTGTGACTGTCTGGACACAGTAGCCTAGTGGTGAACGCGGTGGCGTTTGACACGAAGCGGACTGAGTTTGAATCCCAGTGTGAACATCAACATCGGGATGCAGGTACATCCAGCCGATGAGTTCCAAATAGGACGAAACGCGCGTCCTGGATTCCACTTGCCAGTCACAATCCAACTTAAATAGTTCATTTCTATTGTTCAAAATATTGCAACAGTAATGAAGTGTATAATTTTCAAAATAAAGGGATATTCGTTTCCTTTCAGGAAAATAGACATAACAGATATAAGTAAGAAAAAAAACCCACTGATCATCAGATAATGATCTAACTACATAAATGCTATTTGGAAAGGCCAATTACATTATTCATATAGTCCGTACATAAACAGAGGATTTAAACTAGCCTGAGTTATCTTCAACGTTTGCAATAACTGTATAGTGTATCGTGTCATTAAGAAAGCGAGTACTAAATATCATTGAATAATTTCATTTAAACTCGTAAGGTTTATTGTATTTGTGTTCTGATGTCTATCTACGCTACACTGGACATATTTGTGGTAGACATTTGGTGATTACTTCAGCCAAAGAAATACTTAATGAAAATTATACTCTAATATAGGGCACTGATTAAATAAATGAGAGAGTGACTGCAAGTGCAGTGCATGACTTTCTTTAGTAAATGTTCAAAAACTACGAAGACGACCACAATCATAAAACATAATTTATTCAAAATCTTCGGTTAATCTAAAAAATACAAAGACACAAAAAAGGTAGCCTGTAACTTAAAGCCTTAATTTCATATACATACAGTTTTGAATGGGAGTTGTCCTGTCAAAAAAATACCCAACATAACCATACGAGCAACCCAAAAGAAGAGTATATCCTGTCCAGTTTCTAATAAACGCAAAGGATAGAAACGAGATTCTTTCGTCTAAAATAAGAATAAAAATGTATAAATATCATGTAAGTTTTGGAAAATTCTCATTACAATAACAAACTAGAAGATTAAAGTTTGTGCACGTAAATTAAAGTAGGAATAATAATAAAGTGTTGCTCTAGCCAACCTCTGGAGATATTAATCTAGATTAATTTCGAACAATGTATTAATTATTAGGAAAAATAACTTGGTATTATTGTTACCAACAGAATATCCGGCTTGTTCCACGTTCCTTACTTATTAATTATTAGGAGTGAGGTAAAGTGATTTTGAAGAAACTCGAACCTTATACTGTAGTCAAGGAGCTTATCATTAAAAGGCATACTTAATGTAGAAATGTATGGTTTTAACATTTTAGTCGACTTGATGAGCGAATTTTCTGTTACATAAATTATTTCTATATGATAGTATCTGATGAGATGAACTGTGAACTTATTGATTCAACTATTCGATTTTTCAACCGAAAAGCATGAAACGTGGAAATAGAGCATGTAAGTTTATGTCAGTTACACATAGAAAGATATACGTGACAGAAGTTATAAAACCGCTTACTAGCTTAAACATTCTGGCAGCTCTTAGACTGAATCATTACAATCTGTGAAAGCTTATTAGTTATTCTGGAACCTGAAAAACCAAAGATAAACTCAAACTGTCCAAAAACTCAGCATATGTGATAAATATTTCGTAACAAAATCCGATCTTCAGAAAATATTAAAAAATTATTAGTATATAAGTATACATCAGTATCATAAATTTACTTGCGAAATACCGAAATAATATCAAGTCAAGTTCCATTAGTCTAAGAGTGATTCAAACCTACGCACGAACATCACCAAGAGAAATACCACAGTTCAAATAAATACAATATTTTTAAAAATGATTTTATAAGCACTCTATCATACTATTTGTAATTAAAATCATAAATGACTTACATGGTTTGGCCAACCAAATACTGAAAATGGTAGTAATGCCGAACTGAACCAAGTATCCAAAACATCTGGATCTGAAAATAACAACAAAATTAGGTTGAATAAGCAAGTAAACTCATCATGTGATTCATACAAAAATAAGCTTATTAAAATGAAGGAGATGATCTGTAGTTTAAGTGGACGCGTATATTAATGTTGAATCCTGTAAGCTGAATTTAGAAGCTTTCATTGTTGTTTTGGACAATATAATAAGCGCTTACTTAAAATAAAAGTAATAGGACCAAGGAAGTAAAATAGTTGGAAATAAGGTTGCACAAAAGGACTAATTTAATACATATGCAATAATCGAAATCCCGAGTTCTGAATGGAATCAAGAGATAGGTAACTTTAACTTTTAACTACAAATTTTCCTTGAACATGTTAAGGAACACCTGGATTCTAAAGAAAATGAATACCGCTGCTAGCATAAAAGACACTATGATCAGACACTATGATCACAGTCTCGGCTTAAATAAGTCAGTAATAACGATCATAAAGTGTGGAATTGAGTGATCCAGGATTGAATCCATCAAAGAGTGTCCATTTTCTCAAAATTGTAGGTACGTCTTGATGATGAGTGACAAAAAGCACGAAACCTACGTTTAAATTTTCTCGCCAGCTACCTTAAACAAATAAACATCAACAACACAGTGTCAGATATGCTGACTCACTAAGACTGGTAACCACATAGTAGATTGATCCATAAAATTCGATCAGGATTAAACAAGACACGTCAGACATAACATTGATCATCACCCTACAGTGAATCTATGTGTAAGATTAACATCTATATATCTCAGTAAAAACTAAACTCATAACTAAAGGAAGACATAAACAGCATAAACGAAAAATTCCCTTCATCAGTTTTCTCTTTAGAACTTTCAATATTTATCGACTATAAATCGAAAACAATTAATAATATAACAGTTGTTGCAGAATAAACGTGAGTGATTGGAAAATCAGATAAATATAAACATTTTTTGATTTAAGTTGACAGACCAAACAGTGACACTATTCAGGAATTCTAGTTTAATAAGTTGAATTGATAATACAAATAATAAATGCAATAATAATAGTAATAATAATAAGTATTATTATTATTATTAGGAATAAAAGAAAATTTCTATTAAGGATAACAAACTGAATACATTAGTACTAAAATTTTTAAACATTAGCTTTATAGTAAGCAAATTACCTTGTATAAGTTGATAAACATTTGATTCAATTCCAGAATCAGTTAAAATGTTTAGAGCTTCATTAAGTGAACGTGCTACGATCCACCGATCTGAACCCTTATCGATTGAGTCTGAGTAAGACGAAGTAACCTAAACGATTGGATATTTGGAAAGAAACAATATTAATGATGAAAAGCAATCTAAATACGAGAAGGATCACTTTAATACTCCAAATTTTGAAGTGTAGTGATCGTTAGTAACTATGAGTAAGGAACATTTTAAAGTTCGCACTAATCCGTATGAGTGATTAGCATATTCCAAGATGCCATTATATAAACTGAAAGAAAAGGGTTACATATGTACGCGACTATTAGATTTAATTTACTAATATTCCTAAACAAAACCAAAGGATGAAGAGTTAATTAACACAGTCGATGACTGAACTAACAATAAAATCTGATTATCCAGTAGCCTTACAATAAAAATTGCGAAATTCTTAACAAATAAACTGATGGTGAAATGTAATGTCTTGAAATTGAAAAGTATTAAGATGGATATCTACTGTGTACCTAAGTGCCGAAATATTAGAACCTAAGTTTTATTGCATGAATATTTTATTTAAATAAGTAAATCCCATAAAACTGCACAAAAAAAGTAGCCTTTTTTCCTGCAACCCATAAGAGAAGTAGGTTTGAACTTAGGAACGGAGGTGAATGAATATTAACAGATCATTAAAAAAAGATGAAAACAGCAACTTTGGAAATATGAATTTCAAGATTCATAGATACATGGAATAACTAGTAGAATGAGATCAGTAGTATAGAACAATAAGGCAAATGATATGGTTGGTCACCATCAGTCTATCGTACCTTACTCTAAACACTTAGTTCAATTCAATAAAAAGTAGCAATGAACTTAATGTAACTTAATTGTCACTGCAATTTAAAACAAATATCTGAAATTTCCTTCCCCCCAGGAGAATTAAACAAATTACTTAAATAATTTCAAATGATTAATTGGAATAGATTTATGCCCACATAAATATGGTGTTGGGTGTTAAGACCAAGTAAAACTTATGATGTAACAGAAATTCTAATTAACCTTCATTAACAGATATACACAAGAAAAAAAACAGCATGCTAATTAACGAAAATGTTAAGTTTCTGTTTTTGCCTTTTCTACTATCTTTATGAGATAATAGATCCACCATAAAATGAGGATATTAAAAAATGTTTCTTAAAGTTTGATGGATAAGTAATTGTCATTTTCACTGAAGTGTTAAAAATGCTTTGTTAATAACTAAACATAAACAATTGATAACGTTGATACCTTTATAAGAAAATGAAATACTAACATTGAAGTGTATATCTGTTCAAATGTGTATCGAAAGACTGAGTAATTTGAAAGTTGTCCATCTTAGAAGTGTTGGTAGAAACGACAATCGAATAATAGGTGAATATAAACCTAAAAAACCTAGTGTATACTTTCAATAAAGAAAGATATATTAAAGCGTAGTTAATAGTTATGAACTGTTAGTTTCACCTCTACGTAATGAAATAATTTTAATAGGAAATTAAATAACTTTGTTAGTTAGTTTGTACCTACTTATTATCCAGCACCAAATGAATTACTTGTATACATGTTTCAAAGGTATTTTGATACTTAATTGAGGAAAAACAATAATAGATTAGTAATATTTCGAAAGGATAACTAATTTTGTTATGTTGGACGATTAAAGAAGAGTAACGAACTTTAAGAACTGTGTTTTAGAGGACTATTTCAATTATTTTGGTTGTGAGTAATGTAAACAATTCATTTCTATGATTGTTACGTTCCTCTTACCCTATCCTCCCGTTTAGTATATTTACTCTTAGAATATTGTTTCTTACTATGAACTACAGTTAGTAGGTTGTGTACAAATTATCCATATTCACTATTACTATCTCCTTTGTTCTGTATTAATAGTAGTTTCCTCATTGGTTGACTATGTGATCTGATTTTATGTGTATATAAAGAAATGTTTGAAAAATAATGTGATTCTGTCCGGTCGGCCTATGGTCTTGTGTTCTATCTCCGGTTTGAGACCGAGTGGGCATACGGCAATGTGCATTTATCGACTAGGCACAACCAACTGGCGGTGAGATATCAACCATTTTTTTCTCGCGTCATAACAATCTTAATAATAATTTTAGTTAACTGTGAATGCTAAATGTCATATCTTTATTATACATGGTACAATATTTATTATCACCCCATTATCCCTTTCATTATACTTTCAATGTTAGCATGAATAATTACATCAGTACTCCGCTACCTGCTAATCAGTTTGACCTAATTAACATTTCTCATGATAAAACAGCTAAATTGGTTAAATTTTATTCTCACTAGGTTCATACTCATTATCTTTTCATCAACGTTTTTCTTTACGTCTTATATGAACCAAGTTGAGTTATTTTAGTAGACTTGCTTGATTTGAGGATAATCAAATCTATAATCATATCGTGCATGTTATTAATTTGTACAACTGTACATAACTCTGAAAACGCAAGATTGTCATCGGAAGTTATTACATATGAAGTATAACTATGTTTACAAGATTATATGTAAAGGATGATAAATATAATTAGTTCACTTACTACTATGAACTAGAAATCTGTCAAATACATTTGTAGTCGTAGGCGACATTTCGATTAACGACATATCTGTGATTAAGGGGCTGAATTTTTTTAGGTGACGTTTTCAATGTTCATGATGCACCCAAACTTTTAGTCATTTTTCAATTAGTTCAATCAGTGGGTATTGTAATTTAGGGTTCAATTTTCATTTCGGATTTTATATTATGCTTTTAGAGTTACTCGCAATCGTGTGCTATGAACATGCCCAATGTAATACAGCTTAAATAAATGGTCGAAATAAATAGCATATCGTTATCAAAATCAAAGCACAGTGAAAAGAAAATGCACTGGAAGTAAAGTTCTGGGATACTATAAATCATAATAAATGCGAATACCAAGATTTTTTTGCGAATCTTCAGAATGAGGATTAAAGTGAAATACTGATTTGCTTGAACATGAAGTGACAAAAAGTTACGAGTTGATAACTCACTCTATAGGCTGGAATGGGATGACCCCACCAAAGTTGACGGCTTATACACCAATCTTTATGATTTGTTGGATTCAACCAATCTGACCAAATTAATTTTTGATTTGATGGAAAGAGTTCTAATTGGCCAGAATGAACAGCCTTGAAATATTATAGAAAACCGTAAAAAGAGTAAACTCCAATGATTCAAAATATGGTTATGTAAACAATAAAGTATTTAGAGTTACATGTGATCTAATCGGAGTACATTATGAAGTTGTCAAGCGGTTTTAAAAAGAACATTTACAAACAGAAAATAATCACTAAAAACAAAAGTGTGTACTGTGATCATTCCGCACCAGCATAGTATGGTGTAGATGGTAGAGATCTTAACCAGCTTAGCTGATGAAGATTCACAACGTTATTAATCAGCTTATCATATTTATATAAAAGTTTATATTAGCACTGTTCACTTAATGATTTGAGTAAAACCACTAACGAGATATTTGATTATTCAGCAGGAGTAAAGCAGAAGAGTGGGATGCAAACTATTACAAATTTGTTACAACATGAAACATATAGAGCTATAGTTCTTTTTTAAATAATACGACTGACTTCAAATACTTGAGACCTAGTATTTTTCTGTGAATGTTCAACGTCCTAGAAAACACTAAACAAGAAATCACCTCAATTCATAAATAAAACAAAAAGTCTATTTGACAGAAACATTTTATTTAGCCGTCTCACTAAATCCCTGTGAAAAGACTGGCAATAAGAAATAAACTATATGAGCAAGCTATTCGCATATTGAGATGCAAATAATCTGTTTTACGCATGACTAAATCTACTCTTAACTTTCACAGTTGATAACTGTACAAAGATATAATTTTCATACCAGACCTTAAATGTTACATATATAATGAAGCTCCTATTTTCTATAAGGTTCTGAAGATGTATCAACCGTATTTCATATAAGAGGTATATGTATGTTCTACACATGATATAAACAAAAGTGTACAAAATAGTCAACGAAATAACAACATAATAATGCTGACAAATAAAGTAGGGGAAAATACTTCATTTGTTTAACTGACTTACTTTAACTGCAGCCTCAGCTAACTCTTTTGTACGTACGAACCATTGTTTTCGAATCATTGGTTCAATAATATCACCAGATCGTGAACAGATCGGTAATAAAGTTCGACTTCCACTAACTCCTACATTCTGTCTACTTTTATATAAACCAAGTTCAGTAAGTCGTTCAACCAAAAGTTGACGTGCGGTAAATCGAGGTAGTCCCTAGGATGAGATATATACATATATTTAATAGAATGAAGTAAACAAATGAAAATGACAACTTTTGAAAGCTACTTTGAGTGTTCGGTTAAAACTAGGAATTCCTCGTGTTTCTAATTCCGAGATTCCATTTGAACTAATAATTATTAACACGCCATTTTTTCAAAATTAATGTTACTTAATTGTAAACCAGTTATCCACATTTGTGCCACCTAAGTTTTAGTTTGTACACACAATAAATAAATTACTTACAAGGTTGAACTTCGTTCAATTTCGGTTTAGTCAACCTAAAAGTATGACTAACTGTCTCCACTAAAAGTGACAACTTTACGTTTCAAACACATGTTTTTATTCATATTACCTGATTCTATCAGAATTTTGTCTACACAGTTGTTATCATATTTCTTTCCAAAGATGATTTGATAAATTACATGTCAACAGAAGGTATGAAATGGCAAAATACAAAAATCTGTAAAAAGATTTTTATAAGGAAACTTACATCGAATTCACTTCCTGTATTGGTTATACAACCAGAATTATCGATCACGTGTTTAACAGGGAGTTGATACTTTTTAGCTGCTTCCCAATCAACCAGACTGTGACCTGGACTAAGCTTCACAACACCTAATGATTAATTGGAATAAAGAGTAAAATAGAAATTTTTTATTCACTGAATGATATACTGAGAAAAGGCACTTTGACGTTCACGAATAAAAATACAGCTGATTATTGCTTGCGTTTCCTAGGTGAGCTAAATAAACTTTTATTAGATTGATTGAGTACACTTAGTGGTTATTAATTTAATATGTAAGCGCTATTCATCATGGAAGAAATTAGGAAAAGACGCTGGAGATGGATAGGATACATATTGAGGAAACCACCAAAGTGTGTTACAAAACAAGCTATATTTTCAATTTACTAACAAATCATTAACGATGGAGCGTCAATCACTATGCATACGTAAAACAATCTAAGGAAATTAAAAGGTATAAATGAACAACTAGGCTAGTGAGATGATGCAATAAGTAATCATTAGGTAGCTACATATAAGAATACAAACAACCTTAAAATTCGAAGTTACTAATGATAAACTTTATAGCAATGATTGTGAAAAATAGAAAAAGTAGGATTACCAACATAATAATTATAAGGTGAATGTGCACTATCGATAACTGCTAACTGAGAAATCTAGAAGGCATGATTAGCCTTACTTTCAAAACTCCTCAGTTGTGTGCAATAAATCAACTATATAAACAAATAAGAATTATATACTCAAATTGTCGTCATATCTTTTCAATCCGTGTGTTCGTAATACTTGTAAGCAAGTAGCAGTACACAGAAAACACCCGACATTGTTTCAGATTCATTTGCAAAACTCATTTCTTACACTATGTACATAAACCATGAATTCACAGATAAAAGGAGAAGGAATATGAATTCTTATTGAACTTGGATTGTTGCTGACATGCATAATGCAGGAAGTACGTTTCGTCATATTTGACACTTATCGTCAGGTTGAGCTTGTCTATAAGTGATAATGTTCACACTAGGACTTGAACAGATACTGACTATTTTCCGTTTTTCGCAACATCGACAAAAAGATATTCCAATTAGCAATTCATATTCCTTCACTAGGGATTTATCAGCTGCATACAATCCATAATTTTTAAATATCGAAAACAACGAATAGGGTTGATCAAAGTTTGATACAAACACGTATAAGTTTAGTGTAACCAAGGATGAATAAGGCGTCAAGTAGAATAATCAGAGGAATGTTATAAAACACCAATTAGAACAATATCTAAAGGCAAGATGGTTTAAATCAGGGGAAGGGGGCTACATAATATGGAAGGTGAACACACTATGTGTGTACACTAAATTCTGATCAACTTTAATTTTCTGGGTATGACGAAATCTACTCGTCGTTTCGATATCAATAAGAGTCAAATGAAATAAAGTGGATACATTTTATTGTGCTAAAAATCTTATTTCTTACGTTTTAGAAAAATATTCTTATAATTGTAATAATACAAAAGGAAATAATATTGCTCTCAATTATTTCTTCATCAGGCTTTAGTTTAATATACAATAATATTTATGTGTAATACAATAAGTGCTAAACTAATCAAGACAATTTGTGAACCGATTGTGACAATGAGGTAGATGAATTAGATAACTGCTGATCATTAGTGCAAATTAATAGTAAGAGGACAAGTGTACTAGTAGTAATGACAAGAACAATCAAAGTAACCAGAATAAATGTTTCAACCTAGGAAGAAGATTACAACTGATTATCACAATACTAATCGCCAAAAAATTACATAATAGGAAGTGCAAGGATAAAAGCTCCAGTAATATAGACAATATACGAAGGGGGTAAGGAAAAAAATAAAAACAAAACAGATGTACATATATGTAATAAACGAATACGGACCCAATTAAGAAACTTTGATGGTATATAACATATTACATTAAATGACTTGGATTTCTCTACAACATTGCCGCTATCTAACAAATGAGGTAAAATCAAGCTACGTATATTCTTTATTTGACTCTTACTGAACCGTAATAGAAGATATTTATTCAGTAATTAGGTAATTTACCTAGTTTTTAGCTCTATGTAGTCCTTACCACAAGGGCAGCTGAGTTAATGCAAACATATAGGGCAAGTAAATTTAAATAACTTATTCCTCGTTTGAGTGAACATGACTGATCCATAGGAAACGACAAAATTTCTCTGTGTAGAAAGTCCTCTAAACCACCCTTACTATTCCTTCGAATAAGATCTCACCAAGTCACACCTCCACTGAATTGTAGTTTCAGCCCATATCTCTGATTCTTCATTAACTGCATTCGTATTATTTTACAAAAAAGCTTTCGGATAACTTGAATCAGTCAACATACTGTTGATTAGTTCTAATTCTTGGGTTATGTTGTCATCATATCCTTCATAGTCTGTTGGCAAGACATCTAACCAGATTTCTTTTATAGCGGATATATGTGAAGCAATAAGAATAAGTGTATTGACTTACATTAGTATTCTTTCTAAGTACACTTATGCTTATCGACCCATTTCTTCTAATAAATGGGATGCGATTTACTTTCTGCTTTTTTCCATTGTGTGATATTAAGTGTATGATCTGCTTCCGGTCATACGTCTTTACACACTTTAAAGTGAACAGCTACTACTGAGAATGACAATTATAATATCAGTTTAATACAAAATTACGTAGCAACACCAACATAGATAACTTAACTATCATGAGAAATTCCATTAATATGAACAGATGAGTTACTAAAACATTTATTATTGTGATATTCGGTCATGCAAACATGAATTTTAGAAATATGCAAACAATTTATAAAAAGTAGAAAATGAGTTGGATTAAATTAGAGACAAGCTCATAATACGTTGATTGTGATACATATGATGCAAATACCTCATTGTAAACAATATTTCTGGGACCTCCAATTCTACGCTTAATTCAAGCAACGTACGAAAAGTATGAGAAAGTAATCGAGACTATGTATATATTACTCATTAGGTTATACCGACTTGGTTATATCCTAAATCAGACAAAATTCCTGAAGTTCACTCTGAAATATATTATTATTTCCAACTGTTAAGTAAATAATTATATAAACGAAAACTCAATCATGTAAAATATTTTACCTGTACCAATTTCAGGCTGAACAAATTGTGCATCGGCAATTATTGGAAGACGACGTTTATTTGGACAGAATGGATGTTCTACATAACAACCAATTAAATCCTGGTAACGTTCATCTTCTGGATGGACAATTAAAGCTACATCAGCCAGCATTGTTTCTAAACGTGTCGTCGCTACAACTATTTCGTTTAGTCTACAAATATTAATCATAACTAAATAAGAAAGCAGAAAAGCTGACAGGTAGTTGAACGCGATTAAAATATTTAAACCAAATTACGGCAGTTGACTGATGGAATCTAATCGGTTCTGATAATGTCTAAGCGACAATGTAGTTCAAGCCTCTAAGCTCTGTGAGATCCTGTCAATGTTCCTGGGACCTTGTAGGAATACGTCTAGATCAGGATAGCATAAATATGAATCTCACAATAGACATCATTTTCATGTTGAGTGAGGTGGTTCAGAATCGGTCACAGTGGTATCCGTAGTTTCTGAATTTGACATTTAGTTTATACCTTTTATTACGCAAACTTATTCTTTGCGAAGGATATTCTCTATATCTAGTCTGTTTCCCTATCAACCATACTACTACTACAACTACCGATTCGACGATAGTTATAGACTAACAAACTTGAGCTGATGCGCATACGTGTCAGGTTCGAGGTTGCTAATGATTGACTAAGCTCGAACTTCCTTTTATCACTTTCACAAAATTAAACAGTATCCCTGGTACTAACCAAGTAGGAGTGGATTGCAACACATAAACAAGTATGCAATTGTTAATGCATAAGAGGAGGAATGAAAATTTATTTAGATAAAAGCTTTAGAACATTAACTTGATATTACAAACATTAATAAGTGTTTATTAAAATTACCTTGAATCATAATGATTGTTTTGTGATAATGATAAATTTGGTGGGTCTACTACGCGATAAGCAAAATAATCCATTATACCGAATTCAATGGGTCTATCGTAGCCTGGTACATTGAGAAATGTTGAATCTAAGACTTCACGCGACTCAACCTTTTTATGTAAAATAGATAAGAGTGCTGAATAAAGTCAATCTGCTACAAAAAAGACAGTGAATATGATAAGAATAAGTGTAGCATAATAAGAATATATGAGTCAAGAGACACGAAATACATAAGTTTCAATTGCCAAGAATTAGTACTGGCAACTAGATTTCTGATTTACTGTCATCCAACGTCAAAACCTTTAATCAAACCATGTGACAAATAACTCATCCAGTCTTACAATTAGGACAGTGCAACTGTAATGAAAGTCAGTGCTGACTTACTGGTTGAAGTATAAAACTTTTAATCAATTTTATTTCAGATATTATGATTCGAGAAGTCTAGAGGTATTATCTCATAAAAGAAACACCCATAATAAAGATAATGATTTTCAATAAAGATGGACAATATACGAAGATTTGAAGAGAAATGAAAACTTGAACTGATATGGTCGTATTGAATCCTAGTGTTTGTGAAGTACGAAGCCAAAAGAAGAGAAGAGAGTTGAAAATGGTTATAATTTAATGTTAGATCCCCTATATTCAGAGATATACGGTCACTAACCACAAAAATTCATGTTGTCTTGATTCGGTTGCTTACTTTCCTTGATACATTGCCTTACACTGACACGTATATGTCATGGGAAAACATAATTACAATCGTTATATTCATGATAATGTAATAACCTGAAATATATGTTTTAACTTACTTCTATGTCAGAGATGGCTGTTTGTAGATAACAACACCATGATACAAAGCTTTCAGCACGATAAACCAAGCCTGCATTGTATAGTTTTAAAAACGCTTCTGTGACACATTTAGAATGATCCTAGAAATAATTTTTTCTTATAGAATTATGTAAATCGGAAAAATGATGATAATTGTGGAAAACTGTTAGATATATGCTTATAATGAATAAAATAAAACAGATTTTTTCAGTTAAAAAAGCTATAGAGGTTAAATATTCGATTGCCAACGATGAGGGTGAGCAAGAATATCCCATCATCAACAGCTACTCGGGTAGCTGTTGATGATGGGATATATCACTAATTTTTACTATGATATCATCATAAAGTCACGTGTAACAATTTTTCTAATCAATAAAGTCTGACAGATACGCATAGTTTGTAGTATGCAGAGTTTGAAACAGAAACGAAAGTAACACTCATTGAACTACCTACTAATTTTGCTTCCTGAGGTATACCACATACTGCCTGTGTAAAATTCAAGCAATCATTTTCACTTATTAACATAATTGAAATAACATTGAAATCAAAGTTTTACGAAATAGATTTCACAATTAGTCTGTAACTTACAGAACTTAGTGTAAAGAATTCCCTGCTCCAATCCAAACATAAACCAAGATTATCTAATTGTTCGCGAATCAACTTAGCATGCCTATAAATGAATGAATATATATGTATATTAAATGATATCTGAATATACAAACTACTTTATATATATATATATATATATATATAAGTCTGGATTCCTGCTGGTATTTACAAAACAGGGCGCGTACTTCGTTTTAATTAAGACTCGTCAAATGCATCTCAATGTTGAAGTTCAGACCGACACTTGAACTCAATTTACTCGAATCTGATTCCACAAGGTTCATCGCGAAGCTACTGAATCTATATAGAAACACTTATACTATGGATACGCATATATAACTTGAAAACATTTTTATCTTTTCGTTGATATTATTCTGATGTGAACACCAATACGATATGTAGGTACATTCAACTGGTTAATCCCAAGTAGGACAAAACGCGCAGCCTGGATTCCACATATCAGTCACAATCATGTTTATGAACTAGTGCAATGTCTAGGTAATCTGCCTAATATGCACATATGGTAATAAAGACTGATCAGTTTCAATCCATGACAAGACCAATGGGAACATACAAATACTTTCAAGCCACATACACATATACGCAGATAATTTACTTCATGTGAGACTCAAGATCAAGGTCAGGATCAACCCTGTGTGCAGTAGTGGATGTGTCCTCTTTAAAAATTTCATACTCGAATGAAATAAATATCAAGTAATATTATCTTCCAATTCAGTCAATACTAAGGACAAGAGAGAAACGTCATTAGTTACTACTCACTGATCAGTTAACAAAAATACTTCAGTCTGACAGGAAGTAAGCTGAGACCCAAATAATTTAGAAATCACATGACGCAGGTTTAAATCCTACAGTGGATATTTGTCCATCAAGATTGAGTGCGAGCTATGTTAACGAGTGAAAACTATCACGAAACCTATATCTAGGGTTTTCGGGCAACTGCCTCCCACTATAGAATATTAGACAGAGTAGAATAAATACCAAAATAACTACATAGAGAAAAATGAAGGCACTAACTGATTTTTCCAATCCCAAATACATTGAATAAAATTTTCTCGTCCCAATGATAATCTTGGACTTGAAGGAGGATTCGAAACTGATGAGTTTGATTGGAGAGTAGCAAACTGACTGGGATCTAATGAAATTTTTTTAAGTAAATCTCTTTCAACTACAGACTGAGTTGCAATTCCAGCATGATCCATACCTGGAACCCATAGAACTGTTTTTCCATGCATCCTGTAACTGGTAAAAAATATCAACTCAAATGTAGCAACAAATAAACCATAAATTACACTACAAAGTCAAATGAATTATAACATTATAACATACTAATAGGAGACCTTCATTAAAATATTGACTTTTTAAAACATTTTATATGAAACTTAAGACCTAATTGATGAATGTCGGGTTATATAACACGATAATAAACGTTTCAGGAGATTCAGTAAAATGACGAATACAAAAGAAAAACAACAACTATGTTCCACTCTTTTTAATAAAATTGTTGACATGTTATATTTAGTTGAATATTAATCAAATTATACAGTATAAAAAGTATTAATGTTTTCAGATTCGTTCTAGATCTAGTGTTTATAAGTAATCAAAACGATAGCCTGAAAAGTATGATGTTTCATATAAACCAGTGAAACTGACAGTAAATATACAAACATATTTAAGAACAACTAAAGATAGTCATTGAGAACTAATTATTTTAAAATATATATTATAAATACATAGGAGATAATGCCAATATCAGTAAAGGACACTAACGAAAAAAAAACGAACATAAACAAGAGAATGAAAATCGAATGATAAGAAAAGGATATCCAAACTTTACAGGAGTTAAAAAAATGAATTCACTTATAGTACTGTAATTGATTTCCAATCATTATCAAATAAAGAGCTAAATTATTGATAACGAATATCACTCTGATCATAATTCGAAGGCTTACGGCTTCATTCACCACCCATTTCAGATGTTAGAGTCTATGAACTAGTGCCTTCAGATACTTTGACTTAAGATGGAAATATTGTTCAGGAAACTCACCAAAAGATGATATCATGAAAAATATGCTGTTACATAAAGCTAGTTAAGTTACGATACAATTACTTATGGGTTTTGTTAACTTATTCTTGAAATTTAACTTAATTTATCATTAGGAAAACGGCGTAAAGACGTAAAGATCACAATTTCGTAAGAAATACTATTTTACATCCACCTGTAGGTGTAATTTAAAAACTTAAGCGATCTGTTGTAAACACTAAAGAAATGAAATAATCACCAGTATAAAGTACTTACCAACGAGCGATTGCATCTTGAATAGTGCATGTTAGTGCATGCCCAACATGAAGTGAACCAGTCACATTTGGTGGTGGTAAAATCATGCTAACAATAGACTCGTCCTGATTTACAGACAACTAATAATAAGAAGGAAGAAACATGTAGATATACGTTACTAATCTAAAAAGCTTTATACTCCAATTAAAATAAAATTGGCTTTGGAGATATGAATGAATTTATAAAAATTATCCATCGAAACATATTTTCCAATTGATATAACCAACTTATTGCAATTGGTGAAATTAAGTACTACTTGCTTTATAAAAACGCTGGAATATGAAACTGAATACTGAATTGTCATACGCTAACGATTTACGGAATGTGTTCGATTCTTGTTTACAAAAAGAATTATGATCTTCATTTTGCTTAAAATAAGCGGAAAACACTAAAATATAGGATAAATATGCTTGCCAAGATTAGTTGACGAATTAGGGACAATTTGAATGCTAACCGTTGTTAATCAACCAACAAACAACTAACTTTGGAAGAATACACTGTACAGATTGTTATTAGCAATAAGTGAGATGAAGGAAGCTGTGCAAACTAGGTGCATGAATAAATTAATGTGAATAATTTATGAATTAGCAATCAATGCTGATATCACGAATTGATCTGAACTAGACAACCATTGATCACCTGGAAGCACTGAACAGCTGTTTCGAGCTTTTTACCATTGGACCACTAACCCGGCTCCTAACGGTTGATATTTCTAATTCAGTCAATTCGTGATACGTTTGCGTGACCTCATCCAATGTCATCGGTGAGTAACTGCCTCACACCCGACACGATTGAACTCCAGCAGTCACGTCTTCACACTAGAACTCCAGGAATTACCTCGAGGAGCGAGTCACTAGTGAGCTGATATTTAGTTACAATAAAGGGGGGTTGTTGTGGAGATAGTTAATTTGTCAATGCTGATATCACAATTGATCAATGGTTGTCTAGATCAGATCAATTCGTGATATCAGCATTGACAAATTAACTATTTTCACAACAACCCCCTTAATTGTAATTAGTAATCAATAAAGAACTTAAAACAGTTCTTATTCTTATTCTTCTTGTTATTACTATTATTATCATAAATATATCATCGAATATTGGTCTGTATGTCTTTTGATCTGTTTCCTATTAAAAGGAGATTTGTTTAACAAAAACCACTAAATAAAGAAAAATTGTTTTTAACTACTATTATCAGAACAAAAGATAAAAGAATACGGATTAACAATAATAATAAATAAGGGATTCACAAGTTACTATTCGCTTACTGATTTGTCTGGATTAAACAGTTGTAAACGATCCCATAAAGATTTGCATAAGTCAGGATTTTCCACTAATGTTGGATTATATACAGATTCAGAATCTAAGGTATAGAGAATTATCAACGTAGAAATGACTTTTTTACTTGAGTAAACATTAGCGAAGTTTGATACACCTACTACTTGCAGAGACTGTTAATTAAAACTTACTGTTCATTATACTTTCGAATTCATTCATCTGTCTAATTCAATAAATTGACAAATCTTGGCGAATACTTTTAAAACAGCTTAATCAAGAATAGCATTTTAGGACTAAACAAATGAACTGATTATCGTTCTTTCTATTATTATTGTTACTATGACGAATTTTAATTATCACTCACTCCATTTTACAAACTTCAACCTATTCGATTTCATTTGAAGTAGAATTCAGGTTTTGACTACAAACACTTGATCTAATTGTATTTTGCTACCACCCCATCTCGTATGTCACCCATATACCTATGTACATATTTGATTAATAATGCTGTTGTATTTCAATTGTCGTTAACGTTTCACAAGTTACATGATGATGATGATTATTATTATCTCAACATTAACATTCGTACTTTATAAATAACCCGAATAGGAAAAACTTAATATCGAATTATCCTTGATATCGAAATAATGTTGTGTATCTGACTCAAAACTGGCTATAATTGTGACTAATAATTTTGAACTAATAAATGTAGAATCTGATGAGGATTGATCTAAAAGAATACTCTTCTTTCAAACGTCTTTGTTTTTGATAAACATGGGAATTTTTAAACGAGAATATATTCTTAAAATAATAGAATATCTAAAACCACCTTTCCTTAAGCTGAGATTAAATCAATCGATTTCTAATTTAGAAAATGTGCTGAAATTACAAACTAACAAATGAGTAGTTAGTAACAATCTGAAATCTAAAAATTAAATTTATCATGAATTACACAATCATTACACAAAATAAACTAATCGTAAGAACTTGAAAATCATGAATCATAAGATTCTTAAGTGTCAAATATTACATTGAAAAGAAAGTCTTTCAGATAAGTAAATAAAGATAAACATCTTTAGGTTAGATCACATTTTATGAGCTGTATAGTTTATGTGCGGAGCTTTTATCATCATTCTGGACGACTATATCGTTGAGAACGTACCATGAAAGTGAGTTGTAGGGATTTCTCCACAAGCAACTAGCAGTAGGTTCTGTTGATCTTAAATTTGATTGGCTGTTGGTAACACTTGTCTGACTATTGTCTTCATGCTTATTTTAATTCCCTTCCCTCTTGACCTGATGTGTAATCCTGTAATTATTTTTGATTTTACTAATTGATTGATGACTAGAAACTACTTCAATATATTATTGTAACATTTGAATGAATTTGAAAGAATGGTATGGCTAAAATTGGAGGCCAAATATGTATGAAGATATTAAACGTAAACCGTATTTGAAAAACCTTAGGGATTGAAATATAAATGCCGTTCAGCCCGGCAAACTGGTTCAACCTACTTCAGTTCAAAACAATTCTAAACTAAAAGTCTGTACAGTGTTGTAATTTAAGTAGTAAGTGTGTAACATTT
Organism: Schistosoma japonicum; assembly: GCA_025215515.1. Taxonomy (NCBI): domain Eukaryota; kingdom Metazoa; phylum Platyhelminthes; class Trematoda; order Strigeidida; family Schistosomatidae; genus Schistosoma; species Schistosoma japonicum. The sequence goes on from CM046068.1 coordinate 3,807,760, forward strand.
CTAAAGTCAACAATGACATCAAGGTGTGTGTCAATTAAAGTAGCAGTTACAGCTACATAGGCGTTCTTGCAAGAATGGATACATTAAGCCACATTGAATTTAGAGTCATTATGAACAAGCATTAGGAGCGTTGATGAAGTTTTAATCTTATTTACCCCATAAAATTAACAAATAAGCACCAATGAGTTTGTCAAACAAAGTCAATTAAGTTTAGATTGCCCGTTAGATCCCAATTAAATTATTAAAAACTTGGAATTGTGCTCACTTTCCACGTTATTCATTTTTCGAAGTGACCTTTGTCGGGTCATAAAGAATTAGCTACGAGATCAGCATTCACAAAGAGTGTAGCGAATTCACTTATGTATTCACTAGAGTCTAATCCGATCTTGAAATGTGTGATCACTCCCTAAACTGGTTGTGATATCTGCATGACATCACTGTCATTATCAGCAGAAAAAAGCATGAACTTTCAGTAAAGAATAATATATCCAACAGAATGAATTGCATATTGAAGATAAAATATATCGACGGTAAACTAATGCTTCATAAGCATTTGATTGAATAAAGCAATAATAATGTGAAAATTAATATTTTCAGCAAATCAACACATGCTGGGAAATATTTGGATTATGAATCGTAACATTTGAAGCCTGTAGTTGTTAAAAACTTCACATAAACACATGCAATCAATGTCACAGAGATAAGCGATAAACAAACAGGATTGAATGTGATCATGTCCACACTTAAAGTGAATAATTAAGTAAAAGTGTTTTTGAAAAAGATAGTTAAAGATGAAAGAAGTTATATTTGGGTTTATAAAAAACGAATGGAATAACCCTATTGTCATTCCATTTGGTAAGTAAACATCAGAGGAAATTAAAAGGATTCAAAAATATGTAAAGGTCTATTAATGTGCATGTGATATTCTTATTTCTACTTTAGTGTCAATAAAAAAAAAGAACTCGTCACTGTACATCAACTTCATTGACTATAAGAAGGCATATAACAGTGTAGACAGGAGAACAATACGGAAACTTCTTCGACACTCCAGTGTGCCAGAGAAACTCGTCAACATCATCCGGAATTCTTACGACGGACTACAGTGCAAAATCGTACGTGGAGGAGAGCTGACAGATGCATTCCCAATGACAACCGGTGTCAGACAAGGCTGCCTACTCTCACCTTATCTCTTCCTTCTAATGCTTGATTGGATCATGAAAACCTGAACATCTGAAGGGATGCAAGGAATTTAATGGACAAGTAGGATGCGACTCGATGATCTGGAACTCGCGGATCATCTAGCTCTTTTAGCCCAAACACACCAACAAATGGTAGTGAAGACAACCAACGAAACAGCAACCTCAGCATCAGTAGTCCTGAACATACATAAGAGAAAGAGCAAGATCTTCAAATTCAACATGGAGAGCACCGACCCAATTAAACCTGATGGTGTAACTCTGGAAGAAGTGGATACATTTACATACCTGGAAAGCATCATTGATGAACAAGGAGGATCCGATGCAGATGTAAAGGCAAGAATTGGCAAAGCAAGGGCAGCATTCCTACAGCTGAAAAATATATGGGACTACAAACAACTGTCTACCAACCCCAAAGTTGACTCTTCAATTCGAACTTCAAGACAGTTCTGTTGTATGGAGCTGAAACGCGGAGAACTACTTCGAAAATTCTCAGGAGGGTATAAGTAATTATAAACAACTGTCTACGCAAGATACTGAGTGTCTGTTTGCCGGAAACCATCAACAACAGCCTACTATGGGAGAGAACAAACCAACTTCCAGCTGAAGAGGAAGTCAAGAAACGACGTTGGAAATGGATAGGACATACATTGCAGAAATCATCTGACTGCATCACGAGACAAGCATTAACTTGGAATCCTGTTGGAAAACGGAAAAGAGGAAGGCCAAAGAACACATTGCGTCGAGAATTAGGATCAGACATTAAAAGGATGAACAGCAACTGGAAACAGCTGGAAAGGATTGCTCGGAACAGAGTTCAATGGAGAATACTGGTAAGCGGACTATGCTCCTCTGGGAGGGGTAACGGGCATAAGTAAGTAATAGTGAAATTACTAGCCGAGATACATGTCAAAGCTACGTAGTAAAGTGAGTAGTTGTTTGATAATCGGTTTGCTTCGAAGTGACCCTAATAGTGGTAAAATAAAAGTTATTTTCTAATTGTAGCATTGTAATCAAATAGTTCAGCTCAGCTGCAATAAATAATAGCAACATACGTAAAATATCCCATCGAGGAGTAGATGCTGATACAGTAGATTTCTTCTCAAGTGATGATTCTGGGCAAGATATTTTCCATCTAATGAAAATATTATTCAATTGAAATCTCTTGAATATTCTGTCACTACATCCAAAATGTAGGAGTATCCGTAATTGATTTTGCATCAAACTGTCGAATGAAAAGTAAACAGTTAAACAAAACATAAGTGTAGAGTAACTAAATCACAAAGTACGACTGATCATGTATTCAAGACTGAAGTAAATGGAACAAGAATAAAAAAAGTGTAACTCAAATGTTTAGAAAAGAATGTTTCAAGATTTCAGAAAACCGACTAAAACAATAGAATTTTGCATTAAATATAATCAAGTGGAGGTTAAGCCTTCACAAATTTCAGCCAATAAGTAGTAAGCTCGATCCTAATCCACTTATTTCAGTTTAGGCAAGCTAGAGACTAAGCAAATGAACTCGTGATTGAGAAGTTAATGATAATACCTAAAAATATTAAACCAAAATCAAACCTCATAAAATCTAATATAAACAGAAAAAAATTATACAAAACAGTTTGAAGTTCTGAATTCGGTAATCAAAAGGCTATTGCTTTCATCAATACATTAGTTAGCATATGGATGTGCTAAAACTATTTGCTAATTCACTTTTAAGATATGAATGCCTCCTGAATTTCTTAACTGATGTCTAATCAGAACAAAAAAGATAAGGTGGAAAATAGTAAATCAAATTACGCTGAGTGAAGTTTGTCAGAAATAACAATTCACTCATATGCAAAATATAATTCTATAAGTGTGATGGTACATAACATAAAAGATACTTTAATAGCTATATTTTTACATAGTAATATTGTTAACTGTCCTGAGCTGTGACAATAGTAATGTATTTCCTTCGGACCAGTAGATTCCTTAACGATGTTGCCTGACCACAAAAAGAAGAGGTTGGAAAAAATTAACCATAAAAGTAGCACATCCCACCTTTAATCACAGATTCCGTCGGTTTTAAAGTCAGGAATGTGTAAAGGTAACATAAAAAACCACTTACAAAAAGGTCATATGTAACCGGCCTCAAATAGCTGTCCCTTGGGTATAGAGGTCGTGCTTCCTGATTATCAAGAACGCCATAACTTCAAAATTAACAAATCTTCCAGTGCTGATAATCAGTACGTGATAACTGCTTTTATACCTCTAACAGTACACGAGATACTCCCAATATTCCGTTTAATTGGAATACTCAATTCGATCAAAAATATGAGCTTCATATTGTTACCACATTTTTGGCTATATAAGGTAAAATACACTACGGTATTTCATTGTAAAATGAGTTTTTGTTTCTTTCATGCATATGTCTTATTTACCTTGCAAATAACATGACGATAATAAGGACTAAATCTCCACTGACGAAACCTTTTACTAACGACCACATACATCCACAAGCAACTCTATAAATCCTTTCACGTATAAAAAATATATATCTTTTCATGTATTAAAAATATTGGAGTCGGTTTTCATCACGGATTACTAACAACTATTGATATGTGAAGATGGAGACCGATAGTCTAAAGGCTAAGCAGTTAGCACTCTGCATTCCATTCTTGGAGTAATCATCGCCATGCACTATTAGGAAATCCTCAGGCTAGAACAAAAATACTGTCTAGTACTACCCGACTTATAACGGTTCTACAACAGTTCGTGACGGGAACGAAATTAGACTAATCTCTACTAACTTTTGATTTGATACAATAGCTATCACTGAAGTAATCGAAAGTGGGAACATCAATTTACCTAGAACACTAATAACTTGTGCTTTATTGAGAATTCTGAAATCCACTAAAGGTAATCTCAGAATAATGCTTTTATTACTCTCAGTATTCGCATGTATCATACACTCATGAATTAAATAGCTTCTTGTCAACGTTGCTTTCATCGTAGATTAATAGGAAGAATTTAATTAAAAATTAAGTATAGAAATGATAGTAGTTTGGGTGAATTAGTGTGAAAGGATATATTTATGCATTTTAGTCACCAAATCACAGAGCACTACATAGCAAGATGTATCCTAACTTCGAACTTTAAAAGTTGCGTCCTTCCAGATTAATGCACATGCGTAAATTTAAAATCGACTGCACAATGAGGACTTTCTATGCAAATAAAAGAACATCTAATATCGATGAAAAGATAGGTATAATAAAAGTTTAATTCAAGATCTAACTCAAACAGGTCATAGAGTAAATGTGATAACATTCACAACCACTTAGTAAGACCTTAACAATAATCACATGGCATCCATCTCTTCTAACCATTTAGTCCCAAGGCAGATTTTAAATGCCTACTCAATTCCCATCAAGAAGTATTTAGAGTGCAAACACCATTGTTTATAATGTTGATTATAACACATGTATACAACAGTCATGTACTATTAACTTTCGGATCTAGATAATTCACACAGCTTATTTTTACTTCCTATTGTTGTTTCACAGTGCGATTATTTCTTATTACAAAATAGCAACTGTAAATACCGGAACAGTTCATATTTTTTAAATGATGTTTTTATACATAATGAGTACAGTCAGTTTTAAATTGCAATTAAATCGACCCCATCTAATATCACAATAAATATTATTGATAATGTTAGATCACAACCAAAAATCTATGAGATTACATATCTGGTTCTGTTGTTCCACTATTTGCTTACCGAAAAACTTATACCCTAGAACAGAAAGTAGAACAGCTTCATCGAATATGTCTGGTAGATAAGAACATATGATTCTCAGAAAAACATGTAGATACACAGATCATTTATTTCTTGAATCTACTTTTAAACTGAAATTGATTGATGATTTTGTTATCTATCCTTCAATGATAATAGAAAACTACGCAGCTATATATGTAAACCACCGAATCATGCTGAAAACTGATATCGTTTCTGAGGTTAGTTATGGAAGAGTATAAAAATATTAAGTCAAAGAAAATGCAAGGAAACAGCTGACCAGTATTCCCTAATTTGTAATGGTAATTCAGTTAATAGTGATATTTTTAGCAAGCAGATCGAACTTACATGTCCGCGCGGAAGAGTTTACCTTAGGGGAAATACCTTTGTTAAACTACATAGAGAAAATATCAAAATTTTAACAACTCGTAAGAGTTGAGGTACTCTTCAAAATTAATTGAAACTAAAAATATCCTCCAACAAACAGAAAAATCAAAAAAGCAGAGGTATCAAAATGAAGCTTTATTCTATAATAGCAGAAGTCTTCCAAGTGTTTACAAGAGAAATAGGATATGCATAGTCTGATAAGCATGAACTGGCGTATTAGTACAAACCACCAAAATATCTTAATTGATACATAAATTATAGAACATATTTACACAGTTTTTGAGGTTACGAATACAAAACTAATTGATTGGATGCAGTTCATAATCAATAACAGTATGTGATGATGTAGATAAATTAGAATTATTCTTAACTGCCGCTTCACGCGCAGCATCAAGTAGAACATTAATAAGATAATTATGTTTAAATGGTTCTGGATTCAGATCACGTCCAGCTATACCATGACCGTGAACCGGTGGCCATGGATTTCCATGAAGTTCTAAAATTCCAAATGCTTTAATACCACTTGTCTTTATGGGATAAACAGGGGAAAAAATCTTGAATAAACTGGTGTATGCACGTTGATATAGTCGATATCTTGGTACGAACACCTAAATGAAATAATACTAATTGTTATAGAACGAGCATCAAAAATTTATAGCAGAAACAAAATAAACATCATGCATGTCATAGATATTAACAAATTTCCATTACAAAATGAATAAACTTAAAGTGCAAGTAACATTTGTAGTTTAATGTATAACATTTTAAACCGCACTGAACTCCTATTCCAGTATGAATAGAAACAGTCAACAAGATACACATACAGAGATATAACTAGCCTACGTATGAAAACATACACTGAATTTCATTATCAACAGTCGAAAAAACGAATCAACCACGTAACAGAATATGTTTAATAATGGATTCAAACAAAGTTGGATTGTGTCTAGTAGTGAAATCCAGGACGTACAATTGGTTTTTTTATGGAAGTCATCAGCCGGATACACTCGCAATTCTAATATTAATGTCTGCACAGGTACTCCATATACTAAGAAAAAAATAGCTGTCCAGTGCCCCATAATTTTCAGTGGTACATAACCAACACCAATCTATGATGAACACCAACGATCAATCGTGGGTGCATTTGGTTGATGAGTCAAGCAAGACGAAACACGCGGTCTGTATGTCATTGCCAGCCACAATCCAACTTTGATAAAAGCCTAAGATACAACAGCATATGAAGGTAACCCGCTAGGGATATATACATAGCAAGAGTTTGGTTGGTTGTGGTACTTAATACGAACAACGGTACGATAAAAAACCTTTATTAATGGATTCAAATAATTCATACAATTAGTTCCCTTTATGAATTTGAATAAAGTAAGAACAACAACTGACGCAAAAACAATATGATTTCATTTCTATTTCATTAGTTCTCATCGGCAGCCAAAGAAGAGTACACATTTATATCTCTGAGCATATTTTAAAAAGTTTGAGATCAAAAGGTGCAACAGCCTTGAGTAGTGAAATTATCTGTCGTCTAATTGATAGCGTTCACGTTATCAACATTTTTTCAATAATTTAAAATAGTCAACTGACAAAGGGATGCCAATTCGCTACGATTCGATGAAGTAATGAAAATAAAAAAAGATCAAGCCAAATCTGTTTTCAAAAATAAATCGTTGTTACTTTATCACTAACATGGTAAACTTGACCAAATTTTTGAATAATAATAATAATAATAATAATAATAATAATAATAATAATAATAATAATAATAATAATAATTATTATTATTATTATTATTATTATTATCAAATCCCCAGTAATAATTATTATTACCCACCCTAATATCACGGTTGTTTGTATTATGTCATACGATATACGCTTATTATTCTTTATCCAAATAATAATTTTTTTATAGGAATTCTTGTCCAAGAGAGAACAAACTGATTCACAAAACTTGGGCGCCAAGTGCGTCAGACATATGAATAGAATATAATTGTAAATAATTTCAGCGAATGAAATCCCAAATTTACATGTAACAACACATGAAATGTACACCATCCTTCATCCACAATATTTCGACATTAATTTACTTATAATGACTTATGTAATAATATTTTCGTGCTCTGCATATGATTGGACATTCGTAATGAAATCTGACCTCTTACTTACATTCATATTCGATAAATTCGATTTTGGTCACTTACCTGAAAACGCTCGGACCACCTTGCTGAGCGAAACGCTGCGATTTCATTAGTTTCACTCGCTGGGATAAATAAAATCTATTCAAATGTCCCTATAGGATCAGTCTAAATTTACGCATTAAATCGTGGCTGGGTTACCATACCACTTTATAACCATTTAATTATTCATCCGCAATTTTAGCTAACTCAATTCTTAAAAATTTATGTGACTTTATCAGATCTCCTGTGATCATTATACACTTCATCTAATCGATTTACGAACTTAAAGCACATTCACACCGCCTTTACAATCATAATACATATACGTTCCTATGTCACTTCAATTTTTGTTTGCTGTTGGGAATGCACATGATTACTCATTATGTTGATGTTATAATTCAAAGAGTGCAGCTGATGAGAGCCAACGAGATAAAAATTCGAGTTAGATTCAAAAAGTTCACAAAAATTTCATAAATTTGATTTCATTCAATATATACTAACAATTTACAGTACGAACATCCAATTGTCAATACACTATCAACGATTGATAATGCCATTATTATACACACACAAAATTTATATTTTACATCTATCCATAACTGGAAAGTTTTAAAAACAGAAATTAAATAGTCCATCTCATTGTCAATAACAAATTTAAGCTTTAAGTCGCAAGAAGTTATGTTAGTTTCATGTATATGGCTCTCAGTTACACTATGTAACAGCTTATAATGATATTTGACAACTGAAACCAAAGAACGTAAAGAAGTATTCGAACCAGCGATTTAGTAAATGGAAGTCAAGTTTTTATTATTAGATTACAGTCGATATCAAACCAAACTGCACGCATTTTCACATCAGACGAACGGTCATATAAATCATGATACAGTGTAAGACCGATGATGAGGAACTTTCTACTGTTGTTAATGGAATGGCATTGTATAAAAACACGTAATACACGTACAACTAAAAGACTTATTGTCTAATACCTTGAATAATTTCTCAACCAAACGCTCCTCAGTTAACCAAAACACAGAAAGTTCTAGAATACCAACATTGAGTTTCCCGTCAATTTTTGGTTTATCAGAATTTTTCCAAAGTTCAAATAATGAAACAAGGTCTTGTTGAGTAGATACTAAAACGCCTTCTTGAATCAAGCGCTCAGCGTATAATCGAGTTTCAACAGCATGTGGCCATGGTAGTTCAATGCGTTCATCATCAAGTAACTTTGAAACATACCGTCTAAGCAACATCATACGACCTGTTACATCACTACCAACACCTTCAGCTCTCCTCATACGACGCGCTTTTAACGGAACTGGGAAACGTAATCGTGTAGCAGCTGGACCATAGTCGGTTTGGTTGGATGCGTTTCTACAAAGTTGAACTAGTGAAATGCCGAAGCGAAACAGTGCTGTTTTAGGCAAATTTGAGAATTGAGAATACGATGCAGATGTTAACATCTGTGGAATCTGAAATAATTAAAGTTCGAACGATTACTGAACTAATCCACGACTGTAACGAATAAAACAACGATTACCGATAAAAAAGATATAGTAACTGAATTAATCTCATCTAAGTTGTGTACCCAGGTTAATGAGATTTTCTTGATGAAAAGTATATTTAGCTGATATCAGAAAATGTTCATAATCATGATGATACTAGGATATAATTAGGACAGTACTATTGCACGTAAATGGATAGAAATCAAAAAAAGGTCTATTTAAGTACAGTTGTCAAAATATAATGACATGATTACTTGATAAACTTTATTCATGTCCAGAATAAATACTCTTGAGTCAGTTGCATGTTCAGAACTCTGTCGAAATCTTTATACAGCAGCAACATAAAACTGTAACAGCATGAATCCCAAAAGCACTGTCATATTTCAATCACAAAAATCCATATTTTCCAGTTATCTGTCATGTTTAAATTTTCAGATACTTTAGGTAACAGTTTCCGCATTGTTACTAGCAATAATGTAGATACGACGGTCATTTTGAAAATATTTGAAATATTGTAAGGCTCACAGTAAACACGGTTATACCACCAAGTTCCTATACCTACAATAATGTACAATTAATGTTGTTTCTGAATACATTTACCAAGTACTAACGATATAAGCATTACTTAAAACATCGTTAAGTAACTAATTTACAAACACATTTTTATCCTTACAGGTTGTCACTCATAACACGAATAGTTCAACAAAAACTCCATGGTCCTATCAGTGCATAAGCGAAGTGAGCTACTAAGTGTTTAAGTTATAGAAGACCGGTGACCTTTTGCATTGATGAATAAAATAGAATGTGCGCAGTCACTCTGGTTATCCGATTACCAACCAACTGTCCTGATGATTGCATGCTAATGAAGTGAATTAGGAAGAATCGTCTATGCAAACGATTCTAGGAAAAAATAAAGTTGAACAATTGCATGTAAAAAATATTCCTAAAGTCGTTGACAAATAACAGATATCTGAGAGTGGCCGAATCATGATCCTCACAATTGTGACAATGAGCTACAATCACAGAAAAAACGAGATGACAAAACGTGAAACAATGGGGCAGCAGAAGAGGCTGACTTCCAGAGATTATGAAACACCATTGAAACGAAGATAAAATTGCTGATAAAAATAGGGACTACTTAAAACAGTAAAGGCTGATATACTTTACATCACGTAAAATAAAGATTCTATGATAGTACTGGACAGACTATGTATTGAGTGAGCCATTCAATAATGTGAAAAAAACATAAATGCAAACATACTGTTTAGACAGAAACTATTATATGGCTACATATACATACGAATAAGCAAAAGACAAATAACAGAAAAACTTCCCGGAAATCAATACTTTTATTTATTGAATTAGAAGTAATAATTATCATATTACTGATAATCATAGTGTTAGTAGCCGTTGTGTTATTTATCACAGTAGCATGAAGTAAGACAATACAAAAATTATACAAAAAAGCAACACAGAATATAAAAAAATCAAGAAACCAATTAAACTTGAAAATGAAAACAAAAATACACGTAAATATCAAAAGTTAACCAAATTCTTATTCAAAATAATTTTCCAATGGAAATTGAGGATCACGTAGCTCAATCAAACCTAATAGAAAACCCGTTGAATCTTTAGTCGACTCATCACTACACTGTAAAATTGAATCCCAATTCCAAGTTAAACCAATACGATGCAGGTGAATGTAATGTGATGGCACTGTGCTCGATGTAACTGAAAGTCTCTTTGATATCAAAGCATCGTCAATGGGATCAAGTAAAAGTTCGGTCACATTGTAACGAAGTAAAGACCAAGGTACGTTGTTTTTTAATTCAATTCTACCTAGATTAAATATAGAAACACGATAATAACAATAGAAGCAGAGAGAATAGCATAGTTTTCATAACTCCCCAGAAAGATTATATCTTTATTTAGAGAAACTATGTTTACAGGAAAAAACTATTAGGATTCAAGAATATATATATATATATCTTCTTGAAATACTTTTAGAGAAAATTTGAATATAATTGAAATTTCACTAGCACATTAAAAGTGAATTCTAACTAATGAATTGTAGTTTCGACTGCAGCTGTACCTATTTCAATATGGACAGTTGCATAGTAGCCAATGTCTGGAAGAAGACATGTGATTGGTTAATATCGTGTGACAGACATGAGTCAAAGGCTATATATATATATATATATATATATATATATATATATATATATATATATAAGGTTGTTGTTGTAATACATGCCTGTGAGTTAGCTTCTTGATAACACAGTCGAATTATTGTGCCTGAGCAACAGATTAAGGCAAGGCTGGGGGCTAGCCGTAAGACATAGCGTTGCAGATAACAGAATTCATAATATCGGCCATCCCTGCTTCAGATACAACACATAATATCAGCGGTCTTCAGACAGTTAGAATGAAAATGTTTCAGGATATTGAATTTCACCAAACACTGGCACCACTAACCACTACTGTTATAAAATAATAAAAAATTACTTGAAGGTAAGACATTTGAAGAAACTTAAACACCTAGGATCGTGTAACTATTAGATATCATAAGCATTCTAATTTAATATAATTTAAAGCATCGAGATATAAGTTATACAGTTGTGTGTATCAGGTATCTGGAAAAACTTTTCGATCGTGATTATACAGATGATATTGCCTTACCATGTGATGATACACAGGCTGCCAAATCACACTTAATCAGTTAATAGTAAGTGAATATAAGTACGACATATATTTACGACCTTATCGAATCAATTCTCCAAGACTGGTAAAAGCCTGTCTCTGATAGAAATAGTCTAAAATACCGAGTATTTGAGTAGTTATATGAATTTCGGTGATAGTGTTACAGATGATATCAACATACATATAGTAAAAGCTAGAACATATTATGAAAACCGAAACACACTTTGGCACCACCGTGATGATAATATGATTGTAATATGCATATAACGCTTCAGTAAGATCGACTATGTTCTGTAGTGTATGTCTATTATCTGTGCTTGATCACCGAGTTAGCAATAGTGAGGTACAAAAATGGGTATTTAGACGAAGTAACAATAAACCAGATGGTGTACCGTCCTAAAAGGCTGAATTCGGTTACTAAAGTGTTATCATTTCATTCGTATAGTGCACCTGTGGTGACCTATTGTACCAGGATTAAATGTTATGTATAAACAAGTAGCTGTCAATGTTAACTGAAGCCCATATGGAGTTCCGTTTTTGAATGCTTTAACAGATGATGATAAATATAAGCTACAGCAGACCATTAACTATGAAGACAAAGGCAAGTGAAAAACTTGAGTTTAACTATAAAAGAAACTATAAACCAGCACAACGCGATGTCGATGAAGAAAATACAAAGACAACTTAGTGAAGGAAACTTGCATTTTGACGATAATTTTTACTGAAGATATGTAGTAATATTTGTGGTGAATTTTTTTGAAAGATATTAACCTATTGAAAAATAGGAAAAGCTTATTACATGGAGGATTTCCGAGATTTTATGTATTACAAGGACCAAGAGAAGGTTGTTTAGTGGCCTAAATTGAAAAAAATTCTGAAATGAAAGACAATTTTTGAATCAGAAAAATGAGAGACGATTGCCTGTTTGGAGAAAGTGAGCTAGAGATAGTAACAATTATGGAAGGTTGGGAAAGGTGTAACAAAAGATTGAAAAATTAGGAACTGGAGAAAATGATAAACAAAAAAGAGCAAACTGGAAAAGGTTTCAAAGAGTCACATTAAAAATAGCGTTTGCATATATTGCTTTGGTACGTTTAGTACAGACTTTAACTGGCGGATCACCAAAGTTTATGTGATGCAGAAGTTTGGAATATGTGGCAATTTGTTACTTCGCTTTATAATTTTATAAATGAAATGCTATCAAGAGTATAGAATGACAGCATGAAACTGTAACTAATTAATTACTAATAACTAAAACGTAAGTCACGTGCACTTTACTCTACACAATTCGATTTAACCGGCTAGGTACTATTTGCAGATTTCATCCAAATAATGTGGTTCAAATTTTAGTCGGTCAAAAAAACGTAGAAGTTGAGACATTTGTGCGTTAGCACAAGTTGTTACACGATATTATTGCGACACGATCTAAATAACAACATTAATACCAGAATGTGATTGAACAACAGAGAAAGTAAAGGTATGAATGTAATAAAAACGAAGCTAGTGATCTAGAAGGAGATAAAAGGTAAATGTACATGTGCCACTGTGACATTAGGTTTCTATAAATTCATCATGATCATTGCGCTTAATAAGACCAGGTAGTTTGTATGTAACACGACTCGGAACAACAGTCAGCGACCTCAAGGACAGATGGCGGTATTGAAACTTCATCAGTTGAGGTGGTTGGGACATGTGTTACGCATGTCTAACTACCGACTGCCTCGACGTGCTATGTTTTGCGGTGTAGGAATAGGTTGGAAGAAAGCTAGGGGCGGCCAAACCAAAACATGGCAGAAATCGATGAAGTCACTGACAAGCAGACTAAGTCATGTTGGTAGATGTAGGCTGCGTGGTTGGGGTCCGCGAGACGAAAGTCACCAATGGTTAGAGACCTTGAACGACATGGCTCAGAATCGTTCGCAATGGCGCAGGTGCATCCACTCTTTGTGTTCTCTCAAAATCTAACCTTCCGAATTCTCTATCTTTCTCCTTTCAAATTTATCTCACTGAATTATACTTTTCGAATCATATCTTCGCTCCCTAATTTTCTGCATTACTGCTAATACTTCTATTATCGTTATCACTCTTGGATTTGAACTGACAGTTGCGTCTCTGTGCTGATGTGGTATGGCGACCTGAACTGATGTACGTACGTACGAAGTTCTGCGTTGTATCTGTCTGTCTGTCTGTCTGTCTGTCAAGGACAGATGTTACACTTTGTTTTGGTTGTCCATACTTTTCTTCCATCCTACTCCGATACTAGCCAACAATGCGCATCGAGGCAGATAGTGGTTCAGATAAACATAAAACATCCGGATTACCTCAGTTGATGAACATTCATAACCTCACTAACCGATTTTCGTAATTGTCTAGTACCCTGTGTCTAACCTCAGTATTGCCTAATTAGCCATTCCAAGATACGCGAGAGGGGCTCCGAAGACTTTACATTTCTTCCATTTTCATAGCTCAAGTTACTAGCCATGGGATAATAAAAAGCTCAGTATACTTGTCCGTTATATGGGCGACGGATATCTTCAAAGAAACCATCAAGCAAATTAGATTTTCAGAAATGAAATTACAAAAACAAAACGAAGAAACTAACCTTCATCAGCAGTCAAAAATGTGCGTTTGAAATTAACTCTACTTTCATTGTTACATGGCGTATAAAATGCATCTACAAACAACTTTAAACTGATTTTATGATCCAGACGTTCTTCAATTGATGTCTTTTTACACGAAGTATATGGAGTAATAGCTATTGTGAAGTATGCTTTACTAGAGATAAATGCATTATGACCAAAAAGAAATAACTCCATCATAGCATTATTTGCTTTATATTTCTCCAAGTTAATTAAAACATTGGGTTTCTCAAAACGTATGTATAAACATGTCCCTGTGAATTTCCCATAACCTGGTTCCAGAACTTGTACTGCCTGTAAAATTAAACGTTGCATGTAGTAAGCACGTGGAAAAGGAAAATAAACTAAACGCACTGAACTTAACCTGAAAAATAGCTAACTAAAATGATGCGTGAAAATAACACGGAATGAATTTAGCTAGACGATCATTGAAAACCAAGGAACACTGGATAATTGTTAGGTCTTAATATGGTTTAAAAAGCTATGAAGTTAACATCACAAACGAAAAGTGACCATTCGTAAAAAATGTCGCATATTTCAGGTTATAAGTAATTGACGTTTCAGTTGTGTTCATAATCATTATTCGGCGAAGCATAGAAGTAATCATATTGCGTTTACAAGTTTTTCAAATACACATACTTTTCGATTGCATGGACAATAAAAACGTGACAATCATTTACAAGCCATTAGCACAAATCATAATTACTTTGTCCTTGTTTCTTAGTACTTCTAATTCTAATGACATTACCAACGAATGATTAGTGCTAATGATTAGAGTTTATGAAATGTTATCTCTAACCTTTTAAAACGCTATTTCCAACTACAAGGAAACTTCTAGTGTTTGAACACTGTGTGGAATGGGGCAAAGGGCTCACAATACAAGATCTCACAGTCCAACACTTGGAAGAAAATTTAGGAATGATGATTGGACAACTGGCTGCAGTAACGTAAAGTATGCGCCATATAGTAAAACAGTGAAAACTATTGGCTGGACGTCTCAACATAGCCATAAACGACGAGAGTTGACAGAAGTTAAGTAGGTATTCAAAAACCGACCAATTAAGACAAGTTGGACTTGCGGAGTGGTGGCTCAGTAGTTAAGGTGTTTGACATTCAGAAACTTATTCGCAGTTTTGAGTCCCGTTCTGCATCGATTGAAGAAAACGAAAGTTAGATAAGTAAGTAATCAACTTTGAACGAGTACATAACATTCCGTGATAAAACTGTTATAAAATCAATAAGATCAACAGAATGGAAGCCTTGAAAATTGTGAAATAATTCTTAAATGACTTACAGAAAAGCTAAAAAGTGATGTACCATTGTCAATCAATGGTTTGTCCAGTTCACGGCAAGTCGGAAATATCTATTAAAAAAGATAACTGTAAGCAGTAAAGAAATAACAAGCAAACGCTAGCCAAGTAAACGAGTGATTCCTATAAACAATTTATCAATGCATACATGTACTACCCCACTCTGATAGTAGCCGCTACCTTGAGGTGGTGGTCGGGTCTGCCTATCGTGATAACCCAATCGAGCCATATTGGCTGGAACGCATGTTCCTTTAGATCCTACCATGCCAAGCAGGTCTGTTGGACAGCGATAAGACTAAAGGCAGCAACCTGAGGTCTAAGGGTGAAATCATACTTTTGACTGCAGTGGGGTGTGACAGCTACAGTGTTTCTCTAGGATAACCAGCGTCTTCAGCGATGTTGCCTACTCACAAAGGAAGGAAGGGGTTAGAAAAGGTCGACCTGAAGAATGTCACACCTCACTTTACTCCACGTATTTCAGTCACCGGCAGTAAGGCTTTTCAAAGAGCGGAGCTAATACTTCAAAAACTCCCAATAATAAGGTCGTGGAAGATCGGCCTCAAGCAGTTGTCCCATGGGTCCTGTTTTCAGGTCACCAAAAACAATACTAACCCAGTTACTTTCCAAATACCTCAAGAAGTAATATCCTCCCATGGTGTAGGCATTCATAAAGTGACAACCGCCCTCATGCCTCTAATAGTACACGAGATCATCTTGTTCGAGATAATATCCTAACCTCAATTCTTAACTCTCTTGTCCCTGCGACTAACCCTTCTTGCATAACTCTATCACCTCACGCCTCTAATGCTAATGACTCCAGTTCACAAAATATTATTCCTGGTCTCCTGTAACCTCGCACTAAACTATATATCAGAGTTTTTAACGTTCGAAACTTATGCCAAATAGGACAACAAGCCTCCTTAGACATGATTCTGGAATCCCACTCTATCGATGTCTCTGAAACACGTACACAGGGTTTAAGTACAGTCATTCGTTTGACCTCACCTTGTCAAAATAAGAAAGCGGTCCGATTTACCATTCGTGTATCCGGAGACCTTACCGCTACTACTCGAGGCCTTGATGGTGTAGATATATCACAAAGCTCAAGAGCTGAACAGGCTCTCGTTGACTGGATTCCATTAGACAGTCGCTTATGCACTGTCTGTCTAAATGGGACAGTAAGAACTCGGAAAGATGGAGACAAACACCATCGCCTCTTTGTTGTCTCTGCCTACGCTCCCACTGATTGCAATTCAGATGAAGT
The DNA here is from genome assembly GCA_025215515.1 of Schistosoma japonicum. Lineage (NCBI taxonomy): Eukaryota > Metazoa > Platyhelminthes > Trematoda > Strigeidida > Schistosomatidae > Schistosoma > Schistosoma japonicum. Next base: position 3,824,719 of record CM046068.1, read on the forward strand.
AAAAGATTAATTTTACAGAAAGCTTTCTGACCTTAAACGAAAAGCTAAGCGCACTAATGCAGTAATAATGGCTGATGATTTTAATGACCAAGTAGGTAGACTAAAGGAAACTGAAAGGCACCTAGGTGGGTCACATGGTGTCGCGGCTCAGCGAACAGATAGCGGTGACCATTAATTACATCTATGTTCATATGACTGTTTCTTGCAAGCGCCAACTTTAAGCATAAGGAAAGACATCAGTTGACATGGTGACCTCCACAATCAACTCAACGCTGAACTCAAATAAACCATATTGCTATCAGCCATCGTTGGAGAGGCTAGATAGAAGACTGTCGCTCATTCTGACGCAAATGTTTAGACTCAGACCATGCCTTAGTACGAGCGCGTATTAGTTTGCGTCTCACTGGACTTAAAAGATGCACGGCAAGGATTCCCCTCAGAGTTCAACTTAATGATGAAAAAGTCAAGAATATATTTCAGGAACAACTAGAAAACTAATTAGTCAACTGTGTAAGCGACACCCAAGCGACATCCAAGAAGCTACTGAAACAGCAGTGATATCTAATAGTAAACTAAGCCAAAAGGTTGAGAGAAATCAGTGGATTTCAGCTCCAACTACTGAAGTAATAGATGTTCAGCAACCCTTTCCGTTTGGCTCTGAATACGATGAGGAGCGGAGGCAACGTAAACAGGCTGGTTAAAAGTTTAAGTAATGATCATGAGCGATGGTGGGTAGTGAAAGCTAAAGAGACGGAAAGGCAGCGGCAACAGTAGGCAACTGTTTAGACTTTTCAAGGAAACGGCATCGAAGTAAGTGATAGGGAGCGAAGAAATTGAATGCGTTAATCGCTTCACTTATCTTGGGAGCCTCATCAGATTCGATTGTCTATTATCTGCTGAAATAATGGCTTGTATACATAAAGCCCGATTGGCTTTTGCCAATATGCGTAACATGTGGCGTAGGTGAGACATCTGTCTCCCGACCAAAAGACGCGTTTACTACGCAGCAGTTCAATCCGTTTTATTTTGTAAGTGTGAAACATGGTCATTAAGGAAAAAAGATATTCGTAGGCTTCTAGTATTCGGTCACTCATATCTTCAAAGCATGGCTCGTGTTTTCTGGGACCACCGAGAAAACACCACATGGGTTAGGAATAGAGTACTAGGTAAATATGGTAGATCTATTGGTGAAGTAATAAATCTTCATCAGCTGAGGTGGTTAGGATATGTGTTACGTATGCCCAACCACCACCTACCTCGACGAGCAATGCAGTTTGGTGTAAAAGTAAACTGGAAAAAGCGAAGGACGGCTGAACCAAAATATGGTGCCAGTCCATAAAGTTATTGACAATTGAATTGAGCCATGTTAATTGGTGCAGACTACCTGGTTGGGGTCCGCGTGATGATCGTAACCAATGGTTAGACTTTGGATGACATGGGACAAAATCATTCGCAATGGCACGGGTGCATTCATTCTTAGTCCTCTTTCAAATTCTAAGCTTCTGAATTCATAATAACTTTATTTTTACTGATTTGTATTTTTTCAGATCTTCAATCTCTAATCCTCTCCATTAATACTAACTCCGTTACTACTTCCAATACTCTGGGACTTGGGATGACAGTTCCAACACTATTTGCTAATTGGGGCATGGTAACTTTAAGTGATGTACGCACGTACCAAGTTATACGTTGTAATTGACTGAATGAATGAATGATATGCACTACTAAATACGAGATAAAACCAAATATAGTCCTAACTATTGCAAATAGATTTGATTGCAAAAGAACCGTTGCCAATGTGAACTGCACAAATCGCTACAGTATAAACTGATAATTATTAAGTCAATAAACACTATATTTGATCATTAGGAAACATTTGTATAGACATGGTGAACTAGAAAATGACAATTCGACACAAATATCCTCCATTCTACCCCATCACGCTGTAAACTAACTGTATCTTTGTTTAAGATACTCATTTAAAGAATGATAGCCAAGTTTAACTACGAAAAATTTTATGTATTAGTATACAACAATCTTTCAATACTAGTGATTGGTTGTGAAATAATTAGATTTTTATATGCATTAATTTTGTTTCAAAGTAAGCTTACACCTATATCTTATCAATAACATCTATCAAGAAAGTAAAACTGATGTAAATGTTCTCCATAAATGATACATGCATTGCAAAGCACAAGCTGAAAATTCAGTTTAAAAGAATATTTACCTACTAAACTTCGAAAAATTAACTATTAGATAAAATAACTACTTAACTGGTAGAGAGTAGTATGAAATACTATATAACAAAACTTTCAAATTTGATGTCATTCGTGATCTAACGGAAAGACTAAAAATAATATTTGTGTAAATCATAACAACCAGGTGGGAAAAAATGGCCTCTGTCGAAGGTTCATCTATCGATAAAGCGATGAAGTTTAAACATGTTCTCTTTAAGTCACAAAAAAATTGAAATGTAATTGTTCTGACTTCCAGCAAAAGAAAGATATTACGGCCTTGTTAGAGAATATAATAATTTTAACAAACTTATCAACACTTATTAATAGTTTTAAGTAGGTGTCGTAAGAAAAAAGTTGCTGCATTTGTGACCGAGATATCGGTAAAATTTTTAAACTAGAATCTTCAAAAGTATTGTAACAAAGGAGAATATATGTTCGATAGATACTAGCTAATATACCTCAAACTTTGAAGAAATCCTTTGTATCATTCAATGATATAGCTTAAGATACGAATAACTAATAGGTGAAATAGCATTATTTAGGTAGTAGTAAATACAAAACAATCGACGTTTATAAGCTTAGTAGCTGCTTATTATTCGAATGAAATAGTCCGGTATAAACGGCACTATACCTGAACAAGTACAATAAATAACGAGAGTCGGAAATTTAGTGATAAGGAAAGAAATAACCCAATTGATTATTCTACTGCAAAAATTATAAAAATTGAAGCTCTTGTGAAAAAACAACGATCCACCTACTTGTTGTCTACTCATTTGACTTCCATATTTCATGATCATCTCACTTTGAGTTGAGCATGGCATCAGAGGTAATAAACCCTGACCAGAGCAACATGTTGTACAAAATAAAACATCTGAATCATACCTTTCATATAAATCACAAGGTAATTGAATAACAGGAAGATGGGGAAGCGTAGGTTTATGTACTATTTCAAAACTGTCACCACAACTTATACTGCGCAGACGACAAATTAGTGGACTTAAGTATGACCAGAATTTTGTGTCCATCTCGGCCAATAAACGAAATGCTTTGATCGGGTCGCCAGCAGCTTTCATCAAATCACATTCTTCAAACACCCAGCCAGGTGCAAATAAAGCCACTGATAACGGTCGATCAGGTCTAGAAGCCTGTTGAACGTGATTGTAATAAACAATGAGTGGGGAAAAATATATTGAATCAGTTGCATTATTTGTTATAATAACAGTAAAATTTATAACCTAACCACATATAATGGTAAAGTTTGGCTTGAATAAGATACAATTGGTTATAACAATTCAGAGGAAATAAAACCAAATATTATGGAGATTGTCGAAATTCCTTGTATTGATGTTTCCTTACAAAATAGAATGACAACAATACCAACCTAATTTCTTTTCCTGCAGCCCAATATAATATTTCTATTATTTTCGACTATCTTCTTCAAAAACGCTTATTTGCTTTAAGTATGATCAATTTCAAATCTGCTTGTTTATCTCTTATCTCTATGATAAAATTACATGTGTTTACTGAGCTTCCAACCATTACAACATTCGTTGTAAGTGACGCAATAAAATAGTTGAGATTTTATATCTTATAATATTAATCCCTTGCGTTGATTGTTTAGTTAGCATTCCCATTCGCACAACTAGAGATACACCATAATAGTAAAAATGATTGACTCAATAGGATTAACGAATGATGTACTGTTATATATATAGAACGTGTTAAAGAAATATCAAAGACCAAAATGTGTTTATATTTTGAATATGTTGATGATTCATGAATAGCAAATGAAAACGTTGAAAAATGACTTTAAACTAAATATTATACATGTGCTTCAAAATAATGGGAAAGAAAATAGGTTATATACGTGACAGGTATTAGATATTTCACATTATTTTCATCTCGGATCAATTGTTTGTTATTCGATAAGTAATACTACCTTGAATAAAACATTATGTAAATAAATAAGACTTTTAATGATATATTCAGCCAGTTAATCAATAATATTGTCTTTTCAAGTCTATTCAGCTGATATCGAGATATAGATCAAGTAAGCAAATAACTACTTCGATTACTTCATTTATTCGTGCATTATCAGTTGTTTCATCAAAATATATCCATTCATCTAAAAATATCCAATTTACAACATTACCTAGCAGTATTATTTAATTTGTATTGTGACTGGCAAGTGGAATCCAGGACGCGCGTTTTGTCCTATTTGGGACTCATCGGCTGGATGTACCTGCATCCCAATGTTGATGTTCACAGTGGGGTTCGAACTCAGTCCGGTTCGTGTTATACGCCACCGCATACACCACTAGACTACTGAGTCCAGACAATCTATAACAAATCAATGGGAATATACAAATTCATCCTACTACCGATTCGCCCATTGCACAAACGTGACTGTCTGGACTCGGTAGTCTGGTGGTGTACGCAGTGGCGTATGACACGAACCGGACTGAGTTCGAACCCCACTGTGAACATCAACATTGGGATGCAGGTACATCCAGCCGATGAGTCCCAAATAGGACAAAACGCGCGTCCTGGATTCCACTTGCCAGTCACAATACAAATTAAATAATACTTATGAATAATCGCTATATTGAGGCAATCCGCTCAGGATGCACATATAGCAACAATGACTGACCAGCTTCAGTCTATAACAAATCAATGGGAATATACAAATTCATCCTATTACCTAGCAGTGTTCATTTTAGAATTTTTAACGTATCGAGAATTAAGGCAATAATGTACTTTAACAGTAATTAGCAGGTATATTCATTAGGATATGAGTTACATATGTTAAGAACAAATTAATCATGCAACCTGACTTATAGGACCTAGTTAAGTCAAGAGAAGTTTAGAGTTGTGATCAAAGGTTTAACATTAATGTAAAAATCGTAAAATGATTATTTCTTTTATTTGTTGAATATGCATGAAGTTTAATTGCATTATTAATGGATTAGTAGTAGAGCTACACATCAGACAGCTTATTTGTGAATTTTAAAAATCATAAAGAAACTTACGTTAACGTCTAGAATAACTTTAAGTGCTTCAGATGTACCGAAACCACCACCTCCAATACAACCACGACCGAAACAATCAATACCAACAAAAACTTTTGTTGACATTGTAGAATTAACAGAACTAATAACGAAAAGCATAGAAAATAGCTAATTAGATTCAAAGATAATATTGTCTGAAATAAAAACAAACAAAACTAACCTTTACTTAATTTATTCATCAACTGAAACTAAAATCGTATCGACCACCCAATATGAACAATTTTTCGACTAGCGAATATTAAGCCAGTATACTAAATATTTAGGAAACTTATACAAGTTAAAAATAATAATTGGAGCGGACTACCTATAAGGTATCATTTTACTCACGATATACGCGAAATTAATGTTGAATAATGAAATTTTTCTATAGTTTCTGAATCTTATTAACATTACTTAATATGTCTAAACTATTACGAAGGATGAGTTAAAAAGAATGATTGAACTTCCAGAATAGTTTTTCAGGAGATTACTTCAGATATTTTGATTGCATTCTTACTAAACATTTTGCTTTTATTATTTCCATATTCCTTTCATCTCAATATATTATTTAAACCACTAACTGGTGTTATATCATTTATGATTCATGAACTATCATTCATTACTTACGTACATGATATCCTATTTTCTACCGCTAATGCATTAACGTTATTGCTCTAATTTGGCTGCTATGAGGTCTGGGCTTTAATGCAAATATGTAAACGATTGTATAAAATGTATTAGAACTAATATTAGTGAACTAGTTAGTGCATATTCAAGAGTATATTCACTGCGGACTCAAGGGACGGATCTACAGTCTTTAAGAGTATCTGGTTATAATTAAAGGTCGTTTATTATTCAGCCACCTACTAAGGTCGTGTGTCGATTGGCTAATCAAGATTTTAGAAGTGAGAATTTGCTAACTCAATGACATATCATATACCAGCTGTGATGCTGGAAAAGGTTTATCTTTTAAGAACTATACCAGATGCGTTGCACAAGGTTAAAAATATACATTAATTTCGAGTTGTATCAGTTTTCCCGAGAGATGTTAATTAAACTAGTAGTGTAAGCAACTAATAAGTGCTAATTTAACTTCACTACAGGAGCCTTGTTTACAATATTTCAAAAATAGATTACTTTCAATTCGTATAAGTATTTTTAAACACACTGCGGCGGAATTTCTTTTGGCGAATCGTCCATGCTTTGAGAATGGAATACATTTTATTTGCTGAAAAACGTTACTTACAGCTCTTGTGATCGTCGTAACTTAGCTAGACTCCAATTATAATTGAGGAATAAACCACTCCCAGCTGCTTTCATGTACGGTAAATTTTCATCAGTTAGTTCATTTTGAAAGTCTAAGAGACCAGACCAAGTTACTGCATCATACCTTAACGGAGAACAAAGTAGGTTTGTAAGTGATAATGACATTACCCAGTTTATATTTGAAAACATGATAGTGTTTGTTGCAGTACTCAAACAGTAATTTTTTAGAGAATATAATGTTATAGATATTATCATATAAACTCGATAATTAAATGCATACTTGTAAACTCGACATTCAACTTCATCAATTTTTAGTGAGAGGTTATGACTACGTGGCTAGTAAAGATAGGGTGGGTGAAGATGTGTCGGAACATACAGCCCAGTAATTGGAAGACGAGCACTTTGACTACAGGTATGTAAGAGAGGACGAATTTTAAACTAACAGACGACGCCTGATTTGAATTTTAGCTATTTCCTGATATATATGTATTATTTACCGTGAGTGTTACCCATGGGAAGAAAGCCTAATGAAAAAGTGTTTAACATGTTCTGAACTAATCAAATAAAAAGACGTAGTGGTAAGGAGAAAAAAGATCTGGTATTCATATCATTTTGATTCCAAGACCATTTTAACAAAAGTATCTAATCAAGTTGTTTACTATTAGTTTAAAATGCTCACCAGATAACTTCAGAACCTAGATTTCTAAGCATTCGCAGAAATTTCTGTATTCGATCACGAACTACAGTAATTTTACCCTAAAAATTAATCAAGAATAAAAAAGAACCAAATAAATTGAGCCCACACCTCATAATTCATATATCACAATATAAGTAGAGAACTATTAATAAAGAAAACCATAGTTTACTCGTACAGCAAGAGAATAAAGGGGTATAAAGATGAACTAGCTGGCTGAAATAATCGAATATTGACCTTAGATGGGAAACAATGTATCTGTACAAGTAAGATTTTCCATTTATGTTGTCATATTCCATACTACTCTCCATCTTCAAGAATTAAATAAGCAACTAAACAGACTGATTTGAAGAATACTTCCCAACATGAATTACATTCAGTGAAACGAGTCACAAAGAAATGCTGTTAAAATTATCTGGATATCCCACTTCTTAGGACATTAGAGACATAAGTTATGTACTATTTCTATGAAATGTGTTAGTATTGTAATGACTGCATTGAGACTGATTCAAAAGTCTTACTAATTGTGTTATGTTGTCCTAACCGCTTAGTATTCTACGATTCGACAACGACCGCGACTGGATCCCAAATCAGAACAAGAGTATAACAGTTAACAAGATGTATTGAGAAAATAACGGCAGGAGGCAAAAGGTCAAGTCAAGCAAAATGATTTACACTAGGGTTTATATAAACAATGGTATCGAGTATTCTAGAAACTTCCCGATTGTTCGTTGGCTCTAGTTGGCTAAGAATGGACCAATCACAGCACAGCTTCATGAGCATGTTTTGAGCGTGCTTTAATCAGGCTCGTTTCGTGCCAACAAATTGGGTACCTGTATAACCTTGCATTCAGTATCATACTTTGATACTGCACATTTACAAACTCGGGGCAAAAGATGTTAAGAATGATTTTTTTATTTCAAAACTACTTACAATCTGCTTAAAATAATAGGCCCCCTTAGTAAATTTAGACGGCATAGTGAGAAGAGGAAGTTCATCAGGTATGTGATCCATTAACACGTTTCGAACATGGTACCAAAACGACTGTAAAAACAACTAAATTCTAATCATCTAATAATAACGTATAATATGCAACCACGATCGCAAAACAGAAAAAACAGGTTATAGAAATAATCTGAACTCTGCAATTGAGGCACAATATAAAAAAGGTCTAGAACAAATGGTTACCCTTGTTGAAGATATAGTCACACGAAAATTTTAACTCCGAGTGTTTAGAAAGATTTTATGCATTAAACTTACCCTGGTAATATTCTAAATTTCACAGCCGCAGTGGTGTGGTTTATATTCCTCATCCTTACTGTGCTTGTTGTTTTTATAACCTGACTTTTAATTCTCATGTATTTAAACAAGCTAATATGTGATCAGAGTGCTTGAAATCTCGATAAGATTTGTCTTCAGATTGAACTGAGGTCTATTTATCGAAAAGATCAAATGCCAGAAAAGCTCGCTTTGTTCCAGCATTAATTTTGGAACTTCGTTCAGAAATCCCACTTTTCAATCACAATAAAATTTTCTCAATGTTGAATTTCAAAAAAAGCAGGTAGAAACTTAATTCAATGAGCTGTATATCAAACTAACAGGGTAAATGCAAAAAGACCGTCTATAATAATATTTAACGTGTTATTATTTAATATTTCTATAGTGTACGTATGTATAAAGAAATTGGCAGCATTATCATGACAGTAAAAACTAGACAACTGTAACCAGTATTGTGCTGGGAATGAATGTATATTTGTTCAAATTGCTTTATTTCACATTCGCATAGTTAAACGGAACCAAGTCAAGAAATGAAAAAAGGCGGACGAATAACAGAAAAACAAAAATGAAAACAGTAGAATCGGCGAGCAAAACGTATAGTGATACCAAGACAATGACACAAACAACTAATAATAAATTAAATGAATATGGACATACCTGTGGTAGAACAACTTCAAAATTAATAAACCAGCCTTCAAAACCAATAACACGTCTTATCTGATCCAGTCGTATAGCAAAATCTCGATAGTTTGTTATCGTTTTATTTAAATCACAATGCTCTTCCGAGGAATTAACAAAAATAACCTGAAATCCATTGCATTGAGATGGTTCCACAATAACAGTACCATATACACTGACACCTTGTCTTGGATAATGACAAAAAAGCTTTTTAAATGTTCGGCATCACTGATCAATAACTAAGAGTGTAAATGTTGATAGAGAATTCCAGTAAATATGCACAGGTTTACATCCTATGTGATGCTGAAAAGAACAGGTTTCGAGCTTGAAGTAAATACAAGCGACTAATTCAAGTTAATACCCGGCTAGTAGTTCGGGTAACAAGCAGAGTCGCACTTAATATAAAAAGTGTTGATACCCTACTTATTATGTAGGGTTATAACCCAGTAGTTAAAAGTCAAGTCTATAAATCTATGTGTCACAGTCTTATAACGTCTTACAAGTAACCAATCGTTTCTCGCCCTTTCACCTCACAATTATGAAAGTAATGTTCATGAGAATCACTATGAGAATTTACCAAATAAAAGTTGAGACGATGCAAATCAATAATGTTCCAACGCACATCCAGTTTATTTATTGCTACACCTTGTAAAAACCTTTAATCACTCTTTGCACTCCACATAAAAATATTTCGTTTTATTAATGAAGCCTAGTAGATGAACAATGCAGGTATAAGCGTAGTTACTAAGAAAATGACAAATATTGTTACTCTAAATATGTTCGTAGTAATCCGATGTTGTGAATCATTTGCATGGGACATTACGCTAATGCTTGATGTAATTAGATTACAGTAACCTACGAAAATATGTTGTAAAAAGGAGTATACACCATGAAATTTCAGTAAGATTTCATTCACCATACAGTCAAAAAAAATTAGACCATTATAAGTAATGCAAGAAATGGTTAGCGAAAAAAACTAAGCGAGCAAGTTAGTAAACATGTTCGTGTCTTTGTGAACCAGTAATTTAAATGAATGCAGAGTGGGTGGACTTACCTAAATACATCATTTAATATGCCTTCTAGGAATTCGCTGATATATTAAAAAATATGTAGCATATGCGTGCATATAAGCCTTTCTAGAAGAAATACGTGTTCATAAAAATGGTCTCATTACTAGTTTTATGATTTTATCGAACAATAAATACGAAAGTCCTACACCACAAAGTACTTTAGCGGGAAGTGCAAGTGAAATCAACGAAAACGAAGAAATTTTACTAACAGAAATGAAAAACCAATAAAGAAGTCCAGAGATATCCAAAGTTATAGTCAATTTATTCATGACGTTCGACTGTGAATTATGATAATATTCAATTCGCTCTACATAATGAAACGATAGTACAAACAGTACATTTGCTGATTGAGAAACCTCTACACGCTTAAAATTAACATAATTCTTTCCGAATCCGTGCTAAAATCTCGCCGGACACCGACCCACTAGGTCTGATGAAACTTCCGAGACAAGTAAAGTGGTTAACGCGTTCAACTATTTTACTCCCTATTAACAATCTAAACGATAGTGTAAACCAGTTCTGGAGTTATATTTTGCATTAAAAGGGAGAGAAACGCATCCCGAAAAAGGTAGCATTGTTACTTAGACTATTCAAGAGACTAAATATTGTCAGCGTCTTTACATAATATGACTACATCGCAAAAAATTCAAAATCGATACTTGAGATTCCTGGTGCGAGGTCTATTCCTTAAGAGCTAAATGAGGAAATCGAAAATTCAAGTATATCAATAACAAAACTAAGTGAAAATGCAGATAAAGGGAAATAAGGGCGAATATCAGATTAAGTTGGTAATTTTGATGACAGCTTGTCATGATCTCTAAATCAGTGTTGTTCGAGCAAAGCCTTCATAAACTTTATGTACTTCTGAGGTAGGCTTTTTAATAACACTCTCATAGAACCTCTCGATTTACGGAGTCAAAAACTACTTTAAGTCAGGAAACACAACTATTGTTAGACGACGGTAAGTATACCTATGCTTTAGAATCTGATGCAGAGTGAGTATTCGGTCAATGCATCATCGTTTATGCATGAAACCAATCCAGTTTCCTCAAGTTTCTTGTTCTTTAACTTTGGATGAGAGTCAGACGATTACAGCGGCTAATATCTTAGATACTATGTTCGTCAAACTCACTCCTCTGTGGTTGTCACAACAGGACTTCTGTTGTTTCTTATAAACTGGGACGATTAGCAATAGACACCAGTCAGATGGGATTGCATTCAGTTTCCCAACTTTGGCTAAAATATCAGTCAATCCTTAAATATATTTGGGTTCATCCCGACAGATCCTGGTGCTTTTCCTCGCTTTAAATTACTTATAGCCATTCCAACCTTATTAAGAGTTGGGAAACATGTAACAATCCTTTACTAATCGTATTTTTGGGATAATCTGTAGCCGGAGGCCAGTCGAACACCTCCTGAAAATGTTTCACCCATTGGTATAATCCTCTCGACTGAGAGTAGGTCATAGATTTATCGTTTTGTAAAATAGTCTCAATATAGGCTGATTTTCTCATGACAGTTTCTTTGATAAGTCGGCACAGTTGTCAAGTGTTGTCTATTGCTGCAGCTGTTCCCATCGACTTTACTTTTGTTCCCCACCACTGCTCACGTTCCAGATGTTTTTATTCATCATTCACCGAGCTCGTCAGGATGAGTCTTATAATCCCCATCAGCACACTAGAAGTTTCAGAAATCCATTGGTCTTTCATGACCATTAGACTTAGATTAGATGTGAATATTGCTAATGAGTTCACAGTCGCTTTAAATTCGTCCCAATCTTTTTTCGACACGAATCAACTGTTCATAAACAACTAGGTTTTCACCTCAACCTTTTTTGAGTGTATTCTTGGTCTCAACATTTTTGAGTTGACATCTAAGGAGTCTTAATGGAATGATCTTTCTGTTCATTACTTAAATGAACCTATAAACAGATGCACTTATTGACATTCGTGTCTATAGGATTATACCTTTTTTAACTGCATTCACTATTCGCCTTCCTTTAAAATACTAGCTTAACATTATTCTATAGCTTAACGCAAGTTAATTTTTATTCCCAAAACCGTATTCTCTAAGTTTAATCGTTGTAACTACTACTTCTACTATTACAGGATTCATCTTGCTGTGTAAATAGGATGTGGAAACTTGGACCGACACAATTATTTGCTAGGTTCTACGTTGTACAAGACTGACTGATAATCCATATTTTCGATCACAAAGAATTAACTGACCACTTTTTAAACATTTTAAGGCAATTCTTTTTGGTGTTATAAGTAATAAGTACTCACTTAGACTTGAGAATCACAAAGTGATTTTGAAACACTCTAGACTTGTATATTCCAACAATTTTATTTGGACCATCTACCAGAACTTTTAAGCTCCAAGTTTTAAATATTCTTACACGCGTTTTAAACATTTTACTGCATGTAGATACCACAAATAACACCATTATTCCACAGTTATCGAAAATGTTCGTTTCTGTAAATAAGCATTAGCACTAAGGGTAGACATCTTGTTTGTTTGGCCCCTGATCCCCACCTCTGAATTGCTTGATGATCATAAAACACTTCAGTAATTCTTCGACCTCAACTCTTAGTTTCGTAATGATTGATTTATAGGAAATTTTTAACAAAGGAGTTGAGTATTCTAGAAATTGTTTGCTGCTGGCCTTCCAATTCATGTAATTGATTTCGTTTTATTTAACATTTTCCCAAGTAATAGATTACACTCCCAAGAATATATGTATTACATTCTGCCTGAAGTTCTCGAAATTATACTTAATGAACTGAGTTATTAAAAACTAAATAAAACTGAAAAACAAATTCCAAAACTTACTAGTACCTAACTACTAGTGAAGATAATTAAACTTATTGTTATTGAAGATACGTGGTAACTTAAAAAGGATATCTCAGGAAATAGTCTAAAACAACTTACCTATGGGCTAGGTTGATCCACGATACTGGAGGTATGGTTATAAAATGATGACTGAAGTAAATAAATATATCGATCAAGTGCCAATGAACGAAGTGAAATGCAGGGAAAACACATGTAAAATCAACTGTTCGATCAGAGGATAGATAACCACCGGCCATGTCATGGCAATATATAACTTTCGGCAATTTTAACGAATTACGAGTAAGACCAAAGTCTGTATATTTTACTATGAGAAAAGGTTAGGTTACCATTCAAAAAGCCACAAAAGTGGCTCAAAGGTAATGTAAGATTTGATGCAGCTGGGAAGTTCCAATGGATCAACTCCTCAAGAGTGCTAATAGGTTTACTAATATAACTTGATTTATCACACATGACTCCTAAAAAAATAAAATATAAGACAGTAGTGTCAAAGAATCACAGCTACATTTTGGAGTAATAAAAAAGGGGGGCGAATCGACCTAGAAACTTCGTTTCTCGCTTGTGGTAACCACTGTCCTAAGTTTCGCTGAAACCTAAGTCTTTTTACTTTAGTGTAATTTATACTAGTTTTACTATAAAAAATGGCTTCGGATAAGTAACTTCATTAGGTAATGCCCTTACTGATTACCAATTCTTTCTTAAGTCCGCTTCGTCGAAATACAGTGTCTTGCACCTCAAGCTTTGGAGAAATTCACAAATCTTTCAGTAAATCCTCTCTAAGAAATCCAAGAAATATAAAAACTACAAGGACACGCCATAACTTGGAAACTTTACATTTCGACAAAATACGGAGCAGTGTAAACGATAGTTACATAAAGAATACAACCCCATGGGGTTCATGCACAAACCTAAGTAGCCGGATTGCAACCAAAACAATAGTCAAAGCTAGATTTTCCGTAATCAGGTTGTTGTATATGGCCTTCGCTTGTTGCGTTGTTCAGACAACAGTTCTATTTACCTTACAGACGTTCCAACATTGCACAGTAAACAAGTCTTTTACGAACAAACGGGTTATCATTTAAAACGAATATGCAGTAATCCCGAAATGCATTGCCACACATTAAATAATTTCTAAACATATAATCAATAACACCAAAGTCACTGAAAATGATGATAATGTATGTATTCACAAAATATTCTCTTTCTTGTGCTTTACTACCCTCGGATGCCTGCTACTCGGTTATTGTGGGATGACAGCTGATTACAATAAATTTTATAAATTACTGATATCTGATAAGGAAGACAACCAACAAAACTTAACGACTAATGCAACACGACAAAGCGTAGTAGCTTAAACGCACCGGGTAAAAGTGATATTCAGACTTTCAATATACAGATAATCTAACTAAAATTAAAAAATAACTGTAGTACTTATATGATAATTGCTAACAAGAATCAGAAAGCAATGTTTTAAATGTGTAGCAACCATGTTCGGTAATTGGTAGTCACGGTATTTATTAAACGACTAATGCATTTTCGGCTTGCAATGATCGCAACTTGCTTGGCAGAATTAGCTGATTGTTGTTCCTTGAGATATGTGTTTAGATGGTAAAGATGTTTTTTGCTATTTTGCTCCTGCAATTAGGTCGAAAAACCTTAAACTAAAAGTTAAAATTAATAGTAACTAATGTGTTGTTCCTGCAGTATCATCTCTCAGTGGCCTCATAGACTTAATATGAATATTTTTTTTAAAGATCTAGTGCAAGGCGATAATACAATCTTGTGAGTTAAGGAGTTGTGACCACAAAATAGTTAAACGAAATTTTCGGGCCAGCTATTTCATGTTTTACCTTATCCAATTTATTTATATCAGCAAGCTAGTGCTACTGAACCTGCTAAGATACAAACAGAAAGGAATTATTTATAAAATTGTTTTGAAGGTTATCGTGAATGGTTTTTTCCATGACCTGAACTACTACAAGATCAGTGAAGTTGGATGATAGTCGGAACCCTGCAATTTGTCACCGCATTTCATGTTCAGGTGTGATTACGTCCCCCTTTCACCCAGACAGTAATGTCCTGGAAACTAAAGAGTAGTTGGAGAGGGTTGTTGAAGGAAAATATAGTAGCTCCACACATTACTTAAAGACTTTGAAATGCATTCCATCCACACCAGAATATTCATGCACGTACAAACGCCTTATTATCCCGTGATCATAAGGGGCCCGAACTACACAATGCTTGGGTTAGCATTGTGAATGGTAAGCTAGTGTAAAGGCCGCTGTTACCTTCTGGCATAATGATCTTTGTACTGTACATTTTTTAATGATATTTTTACTAAATGCTAGACTGCACTGTACTGTTGAGCTTTCGCGCGTTGTGCGATTCGCTTGTTGGATTTATACTGTGTTCTAATATAATTCTCATAAACTCATCCTTATCGACTACTGTTTGTAGCGGTCAATAATCCCCAAAATAAATAGTTGCATAAGCTCTCGACATTGATGCTGACCATGTTTGTTTTAGCGGACACTGCTAGTTGAAGGCGCGCGGTCACGCATCTTCACCAGATCACGACTCGAACCACCGTGGGTAGCATCTCTCTCTAGTTTGTCAGCCTAGACGTTGCTATCCCATTAAAGTTCTGTATACGCTCAAATACAGTTTCGCTTCCATCCTTTATTGCCTTCTGATTTCTCATTCGTAAGAGTGGGGTCCATTCGATAGAAGTGTCTTTGGTTATACGACAAGCGCAACTTGGTCCTATATCCGGGGAACACTTCATTGGTGAGCTCAACGTGATCTGGACACGATAATTTACTGTGAGTCCGTTCCTTTTTATAGTTTAAAACAGAGTAATTTTGGTGGTTTTATTTTTTTTTACCGCATATTTTTCACAGTAATTTTGTATTTGCATTCATTACTATTTTTATGATGTCAGACCAGACTCTTAAGCTAATTAGGATTAAGACCCCTACGCCTCCAAACTTTCAGCTCATTCCTTTCTGGGCAGATAATGTCAAAGCCTGGTTCTGCTACGCAGAAGCAGAATTCCAAAACCAATGTGTGACTGATCCACGCGTTCAATTTCTGGCGGTTGTAAGGTCACTTCCGCGTGAATTGAACAGGTACGTCACCCCCTTCTTTTTTAGTCCTGACTGCCTAGAACCGTACGAACAACTCAAAAAATCGATTCTTAAACGAGGAGATTTGTCTGACAGACAACGTCTTGATGAGTTGTTTCATACTATTGATCTTGGTAACGGTTCTGCGACCGAAATGTTATTGCGCATGAAAGAGGTAATAGGTCAACGTACTTTTGACGAAGGACTTTTCCGTCAACTATTCTTATCAAAACTGCCACAACAAGTGCAAGCAGTGTTAGTAACTTTTAACAACAACCCAGTTGATGAACTAGCTTCATCTGCCGATCGAATTCTGGAGATCACCAGAACTCGCCACAATGGGGTTTATTCTGTTACAGAAAAGCCTCTAGAAACCGATACCGAAATTACTAAATTGTGCCATACTCTTTCCCGTTTCCTTGATCTACACGAGCAACGCCGACCAAACAATCCTCGACGACGAAGTTCGTCGCGTAAAAGATTCTCATCTCGATGTCGACGAACGGAAAATCCACATTGGTGTTGGTACCACAACACCTATGGCAAGGAATCAAAGAAATGTAGAAACCCCTGTTGTTTCCCTAGCCTCAAACCTACTGCGTCGGGAAACTATCCCGCCGGCGCGCGTTAGCGGCAACCGTAGCCGGTGGAAACAGCCGCCTGTTATTCATCTCTGATGTGATAACGAAGGTTCGCTACCTCGTCGATACTGGCGCAGAAGTCAGCGTCCTTCCAGCAACTTCATCTGATCGCCAACATGAAGCTGCATTTGATCTACAGGCAGCTGACGGAAAACAAATAGCCACGTATGGTAAGAAATATGTCTACTTAAACGTGGGGTCGCGAAAACCCATACACTGGATTTTCACTATCGCTGATGTGAAAATACCTATCATAGGCATAGACTTACTAAGCCACCACAACTTGCTTGTGGACGCTAGCAAAAAGAGGCTAGTCGACAGCAACACAAAGCTGTACGTACGTGGAACCACTGCTTCAGGTTGTAGCCTATGTCCTCTTCGCTTTAAGCATTTAATTAACCCTTATTTTCAGCCAATACTTGACAAGTATCCGGACCTGAATAAGGCGACATCAAAGTTATCATGTGTAACCAGCAATGTTACACATCACATCACGACTACAGGTCAACCTGTATTCTCCTAAGCACGCAGATTAGCACCCGAAAAATTAAGGGTTGCTAAGAACGAATTCGACCATATGATTGACCTGGGAATAATCCGCCCATCCAGCAGCCCATGGTCGTCTCCATTACATATGGTCCCGAAGAAAGACAGCAATGATTGGCGTCCTACCGGTGATTATCGACGTCTTAACGCACAAACTACGCCAGATCGCTACCCTTTACCTCACATCCACGACCTCACGGCCACGTTAAAGGGAATGAAAGTATTCTCAAAAATTGATCTTGTAAAAGCCTACAATCAAATACCAATGGCAGAAAATGACATCCCAGAAACGGCTATTGTAACCTTGTTCGGTCTTTACGAATTCCTTCGAATCCCTTCGGCTTGAGGAATGCAGCACAAACGTTTCAACGTTTCATTGACGACGTGTTTCGCGGGCTCGACTATGTCCATGCATATGTCGACGACTGCTTGATAGCAAGCCCAGACAAGCAAACACACATGAAACATTTGGACATAGCTTTTAAAAGACTGCAGCAATACGGAATCACTAATAATATACAAAAATGTCAAATCGGAACAACTTCGTTGGACTTCCTGGGGCATACCATTGATGCTAATGGTATACAGCCTCAAAAACACAAGGTGGCGGCAATTCTGGAGTAACCGGAACCAACAACCATTAAGCAGTTACGAGCTTTCAACGGCTTGGTAAGTTTCTACAGACGATTTATCCCCAACTGTGCATCTATAGTGAAACCACTAACAGATCAACTTCGTGGGAACAAAAAGGCGATCACAATGGATTCAGAATCAAAGAAAGCCTTCGTTGCAATTAAAGAGGCAATAGCCAAAGTAACTATGCTGGCACACTACAATACTGAGGCTCCCGTCAGCATTGCGGTCGACGCTTCTGACTCAGCGATTGGCGCAGTTCTGCAACAATGGACTAACCAAGCTTGGCAGCCTTTAGCATTTTTCTCAAGACGATTAAACGACACCGAATCAAGATACAGTACTTTTGGACGTGAACTTCTAGTTATGTACTGTGCTGTACGTCATTTTCAACATTCCATCGAAGGCCGGGAATTTGCAATATTCACCGACCATAAACCACTGACGTTTTCGATGAAATCATCTTCAGATAAGTACTCTCCACGAGAGTCGCGTCATCTTGACTATATCTCCCAATTCTCTACGGACATACGACATATATCGGGAGCTAACAATGTAGTTGCTGATGCCTTATCGAGAATACATTCCTTGAATCGTATCCAAGGAATCGACCTTGTTAAACTAGCTCAACTTCAAAGTGAAGATATCGACTTTCATCACGAGTTAGCTGCAACAACGCTCCAACTCCAAACCAAAACGATTGGAAAAGGTAAGAACACTTTAATTTGTGATTCTTCTACAGGTATAGCCCGTCCAGTCGTCCCCAGGAGTTATCGACGAGTTATCTTCGACACATTGCACAACCTTTCTCATCCTGGAATTCGTGCTACACGTAAACTGATTACCGATAGATTCTGCTGGCCAAAAATGAATAAGGATATTAAAGAATGGGCACGCACCTGCATATCCTGCCAAAAGAACAAGGTAATCCAACATAACAAATGCCCCCTAGGCACTTTCTCAACCCCTGACGCTCGATTCGATCACGTCCACCTTGATTTGGTAGGACCTCTACCAGAATCAAATGGATTTTCTTATCTTCTGACATGCGTGGACCGATTTACACGCTGGCCAGAAGCGATTCCACTTAAAGACATCACTAGTGAAACGATTGCTCGCGCTTTCGTCGAACGATGGGTAGCCAACTTTGGTTGCCCATCTATAATAACGACAGACTGTGGACGTCAGTTTGAATCTGGATTGTTCCACGCTCTGACCAAACTTCTTGGAACTACACGTTTCAGGACGACCGCCTACCACCCACAATCTAACGGTTCGGTAGAAAGATTTCATCGACAACTGAAAGCATAACTTTCAGCAACAAACATCCCTCAGTGGACCGACGCCTTACCACTAGTTTTACTCGGGATTCGCAGCACTGTAAAGGAAGATGTTGGATGTAGTGTCGCCGAATTAGTCTACGGAACGACTCTTCGACTACCAGGTGAGTTTGTGGAAACCGCTTCCACTTCGGCAAACCTGGATATGAACTCTTACGTGAATCGGCTTACAAATGCTATGCGTTCAGTTAAGCCAGTTCAAACCCGACAACAATCGACAGACATCTTTATCCAACCTGCCTTAAAATATAGTACACACGTTTTCGTACGTCGTGATGCCGTACGCCGACCTCTCGACGCAACCTACGAAGGGCCATACAATGTCCTGAAACGTGAAACAAAGTACTATACGATTGACAAGAATGGCCACGAGGATAACGTCAGCATTGACCGCCTCAAAGCAGCCTACCTAGAAGGTACATCTTTTAGTGTCGAATTCGCTGCAACACCTGGAAAACGTAGCACGAACGAAGTCATTACGCCTCAAGCAATAACTAACACGCAAGTAGAAGCATCAAAGAGCCTTGTAACGCTGAAAGCTACGCGTTCTGGTAGAAAAGTTCGATTTCCAGAAAACCTAAACGAATACTATGTTTACTGATTTCCTCCCACTACCCACGTACGTATTACAATTTTCTTGTTGTCTTAAATAATAACAAAGAAAAAAAAATGAAATAAAAATCGATAAATCTAATAATATTATTTATGTATTTTTTTTTCTAAAAAAAAGTAATAATAATAATTTTACTGTGTGCACTTTATGAAATTTTGTGTCAAAAAAAAAACTTTTCATTATTTGTTGTCGGTATTCAACGCGTTTTATTATATAGACGCATCGAGTTAACAATTACCTTTTTTTTTGTACACTTAACGCACAGATTTAAATTTTATTTTTTCTTTTCGACTTCCAGGCCGTCTGGAAACAAACAGAAGAATGTGGAAGAAACAAGAATTTTATTTTATGTACAATTATTTTATCCAACGACTCCATAGTTTAGGTACAGACGGCCAGAAGCTGCACAACATCGCAAGCTATCGAAGGAACGTTTACCAATGTCTGACGCATTGGGTTTTATCCTTTGGCTGGCACGTCTTAGGGTCCTCACGAACCCATTAGGGGGGGAGTGAGCTGTAGCGGTCAATAATCCCCAAAATAAATAGTTGCATAAGCTCTCGACATTGATGCTGACCATGTTTGTTTTAGCGGACACTGCTAGTTGAAGGCGCGCGGTCACGCATCTTCACCAGATCACGACTCGAACCACCGTGGGTAGCATCTCTCTCTAGTTTGTCAGCCTAGACGTTGCTATCCCATTAAAGTTCTGTATACGCTCAAATACAGTTTCGCTTCCATCCTTTATTGCCTTCTGATTTCTCATTCGTAAGAGTGGGGTCCATTCGATAGAAGTGTCTTTGGTTATACGACAAGCGCAACTTGGTCCTATATCCGGGGAACACTTCATTGGTGAGCTCAACGTGATCTGGACACGATAATTTACTGTGAGTCCGTTCCTTTTTATAGTTTAAAACAGAGTAATTTTGGTGGTTTTATTTTTTTTTACCGCATATTTTTCACAGTAATTTTGTATTTGCATTCATTACTATTTTTATGATGTCAGACCAGACTCTTAAGCTAATTAGGATTAAGACCCCTACGCCTCCAAACTTTCAGCTCATTCCTTTCTGGGCAGATAATGTCAAAGCCTGGTTCTGCTACGCAGAAGCAGAATTCCAAAACCAATGTGTGACTGATCCACGCGTTCAATTTCTGGCGGTTGTAAGGTCACTTCCGCGTGAATTGAACAGGTACGTCACCCCCTTCTTTTTTAGTCCTGACTGCCTAGAACCGTACGAACAACTCAAAAAATCGATTCTTAAACGAGGAGATTTGTCTGACAGACAACGTCTTGATGAGTTGTTTCATACTATTGATCTTGGTAACGGTTCTGCGACCGAAATGTTATTGCGCATGAAAGAGGTAATAGGTCAACGTACTTTTGACGAAGGACTTTTCCGTCAACTATTCTTATCAAAACACGACTAATGCATGTTCGGCTTGCAATGATCGCAACTTGCTTGGCAGAATTAGCTGATTGTTGTTCCTTGAGATATGTGTTTAGATGGTAAAGATGTTTTTTGCTATTTTGCTCCTGCAATTAGGTCGAAAAACCTTAAACTAAAAGTTAAAATTAATAGTAACTAATGTGTTGTTCCTGCAGTATCATCTCTCAGTGGCCTCATAGACTTAATATGAATATTTTTTTTAAAGATCTAGTGCAAGGCGATAATACAATCTTGTGAGTTAAGGAGTTGTGACCACAAAATAGTTAAACGAAATTTTCGGGCCAGCTATTTCATGTTTTACCTTATCCAATTTATTTATATCAGCAAGCTAGTGCTACTGAACCTGCTAAGATACAAACAGAAAGGAATTATTTATAAAATTGTTTTGAAGGTTATCGTGAATGGTTTTTTCCATGACCTGAACTACTACAAGATCAGTGAAGTTGGATGATAGTCGGAACCCTGCAATTTGTCACCGCATTTCATGTTCAGGTGTGATTACGTCCCCCTTTCACCCAGACAGTAATGTCCTGGAAACTAAAGAGTAGTTGGAGAGGGTTGTTGAAGGAAAATATAGTAGCTCCACACATTACTTAAAGACTTTGAAATGCATTCCATCCACACCAGAATATTCATGCACGTACAAACGCCTTATTATCCCGTGATCATAAGGGGCCCGAACTACACAATGCTTGGGTTAGCATTGTGAATGGTAAGCTAGTGTAAAGGCCGCTGTTACCTTCTGGCATAATGATCTTTGTACTGTACATTTTTTAATGATATTTTTACTAAATGCTAGACTGCACTGTACTGTTGAGCTTTCGCGCGTTGTGCGATTCGCTTGTTGGATTTATACTGTGTTCTAATATAATTCTCATAAACTCATCCTTATCGACTACTGTTATAAACACTTACTAATTTGTCTACGTATGTGTACTAGTCGATTGAATTTACAGTGATTCACTGACAATTTGAAATCTTATTACTACTGAACATAATACTTTGATAATCCAGTATTTATAATCATTATTGAAGAATATTTCTCTAATATAGTTTATGAGTGACAAGTAGATTTTTGCTAAAGAAGAGTATGCGCTGGATTTACTTGTTTGACAGATCAACGATCTCAAGATTCGAGCTCTGTTCCATCTATGAATTCTGATCAAGTAAGCTAAGGGTCACTTCTCCTTAGGTGGGTGTATTGCTTATTGTTGCTTCCTATAGATCTCATTAAGGCAGTCTCGTTGTTAATTCCATTCCATTTGCATTGTTAGGTGTATTTATTGCATAGGACCCTGTAAGATAGCCAGTTACTAATCAGTGAAGGGTCACCGTAACTTCCAGATAGTGCGCTCACTCCTAATGATTTTGGGGCACTGGATTTTGGCCAGAAGGTGAAAATAAGTTTATAACGATACCGCTTAGGAGGGTTATGACAAATAATAGAAGGTTTCATACTTTTTCCAGGTCGACAGAGCCATGTTCACTCGGCTAAAGTATGTTTTCCAAGTCTTTTATAACCCCAGTGTAGTTATTATTGCACTATCCTTAGTCGCTATGTTCTACCAGAAGATATGACAGTGAAAGTTCAAGCAGTAGACATGCACAACAATTGCTACATTAAGGGCTTAGAACTTATAATTTTGAGAATTGTGTCTCTTGATTAATGGAAATCTAATCCAATCTAGAAGCATTTCCTTTTAGACCTACTTCCGGCGATTTCATTTAACTACAATATCTCATAGTTCATGATCAACAATCAGGTGACTAAATTCAGTTAATAAATTAGAACTGTTATTTGGTAAGAAGAGATGGTGGCGATGTAAAGATCATCTATCAGAGATATGTGACCAAAAGTTGAATGGATTGCCGCACAAATCACCTAAATGAACAACTTATTCAAAAAAGCCAGGAACCATTACTACCCTTTACACCATATCACAGGACAACACAATATCTACGTCTAGGAGCAGTAATTTAAATCTAATCAACCTCCAAATGAATTGGACCTGTTAATACGGAATAGATAGAGGTTATCATGATACCTTTGACTTTACTACAATTTAGAAAGCCATTGCTTGCCGAGGGAATTGTCATGATTCTCCCTACCCGATAGTAAAGAAGATCGGCATTCCTTCACGTCAAACAGAATGTTGGGTTTCAGTCCTAGTTTGATATTGCGGAAGGCCTAGTATTAAACTTGCGTGGTGTTTTTTACAGGAATTTAAGATCGTCATGAAGCCAAATTGTTACTGTAACGCACAACCAGTTACTTGGTATAATCTTGTGCGCACGAAATCATGGTGATAAACGCTAATGAGAGTGCTTAGTCAGTCTCTGAATGTCTGCCCGATGCCTAGTTAGTCCCAGGGTAAAATTTGAAGAATATATGACAACTGAGCCATCCGCCAGATAGTCAGATTATGTTTCACTTATCCATTTATATACATATAAAACCATGCACCAGACCAGTGGGAGGAGTGACATTTATACAAAAAGGAGATTACGGCTAGGAACTGAGGGTACAGATACATTCTTAATTGATTATAGTTTATGAATGACAAATTATATGATGACAGTTTATAAATCTAATGTGTTGTTAGGGTGAAAGGGTCATGACAATAATATAAACAAAATGATCGATGTACATATATATTGAAAATAAGCGAAACAGTCTTCTCAAAAACGGTTCAGAAGTTAGTTACTCTTCTCAAATCGCTCGAGTAACCAAGGCTTACAGGAAAAGATTTCTGGGTGCTTAGCGCCAACTGATAGAGTATTTTGGTTTGATCGTTTACTTAGCTAGATTCTTATCGTATAATATGTGGAGTGGTTCAATTGATTAACATAAATGAAGTTGCCCTGCCTGATGATTTCATTAATCTGGAATGCCCTGACCTTTGTTGACAGTTTTCTTGATTAATACAAAAAATTGTCAGTAGTTATGGTGTATTTTGTTGGGTAGAGCCAAAAAAACCCTTGCAACAAGTTCAGAAAGGCGTAAAAATCAATAGAGAAAATTGTGTCCAATCAGCACGCAGATAGTTTTTACCAGAAAATTCTTGACCAATGAGAAGTCACGTGATATCTCTCTGATTGGATAGTTATCTTACTACTACTGTGTCTAGTAGGATGTAGAAATCTCTAGAAGCCTGAAGGACATTTATGATAATATAAATATCCTAGTTTCTGTACATAATTGACACCTTGCAGTAAAGTGTTATTTTGCCGTGTTTCCTGTCTCTCTCTCGTGTTCACGTTGAAGTGTAGTTTTAGCCTGGGGGTCAAGACAAAGCTTAGGAGTCAAATCAAGCGGTCCACTTAGACGAGATTAATAATTGACGACAGAGATTTCGCGGTCGAATAAGAATCCAAACCACGCGTCACAACAAATTGGCGACGGGAAATTCGGAAAATTAGAGAAAAAGAATAATCATGAATATTACTTTGGAACAACTAGAAGCTTATATGGAGCGGCAAGAAAAGCGGTTTGAACAATCTCAAATACGAATTATGGAAACCCTGATGCAGAAAATGCTCCTAAACCAACAAAACTCCAATTCTAGTGAACTTTAGCTATCACATAATGAGTCAGTCATAAATTCTATCCATGAATTTCATTTCGATGGTGCAGCTGGTGTTACTTTTGACTCGTGGTTCAAGAAATATGAAGATGTGTTTCGTATCGATCTCTGTAGACTGGATGACGCTTCAAAAGTTAGAGTACTCCTAAGAAAACTTGGGACAGTGGAACACGAACGCTACAGCAACTTTATCCTACCAAAGAACCCATGAGACTTTAGTTTTGATAAAACAATTCAAATCCTGTCTCAAATCTTTGGGGAACAGTCATCTTTATTTAACATCCGCTACCAATGCTCGAAGATTACGAAAGAACCAGGAGATGACTGGGTAAAACACGCAGGTATTGTGAATCGAAAATGTGAGAGGTTTAAGTTATCTTCCATGACAGAAGATCAGTTCAAATGCCTTGTATTTGTCTGTAGCCTACATTCACCTGAAGATGCTGACATACGAACAAGAATCCTGAGTAAACTCGAACACTGCCCTAACATGACCCTACAGGAAGTAATCACCGATTGTCAAAGGTTAGTCAGTTTGAAACATGATACTTCTTTGATAGAGAGTGGTAACCGATTTCTTCATGTCAACGCAGTCGAGAGAAAAGACTTGCAAGGTTCCAGTGCCCAGAATCATCGTAATGATAGCGGTAAGCCACCATCTCCATGCTGGCTGTGCGGTGAGTGGCATTTCAAAAAGTTCTGTCCGTTTAAAAATCATCCGTGCACGACATGTTTTAAAAAAGGGCATAAAGAAAACCGCTGTAAAACACAAAAACACCGTCGACCAAAGGTTTACTCAAAAAGATTCAAGCCAAGAACTGCCAAAGTAACAATTGCTCTCAATAGAACCGGTTCTCATAATCGCAGAAAGTATGTCTCCCTCAAGATTAATGGTCATACTGCTCGTCTACAGTTAGATACAGCTTCCGACATAACTCTCATAAGCAGAAGAACGTGGGATAAGATTGGCAGACCACGAGTATACCCTACACATCAAACAGCACGTAGTGCATCTGTGGGTATGCTAAATATTGCTGGTGAGATACACTGCCAAGTCACAGTTAAGGAAGCAACGGAGACAGGAGTTATGTTCCTTACAGAACGCCCATCACTTGACTTATTGGGACTCGATTGGATAGAGAAGCTGAAGTTAATGGATCGTCCCATAAGCATGATCTACAATGATGTCAGTACAGTGAAAGTAGACGAGATAAACCTAAATAATGAGCTACTAAAGCGACATAAAATGGTATTTAGTGATGGACTGGGAGAATGTACTAAGTTCCAAGCTACTCTCACCCTTCGACAAGGAGCAAAGCCAGTGTTTCGTCCTAAAAGACCTGTACCATATGCCGCCTTTCCAGTAGTTGAGCAGGAACTTGAACGACTTCAGAAAATTGGTGTTATCGAACCGGTGAACTTTTCAGAATGGGCTGCACCGATAGTAGTAGTGAAGAAGACTAATGGCAGCGTCCGTCTATGTGCTGATTACTCAACTGGTTTAAATGAAGCCCTAGAAACTCATCAATATCCATTACCTCTATCTGAAGATCTTTTTGCTAAGCTGAATGGAGGCAAGCTGTTTGCCAAACTGGATTTATCAGAAGCATATCTGCAGATTCATGTTGCTGATAAGTGTAAAGATCTGCTTACCATAAATACTCACAAGGGCCTGTTCCGATATAACCGACTACCTTTCGGAGTCAAGACGGCCCCATCAGTATTTCAACAAGTGATGGATACCATGCAACAAGATCTTCCTGGTGCTGCAGCTTACCTGGATGACATAATAATTATGGGCGTAGATAAAATGGACTTAGAGAAGAAGCTCGATCAGGTGCTATCGCGAATAGCCGAATATGGTTTCCGGCACCTTGCAAATAAATGCAACTTTTGCATGCAAAGAGTACGCTACCTTGGGTTTATAATTGATAAAGACGGAAGAAGACCAGATCCGGAGAACATCCAAGCAGTGAAAGCTATGCCAAGACCGATAGACGTTCCCACACTACGATTCTTTTTGAAACTACTTAGTCATTATGGAGCTTTTATTCCTGACCTTCATCGCCTACGTGCTCCATTGAATAACCTTCTGGCTAAGAACGTAAAGTGGGATTGGTCTGAAAGTTGTCAACGTGCTTTTGAGAAGATCAAGAAACTATTAGTCTCGGATCTGTTGCTGACCCATTAGGACCCGACCTTACCTATTGTAGTAGCATCAGACGCTTCAAACTACGGTATTGGAGCAGTTATCTCTCACATCATGCCTGACGGATTGGAGAAAGCGATTTCGTATGCAGCTAGGTCTTTAACTACAGCAGAACGTAACTACAGCCAGATCGAGAAGGAAGCATTGTCAATTATTTTCGCTGTAAAGAAGTTTCACAAGATGATATTCGGACGCCAGTTCACGCTCTTGACTGACCACAAACCGTTGCTAGCCATATTTGGGGCAAAGAAAGGGATTCCAGTATACACCGCGAACAGACTGCAACGATGGGGAACCACATTATTGGGTTACGACTTCAAAATAAAGTACCAACCTACTACTGATTTCGGACAAGCTGATGCTTTGTCTAGACTTATTGGTTCTCAAGCGAATCCTGAAGAAGATACCTTAGTGGCAGCAGTCGAAACAGAGACAGAAGTGCGCCGAGTTTTGGAAGACGCAGTTGATGGTCTACCTGTTACGTTTAAAGCCATCAAAGAAGCCACAGAAGACGACAGGACATTACGAGAAGTCAGGGATTATCTTCTCACCAACTGGCCGAATCGTCGCTTCCAGGGAGAAATACTACAATATTTCTGCAGACGGGACTCGCTCATGATTGTTGATTCATGCATTATGTTTGGTGACAGGATTGTTGTTCCAAAAACATTACGCCAAAAGGTCCTGAAACAGTTCCACAGCGGTCATCTGGGCATCAACAAGATGAAATCGTTGGCTCGAAGCCATGCCTACTGGCTTACCATGGATCAAGACATCGAGACCAGATGCTGCAACTGTTCTTCGTGTCTGCAAGCAGCGAAAAGTCCGAAGAGGTGTGAACCACAGGAATGGAAAAAGCCTAATAGTCCATGGGAGAGATTACACGCAGATTTTGCTGGACCAGTACGAGGAAAAATGTTTTTAGTCATCGTAGATGCACTCACAAAATGGCCTCAAGTCTGTGCTATGACAAGTTGCACAGCTAATGAGACGATAAATAAGTTGTCTGAGTTGTTTAGCTATTTCGGGATTCCAGAAACTTTGGTGACTGACAACGGCTCACTATTCGCTTCAGAATCGTTTAGGCACTTCTGCCGATCTAACGGAATTTCGCATGTACGCTTCCCACCATATCACCGTCAGTCAAATAGACAAGCAGAGAGTTTTGTTGACACATTTAAAAGATCATTACTGAAGGGGGGAGAAGAGGAGACAAGTCAGGTAATTACCAAATTCTTAACAACTTATAGAATTACACCCAACCCTATTGCCCCTGATGGCAAGTCCCCTGCTGAAGCTATGTTTGGAAGACGCGTCCGGACTATATTCGACGCCATGTTGCCACGTAAGTTGACGGATAGTTACAGTCGAAACGAAACAATAAGAAGTTTAAATGTGGGTGATAAAGTGCTCGTCAAGTCATATCTTGGACCAAAACGTTGGCAACCTGGAATCATCGAACAAAGAATAGGAAATGTCTTGTACAGAGTGCGTGGAGCGTTCGAAACGTGGATCAGACACATCAATTAAATACGCAGCGATAAAATGATGCTAAACAAAGTAGACAGACGAAAAAAGCTGCCACTGGAGCTAATTGTAGACAGTTCAACGACAAAAACTCCGACGGACACTCACAATCACTGGACACCAAGAAAGTCAAAACGCCATAAGAAACAAGTTGTCAAGCTGCAAGTAAACCCAAAGAAGAAATCTTATTTTTTAAAAGGAGGGAGGTGTTGTGTAGAGCCAAAAAAACCCTTGCAACAAGTTCAGAAAGGCGTAAAAATCAATAGAGAAAATTGTGTCCAATCAGCACGCAGATAGTTTTTACCAGAAAATTCTTGACCAATGAGAAGTCACGTGATATCTCTCTGATTGGATAGTTATCTTACTACTACTGTGTCTAGTAGGATGTAGAAATCTCTAGAAGCCTGAAGGACATTTATGATAATATAAATATCCTAGTTTCTGTACATAATTGACACCTTGCAGTAAAGTGTTATTTTGCCGTGTTTCCTGTCTTCTCTCTCGTGTTCACGTTGAAGTGTAGTTTTAGCCTGGGGGTCAAGACAAAGCTTAGGAGTCAAATCAAGCGGTCCACTTAGACGAGATTAATAATTGACGACAGAGATTTCGCGGTCGAATAAGAATCCAAACCACGCGTCACAACATATTTAGATGATAACAATAAGAAGAGTTAGGAACACACCAACACATGCTGCGTTACAATGAGTCCCATGATGTGAATAATTCTGTGCACTATCAGCAGCACCATTCTTTCCTTATCGTTCTTAAACAGCATAGCGTTTGCTAGGAATTCAAGATGAATAACGAAATATGTAGTATGGTTAGGTATCCCTCTGACCCTACAGATTCATGCCTAAGCACTAGAAAGTTTTGGAGAGGATAGTAATTAACAAATATGATGCACCGATAAAGGAAGATCTCGTGATGTTTAAGTCTTCATAGTTTGGCGATTATCTTTATCTGAGGAGATTCACACTTTTAATGATCGAATGCAAAGGAATGTTTGTATTGACTGTGGATGACCCCTGACCATCCCGAAAGTTATTGTTAGCAATAATAGGCGTGAGTGTGAGTACACGGTTATGATTTGATGACTTTCAATGATTGTGTCTGAAATTGGTGTGCTCGTGCATACGTGAATTTGATTTGTTTGATATTTTCTGTTAAGGATCCTCCTAGGTTTTAGAGATTGAACTTTTGGGATTTCTATTTGTTTATAGGAATTCTTTCACACGTTATTTGGTAAGATTGCGTCCAAAGGATACTTAAGAATACTTAAGCATTCATACTTATTGTGAGATTCGTGTCTTGGCGATTGCACAGAAATGCTCTGTGAGTCTGACCGTACCAATTCTAGATCAATTCGAAAACTTTCTTGCGGGAAGAGGTACTTGTCACCGTTGGAAGAACTCCGAGCCACCATCCTGTAGGATAACAGTGGTAATGTGGGATTACAGGAGAGGCACGTCCATATTTCTGCACATATTGCACACGTCTCTCAAGAACATTTGACCACACTCCAAAGGCAGACCACACTGGTGTCATCGGTTACTGCAATTACGAGTGGCGTAAGTGGGGGATAAAAATGAGACGAATAATTTACAGAAATATTTTGTTTACATGCAACACATCACAAGTGTAGAACGGTGAAGTTGTCAACACAAACGAACACGAATTTGTATGCGGTTAGTCATTTTTCGACGATACCTAGAGTAACGTTACCGACCTTGTTACTAGTTTAATACACAATATGCAGCAACTTAAACCGATACTTCCAGAACTGCACTACCGACAGGGGCATGTTAACAATTACATAGGTGCTTGTAAATTCTTCTGCATTAATACTGATAGTGTTTTACACTGTGTTTTTCTGCATGCATCGTTGTATGGAATATGTTTACGCCTTATCGCCACTGTGGATCGAACGTACCGTAGTCGTGCGTTTCATCCCGCCGTACTTGCCTGGCTGGATACCGGAACCACCTGATACCAAATATGGTCGGCAAAGTTTTGCAATATTGCCTTCTGATTATCGTCCACAACTATCAAAAAATGATATTTTAGTTAGCTCATTTGACCCTACTCAGCATAATTATGGTAATTTTTAACAAACATTTCACATTTTAATTATTGGCTATTATCTGTTGTGTATCGCTCACATTGGATTCGTAACCATCGTAGGTAGTAAGCTTGATTATCTCTCAGCCCTAATAGTTTGCTAGTGTTTTGGATTCAGAGGTGGGATTTGAATTATTTTTAGTAATCACTTCTCCTGTTATGTAACTCATTAACCTGCTACTCATTATTATTACCCATACCTTCTTTTCGGGCAACTTAAGCAGTGAGTTCTTTCTCATCAGACGGAGCTATGTTACACATTTAAAATGTAGCTCCACTGACTTCTGGCTTTAACTACAGAACTGTTATCGTTTTAAACTGATCACTTCACTCTTTGACTGATTGTCTTGATTATAAAATGTAAGTAAACCTAGTATAAAATTAAGTTGCCAGTTCTCCTTTTTCCCTCATTCATTTTGTTTGCAGATCCTGGTAAATTGCGCACAGCATAAATTTTCCAGAAAATAACATACTTTAAAGTTAGACTGAAGTAACTAAAGATTGAACTTTAGATCTTCAGGCAAAGAGTCCCGGAGTTCTGTTAATCTGGTCGCAAAATATTTTGCAGAATTCTGTAAGATGTGATCCTCTTACGTTTAATGTGGTCCTGAATCTTATGAGTGGTCTTGAGAGTGTCATGTGTTTTTTTACCACATGCCATTATAATATTGTATTGGAGAAGATACAGTTCCAATCCAACTAATAACTTTGGCGTGGATTAAACGTCAGTTAGTCTACTTTTTTGGTTCACTACTGTGAATAAATTCTTGAAGAGTAAAACCTTTCATGCATAGCGAAGTGCGCTACACAGTTTCCGCCCAAGACGTGGCTTTAAGTAAGGCATTGAAGCAGTTATGAATGATTCTAAAGTTTAAATTTTTATTTCTTTATAAGGCATTCAAATACAAAATGGGTATTACTTCATGAGCAATGCCACTGGGAAAAATGTTTAGCATGGTACCGAAGTTTATGCGAAGGCTTTTATTTCTAGTGTATTAACAGTGGAACTTCCCAGAAAGTACACGATAACTGCATCGCATTTGTTTAATACTAGTATTTTTGAATTACTCGTGGTAAGTAGTTGAAATTAGCCGATAAATCCCCCTAATTACCAGTAAGTGTGGAAGGCGTGTTCTATTTCTGCGATATTATAGGCCACAGGTAAGTATATAATTCACATGCTTTAAGTATTGCGACAATGTTTGGTACCCCAGTGTGTAAGCATTACGAAATGTGTACAAAGCTTCGCATGGTGACAATATTTCCTGACGCTGGGCTAAATGAGGGTCAATGTTTTTACTATAAAAGTAAGGTCAG
The DNA here is from genome assembly GCA_025215515.1 of Schistosoma japonicum. Classification (NCBI taxonomy): domain Eukaryota; kingdom Metazoa; phylum Platyhelminthes; class Trematoda; order Strigeidida; family Schistosomatidae; genus Schistosoma; species Schistosoma japonicum. The sequence goes on from CM046068.1 coordinate 3,856,943, forward strand.
TGTAAAGTCCCTATTTTTATGTGATTTCAGTTGCTAGGCGTCAATCAGTTTATTCGAATTACTTCTCTTAGACCATTAGGAGCAGTTCGGAGTTGCTTCATTTTGAAGCGACTACCATTTATCTAATATTACTGTCTACCACCTCAAGCTTATGTGAAATGAATTACCACCAAATCCCCTAGATGAAGTGTCAACTACAGTACAATCGAACCTACTTGCTTGGAAATACAAATATTCGATAGCGATTCAAAATAAAATAGTTATTAAATAGTGCTTTTCAGTATGCGACGCGTGTCCATCGGGAAAACGGAAAATGTGAACGAGACATTTGGCGTATATAGAAACGTCGTACATTACTTAATTAACATTGTACCCCGTTCAAGTCTCCTTGGGGATTCACAACACCCAAGTGATCAACTATCTCATTACAAACCATGAAATCACTAGCATATCGAAGGGTTTTCGACTCCTTGTAGTGTATATCATTGTCAAATTTGACCAGAATAATGTTCGTTGACTGTACCCCTTGAGGCATTACGCTACTGTGTAACCTTATTCTCCTTGTTGTGTTCTGTGAAAGGGCTATTTACTTCTCACATTCTTGAGTAACTTGTTGGGCCAAGATCACAGTTGAATGGTTTACTGAGTACCAGACTTCTAGTGGTATCGGCGAAATTTTCTTAACTGTTGTTACCCTATGTTCAATCGTGCTCTCTCAGATGACTTATTACACCGTTTTTTCCGGTTTTATTCTCGCAAATCTTCGTAAAACGTTTCACACTAGCTTTGAGTTTAGTCATAGTGAGGTCGTTAGGTGTCTTTCTACTTTTGTATAATGGAGCCCTTTATGATTGTATCTGCTGTTCGAACTATTTTTCAGCGTCGAAGTATCTAGATCCTGTGCATTCAACCAGTGTTGAACATGATTTTAGAGGGTTTGTATCCATCCTTATTACAAGACTGTCTCTCTTACTGTGTTGTTACCACAAAAATTTGTAGACGACTTGATAAACTGTAATGACTATCTGTTACCTATCTTTTAAGGAAACCTTTATATTCGCTGATTACCCAACAATGACAAGCAACTTATTATTTCGTGTCGATTCGCTGTACAGGAACTAAACGCAAGTGTACGTAAAATTAAGTATGGGACCATCTTTGCAACTAGTGGGTGTAATGCTAAGCATAGATCGTCATATCCTATACTCGCTGACTTTATTTTATGCTTGTCAAAGTAACTATGGATGTGAACAAACTAGAGTATTAGGTCACTCCTGTCGTAATCTAGGAGTTTAGATTTTCCAATCACTACAGTATCGACTTTAGTAGAAAGAGGGTTATATTTCAATTTTTATACGTCATCCAGTTTCGAATCAGATATCTCACAAATAAATCATAAGTACGTTAGGAGCAATTAGACCTAAATATAGTTTTGATTAACTGGTTTAAGGTAAAGCAAGTGGAGACTAATGATTCTATGAAGACTAATCAACTTATTAAAAAATGTTCAAAAAGAGTAAATAGTGTTCGTCTTAACTCACTAGTTGTGGGAATTTAGACTTCTTGTTCCCTATTTGCTCAAACGTTATTAGTGATAAGGAACGAACTGTTAAAATATGATACCGACTCTTTGTATCTGTCAACTCACACTTAAGTACCGGTGGAGCGCCATCCTCTAAATTCAGACAAACAGAACATCCCTCGTCGTCCAATTCAGATGATGTAATCTGTTTTGTGAGGTCCCTTAACTTTGTTGACTAACACCGATGGAAAGAATTAAACAAATAAACTAAACACGTAGTATAGTGTGAGTGTTCTTACAAATATATCTGACAAACATGAATTAGAAAGTTAAAAACTGTTTAGTATATTTTGAATTGTGGCAACTAAGCAATACATTATGTTTAAAATAACAGTTGGTACTTACACTTGAAAGATAGTTGATTGTTAGACATGAAAAACTCATAAATTTGTAAATCATATTGTCTTTTCGCAAAGGTGAAGCACAAAAATGTTGTAGCTACACGTTGGACTCAGTTGAATGAGGCAACAACAAGTGGGAGGAATGGTATTAGAGGAGCTCTACGCATTCCTTATTGACTTTTGTACGATTTCAGCCACTTCACAATATCCTTCGTTTTAAGAAGACCAAATTTTACATTGCTCGAGCTAGTGATTGGCAGGTTAAGGCAACTAGCTATTGTCATTGATACATTCATTCGAAAAGTCGGATAAAAATCTATTGGTTGATGTTTCAGTAACTTCTAATTTAGAGCCGTGTACCGTAATGTAATTCCTATCCCGAAAATTCATGGTAGCGTTTTCTTTTATAACCATTCTGCCGTATAAAAGTTTGTTATTGTTTCTAGTAACTCAGAGGAGTAGTTTCAAAACTTAACTTACCCTGTTTAGTTTTTAAGTTTATTTATTGTGTAGCATCTTATCAGCTAACAAGCCTTCTTGGTCAATGGAGCGTTTCCGCTAACTTTTGCAGTGAACTTGTTCCTTTTTCTTTCAAGGGTGCTAAAACTAAGCCACTTTAAAAGCCGTCTAAAGCAAATTATTATGGTAACAAAATTATTATTAAAAGAACTTTTCTAAAGACTTTCTGGAGACAAACACCTTGTCTCAGAATATCAAATTCACTTTCAAGAAAGGAATTCAACACAATAAATTACCACTTTTAGACTGCCTAGTCAAAAGAAATTTAAATGGAACTCCTAATCTGAGGATTTATCGCGAACCCACACATTTAAATCAGTACATCGACTTGAATTCAGCACATCCACTCAGTGCAAAAATATCTCTGGCTCTAAATTTATTCATAAGAGCCAATAAACTCATTACATCAAAAGATGACAAGAAATCTGAATATAAAAATATAACCAACATCATACGATTTAATAATTTTCCAATGAATATTATTAAAAATTTACAAAAAAAGAACGGCCTATTACTAATTAATGATAAATCAATTAAAATATCATGGATTGGTACTGCCATTCTACCTTACCGCCATGACACAACAGGTGAATTGCAAATAATTATAAAACAACATGGAAACCAAATATTCTACGAGACTACCAACACTTTTCGAGGTGTTTAAGTTAAGATAAAGGACAAGATCCTCTTCACCTCTACACAGAATTGTGTATACAGGCTAGGTTGTGTTGATTGATGGAGAGTCTTGTCGAGAAATCAAAACTCGTGTCAAAGAACATGAAGGCTACACTAAACGACCTCCTAGTAATCCTGTTTAACTTGAAAAATTACAAATTAAATCAGCAGTAGCAGTACATGTTGTCTATTACAACCATGAAATCGATATAAAAAATATCCAATTTATTCAAAGAGGTATTTTTCAATTATAAGGAAAGACGAATAGCTGCAACACTTCACATTTTGTTAAATCCAACTGCACTTAACGAAAGTTAGGGTCTTTCTGTCTACCTAACATGGACTCTCTATCCAACCGGCCACAATTAAAGTACATCAAATTTTATTAATGGCAACATACATACAATTTTATCCCCATTTCACATAATTTCCTTTCACATCACACTGACATATGCATACATATCTCACTTCCAATCACCCAGAAACTAGAGATGCAATTAAGCAGGTTAAATCATAGGCACATTATTTATCCATTAGGAACATTCGAAAACAGGAATCCTCTACTAGTCTAAGTAGGCCACGGAAATTAGAGATTTTTAAGAATAACTCGATATATTCTTAATGACTTAAGCTGAATTATCTTGCTAACACACTAACACGTAGCTAAAACGTTTTATATACCTGGGTCTTCCCCAGTGGAACTGGCGATTTATTGTTACTTAACATGGAGCCTATAAGGCGAATGCCTTTGTTCCTTCCTTAAATATTTGTCTATTTGACTACCAGAGCGCCTGATTTGTGGTTTGCGTAACACTTTTCAAACCACAAGGGTTTTAGGTTTCCTGGTAGTTTGTGCATTTATTTTTCGTGGACTTCGAGTGAGTTAGCACCATTAAGTAACAAAAAATTAATATCAAGACTCTAAGTTACGTGTAGCTGTCATATTTGCACTATTATTTGCTACCAGTGGTTTGAGTCTTATTAAGACTAATAATCTAGTCATTTCAATGATCTGATTTGTGCAGCATTTAATAGATATAGAGCATTTTAAGCTTGTCTGTCACTTTAGGTGGATTTTAATAGGTTCATTGTTAATAGTTATTTAATTTCATCATTCCATTTTATCAATGAATTCACTTCCAGCATCTCATTGTATTTTAGAATTGAGTTATTAACAGTATTACAAAGTGTCTATTCGATTTTTGTTGTCTAATTTAATGATATTTGCAAAACTTGTAATGGCTCACTTTTCAATACGTTTAAAGAGATAACTCGATCTTTTTTTTATACCAGTTTGGTTATGTCAACCATTATTACTTCTTTTTGATGTAATGAAGGTAAAGTAAAATTGCTCGACGCAATTGTTCGTCATTATGCAACACAAACTACTGTTTTCGATCGAATAATTTGAAGTGAACACTTTGGGACTATAGACAGGCAAAATCACTTACGAAGCACGTTTCTTTGAATTTCTGTGCTTCCTAATAGTCAGTTAGTCATGAAAAAACACAACCTGGCTAATACGCATCGGTTCTGGTTTACACACCAAATCATCTCAGGAAGACGAATACCAACGTGGTAGAAGTTGCGGTATTGTCGGTGGTCATGGAAAAATTTAAACATAAAGGATGTAATTGGAGTAAAAGTTAATTCATGGATGATTATGAGATAATATCAAAGCTTTTGATCTAGAAAAAGACAAATAGTGAGTACACTTGTCTCATTATAATGAGCTTGAGCTTGTTATGACAGTCGCACGACCATTCACCTATCAACATGGCTTAGATCCACAATCAACGATTTCATGGACTGGTGTAAAGTCTTGTTTTCCAAACATTCTTACGGCATTCAGCAACACGTCGATGTAGGGAGTGGTTGAGGATACGTAATTTATGTCCCATTTACAGTCGATAAAAATTGATAGCATCTAGTGATTTGGCATTCACCCATTACTAGGCATCTAAATGTAACTTTGCTTACTCGGTGATCTCAGTAAGCTAATCTACTTAATGGGGAGAAACCCCGCGAAAGAAACTGCAGTTTTCGGATCTTAACAAACCACCAGGCCAGGACAATTTACCCTGAGTCCTTTATAAAGGTGTCGGTGAACTCCCAGTTAGGAATCTGACATGGTTGTTTGAAAAGGTTTGATAGACTGAGCGTGCTCCGTCATCTTAAAACCGTTGTCCACGTTTTAAGAAGGGCTCATTTGTCCAATATAACAACAATCGGGAATAAATCTACTGTCAGTTGCTTCCAAATTATTGGTTTCTGTCATACTTCGCAGATTGTGCAGAACTTATTAGGAGGTAACTCACTAGGAGCAGGCTGGTTTCCGGTCAGGTCGATAATGTAGTGACTACATTTTCACCCTCTGCTAAATGTTGGAGCACCGTCACACGTATTGCGAGCCAACAGTCATTTATTGACACCAGGACCGCCTTCAATTCGTCCCATAGCTCGAGTATCGTGGGACAACTGAGTGAGCAATGCTGTCGTTAGGAAATGGGTTCTAGGAAAGGAGGGCAAATCAATAGATGAGGCATTGGAACTTCATCCGTTGAGGTGGTTGGGACATGTGTTACGCATGTCTAACTACCAACTGCCTCGACGAGCTATGTTTTGCGGTGTAGGAATAGGTTGGAAGAAAGCTAGGGGCGGCCAAACCAAAACATGGCAGAAATCGATGAAGTCACTGACAAGCAGACTAAGTCATGTTGGTAGATGTAGGCTGCGTGGTTGGGGTCCGCGAGACGAAAGTCACCAATGGTTAGAGACCTTGAACGACATGGCTCAGAATCGTTCGCAATGGCGCAGGTGCATCCACTCTTTGTGTTCTCTCAAAATCTAACCTTCTGAATTCTCTATCTTTCTCCTTTCAAATTTATCTCACTGAATTATACTTTTCGAATGATATCTTCGCTCCCTAATTTTCTGCATTACTGCTAATACTTCTACTATCGCTATCACTCTTGGATTTGAACTGACAGTTGCGTCTCTGTGCTGATGTGGTATGGCGACCTGAACTGATGTACGTACGTACGAAGTTCTGCGTTGTATCTGTCTTCGATTAGTTGAACAAGACTGTGTTCCGGAGTTATCTGTTGGAGAAGGGCATTCCTGAGAAGTTTATTACCGTTTTAAAGGCTCTGTACACAAACACCTTAGGCAGAGTAAGGATATACAACAACCTTACTCAACTGTTCCAATATAGCAGTAGGGTTTGACAAAGTTGTCCGATCTCATATCTCTTCAACTTTCCCATCGATGACATTCTAGGAATAGCTCTGATAGAAGTGCGTGTTGGTGGTGTGGGATTGTTACGTGGAGAGAAACTTTTGATCTTGAGTGCATGTATGGTACTGTCCTACTGTGTGAAAACACAAGCTATCGAAATTGTGCTTACTTAGGTGGCAATTAATATCCTTAAGTGTAGCATGTACTTTACACCTTCCAAGTGCAAAGTACCTCTGCAAGACTGGCAGGGGTGTGTATATACTGTCGCTCTTTTTATAGTGAATTGCTTAAAGTAGTCGCAGTTCGTGTATTTGGGTGGTTACTTAAGTTCTATTGGCGATGTATCAAACAAGATCAATCCATAGATAATGAAGTCCAGATCGTCTTGTGCAGAATTAGACAGCTTTTGGCACCATCGGGGTGTGTTTGGCTGTAAAAGGTTGCGTTTACTACGCTTCAATGAAAGCGGTTGTTCTCTATGCTTGAGAAATGTGGTCTCTGAGTTGAGGATGTTCGACGTCTCTGTGTACCCGATCATCGTTATCCCCGAAGAATCGCTCACATCCTGTGAGAACATCATGTAATGCTAAAGCTCGACGTCGTGTCTTCGGGCGCAGCGATGGCAACTTCATTGGTGTCACCACCCTGAAACACCGGATTCAGTGGCTTCCATGACGTATGTTATTTGCTAACTGTGGGACTGGTTAGAAAAAGCGAAGAGAAAGTCATTTCATGACATGTCGTTGCAAGATGAAAGAAAGCTGTGTAGGACTAGCATCTGTCAGTCTATCCCGACTTCCTGGTCGGGGTCCTGGGGATGGTTCAAATCAGTGATTTGAGACTTGTCAGATATGGGACAGAATAGAAAGCAGTGGCGATTTTGCTGTGGTTTCTTACTACAATCTTTATACAAGTGTGATGACTTCTCTTAATCGGAATGAAGTCTTGTTGTTTATGTTTCTGTGTGAACCGTATCTTGTAATTCTCTTGTTGTCATATTAAATCTTACAAATTTTCCCTGATATTTCTCTTTTATTTTCTCACAATGTATTTGTGTGGCGTCTATATTTTTAGTGCCGTTTTGTACCAAATTTTGTGTTTGAATAAACATACGTATAACAGCACTCGAAAATTACCCTATTCATGATCACATAGTTTCTAGTGGATATTCTATTTCCACTTTCAAACCTCATCTTCCTACTACCTCTCCAATACGTCTCGCAAGTGCCAACATTTCGAGTTCACTAAATGCTATCTAAATTTTCACGAAACTGCGCACTAAACTTCGTGTTGTAACTACACCCTAGCCGGAGCACATATTTCCATTTGTTTTACTAGACGCAGAAAGGTCACAAAAGGAAAACCCCTTAGATGTCAACTCAAGAATGTTGAGACCAAGAATACACTCAAAAAAGGTTGAGGTGAAAACCTAGTTGTTTATGAACAGTTGATTCGTGTCGAAAAAAGATTGGGACGAATTTAAAGCGACTGTGAACTCATTAGCAATATTCGCATCTAATCTAAGTCTAATGGTCATGAAAGACCAATGGATTTCTGAAACTTCTAGTGTGCTGATGGGGATTATAAGACTCATCCTGACGAGCTCGGTGAATGATGAAAAAAAAACATCTGGAACGTGAGCAGTGGTGGGGAACAAAAGTAAAGTCGATGGGAACAGCTGCAGCAATAGACAACACTTGACAACTGTTCCGACTTATCAAAGAAACTGTCATGAGAAAATCAGCCTATATTGAGACTATTTTACAAAACGATAAATCTATGACCTACTCTCAGTCGAGAGGATTATACCAATGGGTGAAACATTTTCAGGAGGTGTTCGACTGGCCTCCGGCTACAGATTATCCCAAAAATACGATTAGTAAAGGATTGTTACATGTTTCCCAACTCTTAATAAGGTTGGAATGGCTATAAGTAATTTAAAGCGAGGAAAAGCACCAGGATCTGTCGGGATGAACCCAAATATATTTAAGGATTGACTGATATTTTAGCCAAAGTTGGGAAACTGAATGCAATCCCATCTGACTGGTGTCTATTGCTAATCGTCCCAGTTTATAAGAAATAACAGAAGTCCTGTTGTGACAACCACAGAGGAGTGAGTTTGACGAACATAGTATCTAAGATATTAGCCGCTGTAATCGTCTGACTCTCATCCAAAGTTAAAGAACAAGAAACTTGAGGAAACTGGATTGGTTTCATGCATAAACGATGATGCATTGACCGAATACTCACTCTGCATCAGATTCTAAAGCATAGGTATACTTACCGTCGTCTAACAATAGTTGTGTTTCCTGACTTAAAGTAGTTTTTGACTCCGTAAATCGAGAGGTTCTATGAGAGTGTTATTAAAAAGCCTACCTCAGAAGTACATAAAGTTTATGAAGGCTTTGCTCGAACAACACTGATTTAGAGATCATGACAAGCTGTCATCAAAATTGCCAACTTCATCTCGGACTAAGAGTGCCGGCTTGACTGTTGCCAACTAATATCACTTATTGTGTAGGCACGATATCAAACTTTCAACGAAAGGCCGTATGTACCGTGGAGCACTTTGCTCACCATTAAGTTGTAGATGTAGAACATTGGTTACGAAACTAGTAAAAAGACTTAAGCTTCAGGTCTTTGATCTTAAAAGCTTTCTCTGTATATCATTTGAGACGTAATAATCAGTATTTACGTTAGACAGAGTTCTGAGAAGAGAATGGCAGATCAGTGAAACAAGTCGTGACATTTACCGCCTGTGGTTTTTGAAGCATGTATTACATGTTCCCAACGACTACCTGCAGCGTTGCGCGATGTTGGCTTGGGTAGAAGCAGGATGGGAGTATGATGGTAGTAACCACACTGTAACATGACATCAGTCTTTGCTATTCTAAACCATGTTTGTAGACGCAGACTATCTGGTTGGGGTCTGCATGATAATCATGATCAGTTATTTTAGACACTGTTGCACGGCTTGAACCGACTACATCTGCTCAAGTGTATTCTTTACTTATCTTCTGGATCTTAAGTTCCTCTATTACTTCTCTTAAATCTTTGCTTTTTTTCAGTCGTTCTGTTCTATTGTTGCGTTTTCCTTGTAAATTTGAATGTGTTATGGTAAACTTGAGCCTATACGCATGTACACTAGATTGATTTTACGTTATCGATTATTGGCTTACTGACTTATGTATCAACTTTTTTATTCTGCTACTTATAAGACATACTGATGAATGTAATTATGGTTATATCGAATCCCACTCAAATATTTAGTAGACTCTAAAGAGGAGACAACAGTTATAACAGTAGGAAACTGATGAGTTATAGGCTTTTCAGTATTTAAAGAGTGGAAATTCGATAATTTCTAGAACTCGTTTTTTATTCAGCGCATGTAAAATCCTCCATGTGAGTCAATTAAATCGAAATTCGTATAATATTTTGTGAAATTCTACTACATAAGTACTGCCAAGATGTTCTCAAAAATTAATTTAATATAATTTTCTTACTTTGTAGATGGTATATCTACCTTACATCAATGAAACTTTAAATTTCATGAGTGCTGGTGTGAAGCGTATTTTGACTAGTCAATCCAAACCTGTGATTGCAATTGAACCTAAGCCATTGGTTTGTTGGGAATCAATGTTAGTACGATTGGCTGGACTATCTGGTGCATTAGCTGTCATTGCTAGCGCTTATGGTGCACATGGTAATAAAACTAAGTTCACTTTCTCCCTAGTCTTAACTGTTAGGTTTTGGAGATGACCAAGAAAAACAAAGACAAGTTTTCAAAACAGGCGCTTATTATCATCTGGTCCATTCAGTGGCTTTGCTAAACACACCTTTATTCAAGCGTCCTCTTTTGGTAAGTCATCCACTTTCATGAATCTTACCTTATCTATTACAGTCGGCCGCTCTATTCGCCACTGGAACTGTGCTATTCTCTGGCTCTTGCTATTATGTGGCTTTGACTGGTGATGATCGTTTTTCCAGAATAGCGCCTATTGGTGGTATGACCCTTGTATTCGCCTGGTTTTCTTTACTTTTCTAATATTTCGCAAAATGTTTTGAGAAATAATGACTCCTAATCACCGGTTTTCCTACAGATTAATCTACAGAACAAATTTGTCATTTTCTTGCTACTTTTCTGGCATACTAGTAAATAATTAGTATAAAACTACAACACTTTTGTCTACCGGTTTCTTGGATCTAATGTTATTCTAAAATTTACAAAAGACATGCCAAATCGCTAACACGTCACATTTTGTGGAAATTAACATGAGTACCGCTGCTATTAAAACATGTAATGTCTGTGGTCGTAGATCAAGTGAATATCTTCTATGCCTCCCGCACTTCGCAACACTTTATGGTAGTCCCTACGAATCTAACTATAAAGCTTTTACTCAAGGGTCTTAATCACAGAACCGCAAAACTCAATATTTTCAGGCGGTAGCTAGTGTTTAGTACTGTTATCATTTGATAAGTTACGTGATTACAACTAAGACCTGACTGATCGTATAATTCAGATCTCACTGAGTGAATGATCCATATTCGATTGCTACAGACTGAAAAATATAGTAGGTAAGGCAGTTCTGTTAGATCACACCATTTGTCATTGTACAAGGTTTATCCATCTAATAGTTCACCTAGAGTTAATAGTCCGGTCAGTAGCAGATGCAACGACCGTTAAATGAGTCTACTGTACATAAAGTACCAACTTCAAGTCTTTTGTATATGGAGTAGTTTAAAATAATGAATGTCAACTAGATTATGATAATTTGTATCATCGTTGGTTAGTTTCAAAATACAAACCATTAGGAGACTTCTCTAGTAAGAAAATGGATCTGACGCGATCGGATTGGTTAAACGACTAATATTCAGCTACACTTCAACAATGACTACCGCACATAAATAAGAACAGAGAGATGGGACTTTTAAAGGAGCTCTTATGACTTAAGACAATGACACATGCAAACAGAGTATTGTACTAGACAAAACATAATAAAAGTATTCGTAAATCAAATGGTATTTTTACACTATTAAAGCCGTAATAAACCAATGTATAAGGTTACAAATTATGATTGTTGGGGTGTTAACTTAGAAAGGTCAACTGTAATGTTGATGAAACTTTGCATCCATCAACATTATTTCGTTTGTGAATTTGCCATAATCTCTTCATCTGGCAGAAAAAAAAACTTTCGAAAGCATTAATGCATCTCTTTAGGTGAAGACTTTGGGATGTATGTAGTTGTAAGAAATATTTAGAAAGTTAGAACGCATTCTGTTTATTCGTAAATTATACTCTAAGGATTTTGTTTCCTGCAAAAGTTAGATGAACTCATCTGTTTTAGGCATAGTTTGTTGTTTTGTAATTGTCATAATTTTTATTTACCACATTTTCCAATGAATTAATGGAGCTTAAATCCTTATACTCTATGCTACTCTTTATGTTATGATTTCGAATCAGTGTTTTAGAAGTAGGATCTATTACTTTAGAGGGAGTCAATACAATTAAAATCACATCATCGTATCTAATTTGTTTCCTGTGATGTATTTTCGATCATAATAGTAATTACGTTCTACACCATCCACAAATTCTTTTGTTGAGTGAAAAACAATTTGATTACTATTTTAATAGGTAATCGAGACCTTGGGGACGTGTTTTCAACTGAGTGTCGGAGGCCTATATTATCTAAACGATAAATAATAATTTCTATAATGATCCCTACAACCTGGCTGGTATATCGTGTGTTGTTTTAACTTTAACTGTATGCTATAGACGATCTAAAAAAATCTGATACTAGATGTCCTGAAACTGTTACACTTCTTAATAATGGTGGACGATATTGATCGTTGTCTTTTGTGGAAATGTCTGACTCATTACAATATATACAAACACATCCTAACATCTACCCACTACATCGCGTGAGAAGACTGAGGAAGTTTTAATGGACGACGAAATTCACCGGCACATAGCGACGCACATAAAAAACGTTAATGATCTAACAAATGGAAATTTGCTCGTCCTACTAAAATCGAGTGATTCGCTCATATAATGACATGACTGATCAACATTTTCTGAGGCTTCGGTTAACTAGCATGTTGTTAAGCCGTTCACATGCACCAAAGTCGGAAATGTCAGTATTTTAGTCCAAGTAACATCTCAACTATGACTAAATCACCGTAAGATATGCCAGATATCTGTTGTTTTGTCTCATATGTTATCTATCTTCGAAGTGTATATGTCTGACCTTGAGATAATATGAATATCTCGCTCTACTTGACTCATCCACTCTATCACATAATTAAAAGTCTCGGCTTATATTTATATACATACATATACGTCTCAAGACCAAGTGAGCGACATACTGAATTAGTCAGTTATTGCAACTTACATAAGTATTAAAATGATATTATATGGTCTGAAAATTAATTGGCTGTGGGACTAGATGACTCATTTCAGTTTATTCATTGATATGATCTGATTGAAGTTATGATAGATTCTACAAATTGAAGTGCAGTAAATTTCTAGTTTCAAACAGCTCTAATTTACTTGAAGGAAGGGGAAACGTATTTCAAAGCATTAGTCATTAGTGCTTGTCATGAATTAAAATAACTATTGACGATTTTTAACTAGTGGAGGCATTTAAATTTAGACAGTAAAAAGTGTAATTCTACTTACTTCCAAACCAAATTGATAGCTTAATAGTTTACAGATAAATATACACAGATTCTTCCAAACTGAATATAATCGAACAATGATGATTAACTTGAAATGCTTTATTATATTTTTGGCACTATCCGTAAGACCAAAGCGAGAAATATACACATTTGTGTCTTCTGAACTAGAAATATTTATACTATGAAACGGTGGTTGAGTTTCTTAAATATGACTTATAGAACGCCTCGGTCTTTGTGAATACTCATCTGTTAATAATGTCGACTACGGAATACGCGCATTGGCTGAATATACTTGAATCGACAACATACTCTCATAGCTTTCAAAACACAATCATACAAAATAAAGGAAATTAGCAGAGACAAGTTGATTAATTATTTCTGATTAGTAAACCCATTGAAGATGTTAGTGTATTCTTACTACACGCTAGTAGCTTTCGGTGTTCTCATTAAAGACATTTGGCATTCTTATTTTCAAATACTTGAACTATGTCTACTGAAATATATTAGTTTTAAGGTGAGTGTACATGAAAATGCTGTGATTTCTACCCAAAACTTTGATTTCATTAGAGGACTGTTTTTAGTGGTTTTGAACAAATTTAAACTGTATAAAATTCGTTTGAGTAAGATGAATAGGCAATATTCTCTAATGATTGAGCAAACCCATAATTTATAGGCTTTGTTATACATTAACTCGGCTAGTTCTACTACCTTGGTTGCACAACAGATAATGCTGGAAAGGCTACAGTATTGAGGGTCGTTGTGGTATCACTGCTAGATCCCAATAATACTTAATTTGGTAGATAATTATCCAGTCATTATAAAGCTATATTGATTCAGAAATTGATAATATTTAGGTTAGATTATATACTCTTGTTTAGGTCAGAAGTACTCTAAATTAAAATGACATTGGATTTTAGTGCTTTCATAAGTTTTACATATTGAATTATCTCGTAATTTTGTTTGTCTAGTTTAAGCTGTGTAAATGATATGATTTTTAGTTCATTATTGACCTATTTACTTACAAAATTAATACCTTGTAGTCGTTTATGCTATCAAATTATGCCTACATTTTTGTAAAGCCTTCGTACAGAAGTATGTTATCTTGTTTGATAATAGAATATATTCTTCTCGGTAGTGGTATTGTCTTTGGTATGACTTCATTCTGGAGTTTGAACCAGTAATCCAACCTCGCAAGTTGCCACTATTAAGCCACATTGTAAAGTTGTATCTCATGTATCGATTAGGATTAGATTCAATTATTTCATTATTCACTACCAAACCATATCCGAAACAACGTAACTTTGTATTAATCATAACACATAAATTCAAATATTGAGAAAATCTATTACTTACAGAAACTTCCACTGCAGATTATTTCAGTATTCATTTAAAATAATTAAGCCAATTCAAAGCAAGAGCCAACATTATATTGAAGCCGTTCAGATGTTGGTTTTCGAAGTAATTCGTGATTTGACAGAAGTTAAAGTTAGCAAAGACAACGCTAGACTAACTTCAGAAAATCGGGCATAAAAAGCAATACATAAACTAATTTTCTTATTAAAACTGTCTTCATCCTACTAGTAATAAAACGAATAGTCATTATTTCGACAAAAGTATGCAGCAAAAGCCGTATATTTTCTATTTTGCTAAAATTGTCCGACCAAACCACAGCACTTTCTAAGTTTCTGGCTGATGGTTAACTGTTCAAGTTGACTTCTGACAACAAAAGACAGTTACGTGAATGAAGTGAAGACAATAAAATTAATGAATTTGGATGAAAGATGCCATCACTAGAGTTAGATTAGCTGATAGGATTCCAACATCGTATAAACTAAAATTTGTCCTCATTTCAAATTACTACTTTTCTGATGTCAGTGTAAAGAAATCTAAGCGTTGTCCTATCCCAAAATGATATTTAAGCAGGAAAGTACCGACTTAAACGAATCACATTTAGGTAAAACATGAAGCTGAGTCTTTTCAATCCGTTTATGCTTCGAAACACTTGAAATAATGAAATAATTGACCATAGACGTTCAAAACGGTTTTATAGTATATCGATTTAGCTAACCAGTATATTTGATTAAATATGCCAAGAATTGATGTTGGGAGAATACCACTGAAAACCAGGGAGCACCGGACAGCTGTTTCATCCTAGGGTAGAACTCCTCAGCAACAAGCACCCCGGATTCCGCACCAGGGGCTTCAGGTTGGCGAACACCTAACTCACTGCACCAGTGGATCGGCATCCAATCGTAGAATTCCTACTTCCATTAATTTGTGGTATTTAGAGAGACGATCATCCACTGTCATTGGTAATAACTGTCTCACTCCGAACAAGTCTGAACTTTACCAGTCACGACTTCTTACTAGAGCTTCAGGAACATCCTGGAGTTGGTCGCTAATAAGCTGATTATTATAGTTCAATTGTGATGGTTATTTTTGTGGAGACTGGATATGTCACAGATTGATAAAACAAAACGTTTCATGGTGATATAACTTGAATTGATCCCATAAATCATATTGGACTGGAGTTACCACAACTTTTCTCAGGACTAAAAAATGAGTTTTATGCGGAATTCTCATATTTTTTTTCTGATAATTTAATGTGTCGATACCGCAATTTAGAGCGTAATTTTCATTTTAAGCGTCTGGAGTTAACAACAACTGACTTTTGTCAACATACCAGCGTAGTGGCAGCCGACATGTCGGATAGAATGACATAAATATACCAAATGTTAAAGACTAAAATGAAAGCTTTGATGACACTGACATGTGAATCTGCAATACTTATCTACTTGACGAATAAGAAAAATAATCGAAAATGGTGAATACAATACAACGAATACGTTCTTAACCTTATAGTTCCAACGAAAGTATTAACGAGGTGTAGAAAAAGAAAGAAATACAATGAGCATTTATTGTCATCAAAATTAAATAAGTGAGCAGAAAAAATCATACAATGTTGTTTATAAAATATATAAAAAAGACAAATACGTAGCAGTAAAGTAAGCTGGTTCGTTATAAACAAAATAACAGTACGTAGGGGTAGGTAAACAAAACAAATTGTCCCGAAAAATATACGCATTTATAGATATATATAGGCTTAGAAATTATAAACTATAAAGTGTGCAATACTTTTGTATACCCTAAAATCAAAAGAAGTGAAAATATACTTAACCATTGATATGTTGTTATAGTTGTTTATTGTTAAGTTAATTTAACATGAAACCATTAAAATGATTTCAACTATATGCGGAATGCATGAATAAAAATTAAAGGAATATATATAAACTAGGTTGATTAGTTTGTCATAATACAGATATGATATTGGTACCGAAAAGTAATTCTTTAAAAAAATACACAGATTGTGTTACGGTGTTAATGAGCCCTAAAGAACACAAGAATGTTTCTTATACTTGTTCTTCCAAAGACATAAGCAAAGGATTCACATATTCGAAACCATCGAATTCCGTTTGATCTATACGTGATATCATATCTCTATAAAATGAAAAAAAAGCAAGAAATAATACTTCTTGATAATTTTGAAATTATAAATGTAATAATTTTGTATGTTAATTCTAACAGTATCCACTAGTAAGAGTAGACTGGGATTGTTAATTGTTATATCGGGTGACTCAAAAACAGCAACTAACCTTCAGGACTGTTTTTCAGAAAACTGTTTTACTTATTTTCAGTATATGTATATCGAATATTTTATTTCTACTATTGTCATGTTCGCGTCGCCCTAACCACCCATTAGACTCATAAACTGTCATCATATGTTTTGGCACACAGAAACTATAATCAATTAACTGTGTATCTGTAACCTCAGTCCCTAGTCGTTATTGTCTGCGTTTTGTATACATGTTATTCCTCATGTACGCTGCGTGGTCAGGTTCTATATGTACATAAATGGATGAGTGAAATATAATCTACATATCTGGTGATGGGCTCAGTTGTCTTGTTTTCTACATTCTGGTTTCGGGGAATAGTAGTCACGGAGCAGACGTATTCGCATTCTGACTGGCGCTATCGAGATTACTGTTTTCTATGTATTATGATTAGCTATATATCACAAGATATAGCAAATAGACAAAATTTCAAGAGTTAATTTGAAAATTTATGTATGAGAAAATAACATTTTAAATTTTAAAAAATGAAAACGTTAATATATTTACGCACATTATTTAAAAGGTATTTTAAATCTATTTACAGAGAAATTTATAATACACATGACAACGTATTCTCATACAATTTTTAGAAGAATTATGAAATACATAAAGTATTTTAATGATGTTATCAAAAAGTTCCAAAAAAGTAATTTAACATAGAGTAAAGGATATACTAATCAAAGTTTACCGAAAATAATAAACACATTGAGATAGTTTTATTTTATACAATCTTATCAATCAGATGAAACTACAATTTCTTACCGACACGTATTCAAATTTATTAGAACGACGCAACTACGTGAATACTATCATATTATTTGAAATACTGAGTTACTATGCTTAAACACATAATTACAAAAAAAGACCTAGCTATAATTACAAGTTTAGTGGGTATTTAAGAGGTATATATATATATATATATATATATATATATATATATATATATATAAACCATTGTCTACCTTTATATTGGCTAACAAAGTAATCTAACAACCATATGTGAACTGGTGTGTGGAAACTATGAGCGGTACACACTATGTTAAAATTGCATAAATTACAGTAGGAGAAATACTGATCACAAATGAACCACTTAGATGAAGAATAAATCACAAGGTTTAATAGTTTTATGTGCACACATTAGATTTACCACTAACTAATAATGGCGGTTTCGCCTATTGTAAATTTAAAGCTCATGTCTTATTGTCATCATTCACTTATTTATTAATTACTAATTAATTACTATTAGTAAGATTTATTAATATAATTTTTACAATTACTTAAAGATTGTTAGTGTAGAAATAAAACATGTCAAGCGATTAACACATAAAATAAGAATTGAGAATAGATTAATTATTGATTTCAATTTAACCATAAATTCGTGTTACCAATTAATTAATGCACTTCTAATAATTTGAAAGAAAACAAGAGTAACACATATAAACATAATTAACACGAACTAAAACTAATCATTATATTGAACAATAATAATGAATAATATATTCAAAATATTGAAGATTTTATGAAATATAAGACATTTTCTTTAAATATGAAAAAAAGTACTTTATATTTAATATTCTTTTAATTGTGAATGGAGAATTCACATTATTAAATTAATTGATTGAGTAGATTGTGGAGCTTCATAGAGTCATCAAAAACTAAGGAGTATTGGGTAGCTGATTCGGTTAAGTGTTTGGGATTTCTCATCATGTTTTGATAGACGATCGTACTGAGGACCGAACCCAAGACATTAATGTCTCGAAGTGAGTACTAGGTTTGAACGATTGGTTTATTTAACTTAAGTCAGTTATTGATTATCATAGCCAAAACAACCTTTTCATAATAATAACAGGTTAACTGCTCTCTGAACAGCTCAATGATAATGTATCTAACTGCGAAACTAGGACAGTATATCCATTCATTATTACAGGTAAATCATACTAACAGGTGTCAACTAACACGAAATCTAGATCAGCGGTTTCTTTCTAGCTACAAAACAACACAATATTATCTTAATGTTATCCTCAAAAAAATACTAAAAACAAAAAATTATACAAATTGGAAATGCCTAAAAACAAGTGTAAACAATAATAAACGATTGGGTGCTTACTCGTTATCAGGTGTAAGCACTACGGGTTCATCAGTGAATGCAGGATCAAAATGTATCAAATCTCTATCACCACCACATGTTGGACGATAAGGTGGAGGAACTTGTTTTTGTTCTAAAGCTACCCAATCGATCGGAGCGAAAAATGCATGATTCATAATATCGGCAAAACTTGAATCGGGTACACATCCAAGACGTTCAGCTGGTACCTGAAAAATAAAAATAATTGAAAAAGCTTCATATACCGGAAATGAAGTGAACAATCCGATACAACTTCAAAATTACTATATAAAACTTAATAGTGAAGCTAGCATACTTTAATTTGACGAAATAAACTTTAAGAAATCAAGCAAAATAACATTAATTTATTTTATTTCTTTGAGTTCAAATCAGTCGTTTACAACCTAGTAAAATAAAGAAAACTATTATTCTGCTTCAATCTTTTTTCTGTATTCATGTTTACAAAAAGAACTAAGTATACGAAGTAATTTAACTCATCCTATAAAATAAATAGGATAAAACGACCAAATATAAAGGTATGTTACACATTGGATTGTTAGTAACTGTACATACTGAATATGTACTTACGTAAGTGAATATTACGTTATAAGTTGGAGTACGAACTTTTCAAAAAATGCTTCGATGATGCAGCATTCATCACAATTATTATCATTTTTAGTATAAGAAATACATTTCAAATTGCATATAGTTATATGATAAATCCCTAAACATATAAATTAGTAACTTCTGTTACATCAGGCAACTCCAGAAGAACAGCTAACTTTCATAACTCATTAATTTTGAGTGCAAGTAAATCGATCATTTTATTTCTATTATTGTTATATCCCCTTCGCTCTAACCTTTTATTGGACTCTTGAACTGTTGACACATCATTTACCGTTCATGAACTACAATTAATTATGCACCTGTTCCCCACCACCAACCGTTTACAATCGTTATTGTCCCTGTTTTGTAAAAATGTCATTTTCCATACTGATCCGTTACGCGATCAGATATTGAATGTATATAAATGAATTCATAAATTACAAATTATCTTTTAGGTTGTTGGTTCAATTATGTTATATTCATTATTATGACTTGGAGGACTATCAGTCACTGGGGAAACGATCGAGCATAAAAAAAGAAGTCTTTGTGTCTAGTTTTCATCTTGGTTCCAAGTAAAACCAGCATATTCTGTATAACGCGATTTACCGTAGCTTAAGTCACATCAACTTTATTACAACTAACTTTAAATGACATCCTTATTGAATTGAGGTGGTTTATAGAGATTGATATTAAGTCTTAGTTGGTTGAATTCATCACAGGTTGCTGTTGGTAGGGTGCCAATGAAAACCGGGGAGGAATAGACAGCTGTTTCATCCTAGTACGGGACTCTTAATAAGTGTTCACCCTAGATTCCGGCCCAGGGGGCTTAAGACTTGCCGGGGGGGAAGACAGTTATCACCGATGACAATAGATGATCGTCGAACTATATCACAAGTTGATGGAAGTGGGGATGTCTACAATTGGATACCAGCCCAATTGTTCAGTGGGTTAGACGTTAGCCAACCTGAAGCCCCTAGAGTGGAATCTAGTGTGCGAACTGCTGAGGAGTCCTGTACCAAGACGAAACAGCTGTCCAGTGCTCCCTGGCTTTTAATGGTTTACTACCAACACCAATCTGTAACATTCCTATTGTTGGCCATAATGCAAAAGTTTTTCTTAACTGCAGCTGATGGAGTAGTATTTATAACGATGAACTGGTTAACCAGTTAGATGAAGGTTAAACGATGTTCAAAGCTAAACAAATGGAAAAACATCTTAGTACCACCACATAACTTTACAAAAATATAAATGAAACTGAAAACTAAATACGGATAAACAAATCTACAAACTATGAAATCAGTTTAGCATTGTAAAAAATCATCAATGAAATTGAATAAATAGGGTGTATTAAGTTAGAAAGATAACTTATTTGATGTTTAACAGAATTAAAAATATAACTTCGGATGCATTAACTAAGGTTGATGTGTAACACTTTGCAAGGTTAAATGTGACATCTACGTTTACAGTATAACCATAGAAAGGAGCAAATGAAGGTGATTTCTTGATTAGATAGAATTTAGAAGCAAATTATTTGACTTCAGGAAAAGGACTCTGGCATTATGAAAAAGTTAAATATGACATCTTCAAAAAAGGGTTTACTGTGTTTAGTATACGACAAAATGGTAGTCTTCACAGACATAATAAATAAGTAACAACAATAGTAACTATTAAAAAAAACGGCAAACCTTTTTGAGAAATCCACTAAGTATGTTAGTTGCACGAACAGAGATGGAGCGTGGAAATCGAATCGGACGGGTGAGAATAACTATTTAAACAGAATAACAATCAACAAATATATTTTTTCATCTTCGAAAGTTAGATAATAGCAACAATAGCACTTACTTAAACACGTATCATAATGAAATCGAGACGAACAAAAATACAATTTAATTTTTGATAGAGCTTAGATAAGCTGTATGAAAAACGCAGAGATCCTACGTAGTGTTTGACCAAACGTTCGCCCATATTATCTTGAATCTTTCTGCACAATACAAATTACTTTTCTCTCAAAACATACTACTTAAAAGTTCTAAGATATCATAAAATGAAGACTAGTAGTTTAAGGGTAACCATATCAATAGTTCAAGACAAAACACTATCGAACAATACTACAACTGAGACCCTAAGATTCCATACGGATTGAAACATCTATTTAAGTAGACTTTAAGTATGGAGTTAATAAATGGTATAAAGTTTATTAATTTAGTGGATCTGAAATTACATCATTCCTAGCACTGCTAAATGTAAATTCACCATGAAGAAAGACGTTTGCATCGCTCTAGGTAATGCTAATAAACAAATTAACTACAACATTTAGAAGACAGTTCCGGTGAAAAGATTTGATTACGGGAATGCAAGTAGATTCACTGTTAAGGTAAACCGCTACTAATCAATCGCCCACGCGTTCCAGAGAACATGAGCATTAATACTGAAGTCATTAGTAGCGGAATTATATTCAGTTGATTATCACAAACACTGAAAAAAAACTGATGTGATTATACCTAATTACACCTAATGGTTAATGTGTTCCCTTACTGATGAAGAACTTGGATAAATCCGGCATTTTAATAATTAGTTTCCTTAGCGCTTTAACAAACCATAAAGTACAACATATTTTGGTTGAAGTTGCTAAAGTCGATAGACGTGTTTCCTGCTATTCACGTTCAAATGCTGTGAGAGACCGTAAATATTGCTTGAATTCATGAGATGGAACTCAAATATTATATCGCTCTCGTTGATGGTGGTTGGCTCTATCAGAACTGCTTCCAATATTAGATGTATAGACTTGTCACTTCTGGCTTTGATACCACGTTTCAGATTTCTGGATGTCATTTGTAACAGTCACTGTGTTGGAAATGTACGCTAGCCAGTAGAGGACAAAAAGAATTATATAAACAATCACAATGATGAAGGTATCACACAGTGACGCCCTAAATATAAGCTATGCAATTGAATGAAAGCAACTAACTTTGAAATAAATAATCCTCAGTATTTTGATCTGGATTTGCTGATTGTCCAACACCTTCCCAAGGAGAACGACCGGCTAGCATTTCGAACAAGAGAACACCCAAAGCCCACCAGTCAACACTGAAACCTATTTTAACAAAAATATAAAATAAATATATTTACTACTATTTCAAATGATAGTAGTAACAATAAATAATAAAAATGATTGTATTTTAAGTGGTTTTCGTTTTATGAAATCCTGTTTCTGAATTATTCCTCTACGACCTCATTGATGTTAACGAAATATTAAAAATTGTTATCATCATTACTGTGGAATATTCATCAGAATGAAGACTGCGCAACAAAATGACATTGAAAAAATCTAAAGGCAACTAAACTAACTAGCCAAATATCATAAGACAATTCTCTCTCTCTCCATATATATATCGAGAGCCATGAAGAAAGGAAATATTGGAGAATAGTTCAGACGATGAAGTGCACTAACTAAAACGAAATCAGTACTTGGGAAATTAATGATTGCCTAGCAGAGGGAAGGTTATGTTAATAAAGGCATTCTAGAGTTTGTTATATGGTTGTCATAACATTCAGAAGTATGGAAATAAGCTTAAGTATTTACATAAAAACAAATGCTCAAATATCATTTCAAGAGAAAGGCTGATTATGTAACACCATCAAAAATAAAAAATAACTAGAACATAAAAATGAATGAAGTAAAAACTGCCCACACTGATTTTTTATGTGAGAAATTCTCATCAGCTGTTAAACATTAACACTGAGTGATTGATGAATAATAATTACTTATTACATTTGTTTATTCAGTCCTTCACATAATAGAATTCTATCAATCTAGTCGTAATGTATCCACTAGTCACGATGTTGTGGTGTAGTATGTTTGATGTTAGGTTATTGGAGGCAATCAATAACATTATGAGTATTTTATAATTAGCAAAAGCATTAAATTTTGAATGAAAATAGTTTCAAAGTTTTGCTAGTCATATTGATGAAGGCATTCCTGTTAATATGATGGAAAAAGCATACAAAAGTTTATTAAATAGTAAATAAACATGTGTTTATTTTGTTAAAAACTGAAGCGAATTCGTGAAATAACTGATTTCATATTATTCAACAATTCGTTTTTACTGCATTCACATTAAAACTCACTATAACTTTCTCCTTTAAGTATTTCAGGAGCTATATAATTAGGTGTACCACAAAATGTAGTGGTTGTCATATCACCAATAATCCCTTCCTGTAAAAATAGATAACCGAAAAAGTGTATACAGTTAATGATGCATACTTTTATAATGTGTACTTTTCCATTTAATATTTGACGTGTTCTATTTTACGTATAAAAACAGGTGCCAAAAAGAATTTTCAAAATATATCAGTATAAATAATGCTTACGGCTAGGTATAGTTCTATCTACAGTCAAACTGACTAATCGTCAAGTAATGAAATACGTTTAAATGAGCGTTTCCTGAAAATCAGGAGTGGCAAATTCGAATGAGCTAAAAGCTCACTAATCATTGTCTACCATATGACTTCCAAAAGACAGATATT
Source organism: Schistosoma japonicum (assembly GCA_025215515.1). Lineage (NCBI taxonomy): Eukaryota > Metazoa > Platyhelminthes > Trematoda > Strigeidida > Schistosomatidae > Schistosoma > Schistosoma japonicum. Next base: position 3,880,880 of record CM046068.1, read on the forward strand.
TTGAAGAACAAGTTATCATCCATTTAAAATTCATGCAAGCTTAAAATCTACTAGAAGAATCAATCGAATATATTTCTATTCACATGAGTTACTTGAATAATATCACGGTAACATAGAACATACTTTAAGACGTTAATTCCCTGTCAAAAAAACTTGATAAAATAGAAAATTTCTGGGCGAGTTATGTTCCAACTTTTTGAACATATCATCAAGCATACATTTTATTCTAATATGTTACAAATAATTATTAATCTACGTTAACTGCCTCACGTACTCAACCGCTTTTATAGAAAGTTCACATGTTGCTAAGATAATTAGGAATACATTCAAGTGAAAACAACGAGGTTTGTGTATTTTCATTCTCTTTGGAAGAACGAGGGATTGTATTAATCTTTAAGCACAAAATGTATTACGTGATGAAAGGATGTAACTGAAGAAAAATTTATCAAAAGAAAGATTGCAGCAGCTAATCGCTGTTGAAAAACACATTTTACATATATTATGTACTTTGACAATTTATTGGGATATTAAACAGGATCTCTTTACTGCAAAAATATATTATATTCAGTGAAGCAATCGCTATTATCATCATCATTAAAATAAAGTATGAAATTCCGTTACTTATAGATCCTCTTATTCCTTTCCCTAGAAATACTAAATAATTCGGTGGATGAATCTCTCAGACGCTTTACTTACGGGGAGCCATTTTAAACAAACTAATAACACTAGTTTTAATGAGTGAAATCCTGTGAAGTTCATGAAGTCGTAATGAATTTATTCATAATTTAAGCGCAAATAGCGTATAGAAAATGTTAAAGAAAAAAGTCGATAGTTTTGCTTACTTTGCACATTCCGTAATCGGTCAGTTTAATATGACCTTCACTATCCATTAGAACATTGTCTAACTTGAGATCACGATAAATAATACCACGTTCATGGAGAAAATTTAAGGCAATGCAAATTTCAGCAGCATAAAAACGTGCATAATCTTCAGCTAAACGTAGATTACGTTGCATATAAAACATCAGATCTCCACCGTTGACAAATTCAATCACAAAGAATAATCTATTTTTTTAGAATTTTGTTTTGAAGAAAATAACGATGTATTGCTTAAAAAGTGCATCAGTGATAAATTATGTCATAAAAATATCATTATCAATGAAAACAATAAAGTAGCTCACTATGCATACATAGTTGAAAATGTCTACTAATGACGTAACTCGCTTAACTAATTGAAGCCTTAATTTTCGCTAATTGCTGAGTCTGAAATTGTGAGCAGCAATCTCACGTATAAAATTGTACACGAAAGTATAAATTTCAGTCAACGGAGTTTCAGTCTGAAAGACTACGAATCAGGGTTAACTTTATGTATCATTAGTACATTAAATTATACACAAAAAACAACATTATTCATCTTATGCAAACACTAGTCAAAGAATAAAAATAACCGTCAGAGCTAACATGTATAAAAGGAATAACGAAATAATCTTTAAAAAACCATCAAAAACTAAGAAGCTGTGGATGACTGTTTTGTCAAGGAATAGGATTGGTTACATCTTGCTAGAGCTTCGGAATAACCCTCGTAAATTAATCACTAATGAGCTATGACTGGGTGTTTTGGAGATTGTTGAATACAACATCATAACTTAGTAGTCTGAGTTTTAAGCGTTCACTTTGGAGCCTAAGGACACTGGGCTCGACTTTCAGTTGGGACACAGAGTGCTCACTACTAGTCTCTAATTATGAGAAAACAACTATCCAGTGCTTCATGGTTTTTACCCAACAGTTGTTGTTATCTTGATGCGATAATTAAGCTTGCCTATCGTGATGAACCAATCGGATTATAACAGCTGGAACAATCATTCCTTCAGGTCCTACCATGCCAGGCAGGTCGGTTGAAGAGCGATAACTAAAAGAAACAAACCTAAGGTATGAAAGAGAGGTCGTACATCCGATTGTACAGAGGTATGGAGGTAACAAGGCGCTCTCCTCAGACAAGCAGCATGGTAGAGATGTTTGCTGCCTTGCCACAAAAGAAAGGTGGTGGTAAAAAAAATTAACCCTAAGATTGCACACTTCGCTTTATTCCACGGATTCCTGTCTCCGGCAGTAAGGCCTTAACAAGTAAGGAGGTAATACAAATAAAATCTTTCTTATAAAGGCCGTGTGTGACCGGCCTCGAGCAGTTATTTTTTGATCACTGAGGTCTCACTCCCAGGTCTTTAAGATCAACTCTAACCCGATTTACTTTTTAGCAACATTATGAAAATGGACCATTAACGATGTGAGCAACCGAGAAATGATAACCGCCTTCATACCTCTAATAGTATTCGAGATCACCATCTTCTTAATCAACTTCCATCTTCAATTCCTAATATTTCTCCTATTTCTACTTTTAGACCTAAATCCCTATCTTCAGTTTTCTCCTCATGTGCCATCAGTACCAACTATTCTGGGCACACGAAATACTTCTCCAGGTGTACTGAGACCACGCTGCCAACTGCAAATTGGAGCCTTTGATATACGAATCCTGAGTCAAATTGGGCAGTAAGCCTCTCTGGCTAAGAAATTAGAACCTCAGGCCGTAGATGTATGTTGTGTATCCGAAACTGGCATACAGGATCCTAACGCGGTCATTCACTTGATTCCACCTAGAGGATATGGAGAACCTACGCGATATACCCTTCATTTATCCGGCGACTTGACAGGCGCTTCTCGTGGGTTAGCCGGTGTAGGCATTAAGACAGGACAAGCACTTCTTGATTGGAATTCGGTAAAAACTCTGAAGGATAGAGACACAAACCGTTGTTTTTTCATCGTTCTTGCCTACGCTCCCGATAGTCGTGGTTTTTCTTAACTTCAAAGCAGCATTTGACTCTGCAGACCGAGAGGTTCTATGGTAGTGTCTATCGCTAAAAGGCGTATCTCAGAAGTAAATAAACATTGTGAAGGCCCTTTACTCGAAAACTATGAGTCGAGCCAGTGTATGGCAAACAGTTGTCTGAATTTGGAACCTTACGTGGTCTATCATCTCGACCCACTATTCCCACTTTTGTTTAATTTCATAATAGACTTACTGTTCGAGATAACAATATCATGGTTTGAATTTTCAGGAGTTGATCCTCTACCAGGAGGTCCACTAATTGACTTACAATACGCAGATTACATAGTTCTGTTTAGTGAAGACGCTGATAAAATATACAGTCTTTTGACAGCACTGAACAACAATGCATGCATGTTCGAGATGTTTACGTCCCTCTAAATAAAACATTTTTTGCTTCAAATTGGTCTGAGTCAATACTTAAACCAAAGATAGGAAGTGAAGTAGTTGACCACTTCACTTGTCTCGGAAGTCTGATCATCCCTGATATGTTGAAGTCTGACGAAATATCGACACGGATTCAAAAATCTCGTTTAATTTTTCTCAACTTACATCACCTAATAAGTAGGCGAGATATCCATCTCTCAATGATAAAACGAGTATACTGTGCAGTAATCCGTCCTGTATTACTGTATGAATCAGAAATGTGATCATTAAGAGTTGAGGACATTAGTAAGCTATTGATATTTGGACACAGGCGCCTTCTAAACATAGCTCAGGTTTGTTGAGACCACTAGGTAAGTAATGACGAGGTTAGACGATGGCTCTTAGGGAGAAATATTAAATCAGTTAATCCAGTTATGAACTTTCATCGACTGAGATGGGTAAGACGTGTTATGTAGGCACGACTACCTTCTTCGGCACGCAGTACTAAAGGATAAAGGGGTAGGATGGGAAGAGCTAGGGGCGGTCAGACTAAAACGTGACATCAGTCCACGAAGTCACTCACTGCTGATCTGGGCCATATTGTTAGATGCAGACTACCTGGTTGGAGTCCCTGTAAATGCCGTAACCAATGGTTTGAGACTGAGTGACATAGCTTAAAGTTAGTCACAGTGGTGCAGGTACATTCACTATTTCTTTCTCCCTGGACCGTATTCTATATGTCTATTTGTTTTTGAATTATTATCACTGAAGTAACAGCTACTTTTATTGGTATAGTGCTAATCACTGCTGTGCTGCTGAGGTGTGGCAACTTTGACAGATGCTCACATTTGCCAGGTTCTGTATTGTTCCGACATACAAAGATCCTGGTCTTAAATGATTGGTCAAGTAGTGGTATAAGATTCAAACTGATGAATTGTTATCACATATAATACAATCAACCGAAACATAAGAATACCATATGCGTCGTATACATAATTAGGAAAAAATAACTTTTAGTTATATGATTCAAAAAATGTTGGGTAGTTAGTGTCATTAGCACGTATGTACTTCATTAAGATTATGGTTAATAATGTTGTCGTATAATGTAGTTTCATGACTTATAAAAACCTTTTATTTCAAATGAATTAAACATGCCACTTCGTATTCCAGTGATTGGCATAGATAAAGTTACTCTAATGATCAACTGCCTTCGTTGTTGTCTATAAATACTCGATAAAATAAAATGAAATTACAATATATATATATATATATATATATATATATATATATATATATATATATATATGAGTCAATGCTCGTATTTCTACAAGTATATTGAAAGCTAAAATTTAATGGCCACGGACGCATTATTTAACTGACAGAATCACACTATATGCTGAAATCCTGTGGGTGGTACATTTACTAACACAATTACGTATTCAACTATATGTGATACTGTGAAGAACAACAATTGGGTAAGCAATATTTATTAGGCGAAAACAGAGTAGGTCATAAAATAATACATACAATACTTTCAAGCATTAATTTGCACATCCTCTGCGTTGTCTGCACTGTATCGTTTCTCAGCCTGCTTCTCTTAGTTGTTCTCCATTGTCCTCTGTATTTCAATCATGCTTCACTTCTTGTCCTCTCGCAACTCGTCTTGTCTGCTGTTTACTGATTCATCCCAATTTACTTTGACGCTCTGCTACCTACTACTTATTGATGACTTATAAGTAGTATCCACCACAATACAATGATTAAACATTAAACAATGACGCACTAAGTGATGAGTCTGTGTACTCTGCTTTGGGTAGATATTTCATAACAAAACGACTAGTGATACAACTTGCATGTTTAAGGTTTAGATTAGGTAAAGGAAAGGTCTTAATAAATAAATGAAAATAAAGAGATTTAACCTCTATATAACTGATTAGCAGAGCTGTTAGAAAAATTTTTTGTTGGTAAAGTCCTTGAAAAGTAATGTGGATACAAATACATTCCATTACATAATAAAATTCTTATCATTGTTGGTGTGTACTTCATTTATTAAAAAAAGCAAATATGATCACGAGAACGCATTACATAAACACATAGCTCTTGAATACCTTCATCTGCTACTGGTTTTCCTATATTTTGGTAAACACAAAGGCTTTCAATGATCGCTACTGTATTTTATCTCAGATACGGAGGATTGGTTTTTTTCATTTTTAACCACTGATCTCCTATAAGCAACAAGTTTAAAAACAAGGCGTTTGATTTAGCAGAGGTTATCTGTAACTTTTGATGCTCAACAAGTGCATCGTGTCCGGTATATTTGGTCGTTTTCTCGGTTCGTTTAGCAAGTTAACTGCTGCGTAATAGTAAGCAATAGACGTAAAGCTTTATTTCAGACTTCAATTTTCACTGATTTTATGTTATCTATTCACCATGTTAAACCGCGTTTACTGCTGACAGTTGTAAATAACTGTAGACACTGGAAATGAAATCATTTGTGAAAATGAAACTTTAGTATGTGGAATTTATCTGCCAAATGGACGAAAAAGTAATCGAGACCAATGGATACAACACACTGGTTGAATAATCAGAATACTGTGGATAAGTCCTGACATAAGTCTTTACACAACAATTAAAATATAAATTGTAGGCCGGAAATAATTTAATAAATACTAAATTTTACCTTCATCAAGTTTAGTGTACAGTATCCTGACAGCTCTAAATATGTTGACGTGAAGAAACAGATCAAACAGCTGAAGACATATTATAACATATAAATATGAAGCCTATAGCTGAGAATACTGTATTTTCTGCAGCGATTGCTTAAAACACAAAAATAACCATGGATAATTTTGTATTTGAGTATGATACAGTGAGCGAACCAAACATTATTTAAATTTTGTGTTGCAAATTGATCTGTGTTAGACAGTCATTGAGAATTAGAATGTACTGAGTATCTGTTATGTTTTAGTATGGAACTCCTGAGAAGCATGAGCTCATTCGTGATTATAGTCTCGGAGCCCTAGGGAGAAGACGTGACCAGAACAGTCCAACCATATCGTGTATGAGACAGTTATTTATGGCAATGGATGATATTGTGCAATATATCGAGAATCGACCGAAGTTAAAGATATTGACTTAGCGGTTCATGATAAGTGCTCTCCGAGAAGCCCGAGAGTCCTGGGCTCGATTCCCAGTAAAGATGTAGGTGTGTTCTGCAAAAGAGTCCCATACAATGCTGAAATAGCTGTCCGCTACTTCCTAGTCTATGACGGTTGTGTGACTAAGGTCATTTAGTTATACAAAATCTAAATTCGGCAATCTCAACAACACCTAATCACCAGCAGGACCTGTTACGTTACATCACGTACCAGGGCTTTATGGTCATTCAAATGCAAGTGTAGATGGTCTATGATGAATAGCTGAATGGTATACTTAGTCAAAGTTACCTATTCACATGTTCACTGTGTCGCCCTAATTGTAAATAGACAACAGATATGAGTAATACTCAGTTAGGAAATATGACATTTTTAATCAGGTAAATCAAGTATTGGAAGTGTGTTATTAAGTGGATCAAACCATAGATCATATGGAAGTGATATTTAGATTCAGTGAAAGCAATGGACGTACTTATAGTAATGGTACTACTTATATACACCAACCTCGATAAGTAGATTAAACGAGATAACAAATAGTTAGCTGAAAATTCAGTGTAAACTAACAAATCACAGCTTTAATTATCTATTAAGTATAAACACAATTCGCTTAAGTGGGTCAATGAAATTGCATAGTATTGTAAGCTCTCATACAATAACTAACGCTTACATAGGAGTATGAATCTATTATAATCATAGTCACACAAACTAAAATGTTGTTAAATGCATTTCATTTATTTTGAAAATTTCACATTAATACAACTTCATGTTTTGAATAGTAGACAAATTCACTTAAGGAACACATATACCAACATAGAATAACAAAATACAGCCCTGGATATCAACAACAGGGAAATCGGAACTCATAGTTTAATAATAATAATAATAATAATAATAATAATAATAATAATAATAATAATAATAATAATAATAATAATAATAATAATAAAATAATAATAATAATAATAATAATAATAATAATAATAATAATAAGTACTTCCAGATATTTCTTCACAAAACCACTAAACATGAACAATTACATTAACCAGTCAGGTTATACGGATTACATAATAGTAGAAACTTACCGACTCCTAGTTTGGAAACACGAGTGCAAACCCACTAAAAATGGATGATTGGTGGCACATTCAAATACATGTTTTTCTGTTTGTACCCAATCAATATCCTAGTATTAGAGACATAAAAACACAAGCTCTAGATATACTGTTTAATTACGGAGAATATCTATATACTACATAACCTGTTCTCTAAGAAAATAACAAATAAATAACTCATTTTTCGTAATATTCGGGTAAACGCTTGATTATCTAGATATCAGTCTTTATACCTAGATATAAAGCGATTCATCTGTCGGAAAAAGGCTATTCCAAAACAATGAATTCTGGCTAATAAAGTTTATGATAGTCTTTTACACATCTGATCAACTGAAAAGTTACATCAAAAACTGTTTGGATTCTTAAGATAGTTTCACCTCTGATATAACTTTCATTTCTCTTTACATTTATTATTTATTACCGACCCGAAATTCCCTACTAAATAATTAGCTAGCATAATTTATGAGAGTACCACCAATGTTGAGACATTACTATCATTTCATAAGATTTCTTGGAGCCGCTATCTATACAGGTAAATAAAGTTTTAACAGTGATAAGTAATTTCAAACTGAGCTCTGGCATAACAATCAAAGACAATCCTGGATATAAACGCATTTTTTAAAGTCCTAAATGTCTCAGCAATAGGGAAACAGAAAACAAACTGAAATGAAAGGATTTTAAAATGAACAACGTGAAAATAAAAAAGAGAATGTATCATTATTATTTTGATAAATTTTGAATCATCTCCTCAAAAGTCTGCAAGAACTAGTTTTTATCATTTCAAAAACCTTGATTACGAGGTCTATAACTCCTGATATAACTCAGATAAACACTTAGTGACTTCATAGATGAAGATGTACACTAAAATAAATTATAACATACAGTTCATAACACTCAGTAGTAAAGTTTAGGCTTGAGTACTAAACTTTTATTCGATTCTCACTGAAAAAACTGGCTTAAATGTATAGAACGATAGTCTTATACGAAATAAAGCATTAACGGGGAATGGTATTTTTGCAGCAAATATCTCGAATAACATAACGTGACTGAATTCATATGACCAAAACAATTATGAGTTTGAGACATGAAAACGAAAACTCTAAATGAATTTCAGAGGGCCACGAAACAGTTTGGCAAATATTTGACAAATTTAAAGATTCAGAAACTAGTTTTGGATTTAATGATCTTATACATTTGAAAAAAATAATTAAATAGTGGCCAAAAAGACTGTCAACAAATTATCTGAAGCACACAAAATAAGACTCACCTCTTCATCAAGGATAGTTTCCTTTTTAATAACTTTCATTGCATATATACGATTAGTTGGCTTATGCTCCACCTGAAATACTTTAGCATAACTGCCACGACCGATCACTTTGAGCAAAGTAAAATCATTTAAACCAACTCGTCCGGAAGTGATTGGAATATCAGGAATATCTGTGATACGCTGTTCTATAATTGGTATAGATTTATCACCAACTTTATCAGTGGTGATAGTAACTGGAATGGACACACCACCACCAGGGCGAATACCACTTTTTTCAATTATTAAATTATCCGAGCCAGCTTTGAGCTGCAAAGTTAAGCAAACAGCGGTTAGAAAGGTTTTCGGTGAGTATACACTATATTAACAAAATTGCTCTAAATTGTAAATCTATTAAATATTATTTAGAAGATCTATTGTTTCATGTAGCTGTTTCATTGCGATTGTGTAGAACGTGATAAAATAATGCATTAATTCAAACCATATTTATCAAGAGCGTAGCTAAAAGTAGAGTAGAAATAGAATGGTCGATTGTAGACAATGTAAACATATTGAAAAATTTGGTGCTGTAAGTTAACACCAATTTACTTAAAATCCATTACATTTACCTGCTAGCAATTAAACTAATCTATGCCACTGAACTTTCCGATAACATTACATATAGGCTCATCTTACTATGATAATAAAACTGATAAATACAGCTCAACTTATAAGTACAACCAGTCATCGGTTATTTTTAAATAATTAGTTAGGTACTGAGAACTATGGCTGTTATCATTCTTAAGAGTAAAAGGCATGCAGCAAGCATAGTGAAGGAAGCCTTTATATCCACTGAATATATTGACTACAGAATCACAAAGAACCGATGAATTACGCCGTTAGTATCACAGTTAATCGATATTCACACTTAGGCAGGTTCTGGAACATAGGCACACTTTCAGACGCCCAACAATAGCTGTATTCCTTGACCTTAAGGCGGCGTTTGACTCTATTGATAGTAAGGTTATGTGGCAATGTCTATCACTGAAAGGCGTACCGGAGAAGTACATTTACCTTATACAAACTCTCTACTCGAACACCGCATGTCGTGTTAGAGCTTATGGCAGATTGTCGTTGGAAGTGATCACTTCTAGTGGTGTCCGTAAAGGTTGTCCGCTTTCCCCATTTTTATTTAATTTTATCATTGACATACTTTTAGAGTTAACATTGTCATCGTCTGATTTCTCTGAGGTTGACCTCCTTCAAGGAGATAAACTTACTGACTTAGAATATGCAGATGATATAGTTCTACTGACTGAAGATGCTGACAAAATTCAGAATTTTTTGACTACCTTAAACATGAACGTAAGCATGTTTGAGATGCGATTCTCCCCATCCAAATGTAAAATGTTACTTCAGGACTGGCTTAATTCGGCACCAAAGTTAATGATAGGGGGTGAAACTATTGAATTTGTTAACCGCTTTACTTATCTCGGGAGCCTTATCAGTCCTGACGGTCTGGTGTCTGATGAAATCTCGGCTTGTATACATAAGGCCCGATCGGCTTTTGCCAATTTGCGTCACTTGTGGCGTAAGTGAGACATTGGTTTGCTGACGGAAGGACGCGTTTACTAAGAGGCACTTAGATCCGTTTTACTTTATGGATGTGAAACATAGCCATTAAGGAGAGAGGATATTCGTAGGCTCATAGTATTTGATGATAGATGTCTCCGAAACATTGATCGTGTTTGCTGGGACCACCGAGTAAGCAATGCGTGGGTTAGGAAAAGGGTACTAGGTAAATACGGTAAGTCTATTGATGAAGTAGTGAATCTTCACTAGCTGAGGTGGTTAGGACATGTGTTACGTATGCCTGACCACCGTCTACCTCGACGAGTAATGTTGTCTGTTGTGGGAGTAGGTTGAAAGAAAGCTAGGAGTGGCCAAACGAAAACATGGCACCAATTCGTGAAGTCATTGACAATTGGACTGAGCCGTGTTAATAGATGCAAACTACCTGGTTGGGGCCCACACGATGAGCGTAAAAAATGGTTAGAAACTTTAGGTGATATGGCTTAAAATCGTTGGCAATGGTGCAGGTGCACCCACTCCTTGTCTTCCTCCAAATTTTAGTTTTTGAGCTTCTCATAACTTTCTCTTTATTGAATCACTTATTATTTCAAATCTCATCTCTGATCTCTATGCCTTTCCATTAGTACTTACTCTGTTACTACCTCCCCTACTCTGGGATTTGGTTCGACAATTTAATCTCTATCTGCTAATTGAGGCATGGCAACTTGAACTGATGTACGCATGTACCAAGTTCTATGTTGTAACTGACTGACTGACTAATTGATTTAAAAGACAAGAACTACTTGTATCTTAAGGGCAAATACTATGTTACCGTGAAATATTTACTACTGTGATACGAATAAACAAGAATATGTATTAACGAATGCCAAATAAAAATACTTACATTATTTTTAACATTGGATGTTGGTAGAAAGTGTTTATCTGATATTTCTGTAAAAGAATAAGGTGAGATTTGAAGTGATATATAAGCACTAGAACTATATATATATATATATATATATATATATATATATATATATATATATATATATCGCGAATAAATATAGACTGGAGATCACTTATCAGATTCCATGATAGGGGCGATGGGATAAAGATTGATAAAGCTTCAATTACAGCACTTTCTGACGGTTTATGAATATAATTGCAATTGCTATGATTGTAGCTCAACCAATCTTCATTTACTTCATTTTCAATCATAATTCTAATATGAAGTTTGGCAACTTAGGCTGATGCATAGTTGTGTCAGATCCTTCATAGGTAGACCTCATAGTTTTGGGATAGGTCTAATGTAAGATCATAGTTGCTCAGAGATGAATCTTAAACTAGGATTACATTCGTCAAGTGCTTATAGCCTTTAATAATTCTTCAACTAACATAAGCCGATTATGAAAATAACTTATAAACGTTACAACTTACGATTCAATTCTTTTTCACCTAAACCTATCGTTCTTTCATGTTTAGGTGTTGTCGATTCATCTTTATACGACTGAATAGTGATAGGAAGACGAGATGGGAGAGTACTATTTACTCCAGAAGTTGGGTCAGTTACTATATTTGAAGGTCTGCTTCCATTATTATCCCACAAAGCAGGAGCTGAACCAGTAGGAAATGTAAAGATTGAACACATATTCTGATAGGTTGGTTTGATAAATGCTTCACCACACTTATGACGTACTCCACCTTGACAACGACGATGAAGCAGAAGACGACAATTAATGCATTTAAATCCTTGTTGACCCAAACCCCATATGTGTTCTTTACAATAGGCACATACAGCTTTCTAAGATAAATGGAGAATAATATATATATATATATATATATATATATATATATATATATATATATATATATATATATATAATGACTCAATGAAAGAAACCTATTTTCCAGCGGAATGACATGCCGCCATTATCCGCTAAATGTGTAACTAATTATAGCGAATTGGTCACATAAAATTATTTCTTTTACATGAATACTAAATAGTCACAAAAGCTGTAAATTGGAGAGAAATACTCTACACGGAAAGATACAAATTTCATAGTCATTCGAAATAATTTAGGAAACAAATTCGCTTTTTAAACAAATAGATCCTGACTAACGATTATCAAATGACACCACTTGGGACCATGAAATAACGGCATAACAACAAACAGTATACAACAAAAGAGTGAAATATTTTGCCACACTATTATGAGACAGAACTGCTATAAGTGAGGCAAATGAGAATTAGATCATGTATGTCTTTAAAGCACTTGTCGTAGTTGGAGGATAGAAAATAGAAAAAAAACAATCAGGCAAAGCAAAGACGTAAAGGGAAGGAAGCTATATAAATTGATATGATTGTGTAACACTAGTTAAGGATAGGATGAAACAGATCTTAGTGTAATCGTAAAATATACTACTAATGCATGAAATTATTGAATGTTTATGTGAGCCGATTATGAACACGCAAGAAAGGAGATTATATAACAAAGATTGTACTGTTCAAAAAACAGTAAAGTTTAAATACTGATATTAGTTTATATACATTTATTTATTATTTTACTCAAACTTCCATGCTTTCTTTTAAAATAATTTTATTAAATTGCTTCATTTTCTATTTTTAAACTAGTTAGAACAAATGCACTATAGTGTCGGGTTCCATATTCTAATTAGTTAGTAACCAGGTCCGTAAACATGCATTCAGCACTAACTTAAACATCCCCTGTGAAGGCTGATGTTTTTCGGCCGTTCTAATGGAAACAGGAGAAGAGTTTCAGACTGTTGCACTGTTGAGTTAGTCGATTTTAACCTGCAGGTTAAAAATCGAGAGCTTTCATCTCTAAGGAATAGCAAGAGATAAAAATATTTAACATCCGTATGTATATTCAGCCACACTACACGTTAAACGCACGCGGCATTGAAAGCTTTGAAACTGATTCATGCATTAAAGTAAACAAACTGGAATATTAAAACTAATTACAGGCTTCGGAATAAATCAATCATCAATAAAACATCAATCTTCGTTAAATAAACTGATAACACTTCAATAATCTATAGTCACGTAAATCTGAGTAAGCACAAAATAACCAATAGAAACTCATTAAACTTTTAGTGAGATAGTCGTCACATTTAATATATCTTCGTAAAAAGTACTTCAGTCAATCATAATGCACAAGTGTGTATTTGCTAAAGTTGCATTAGATAAAATCGACAGTATGAATATCAAAAGATTAGAAATAACAGTAGTATTGATGATGGCAAAAAAGACTAAATGTAGAATATGATTCGAAAAGATACGTATGAAGGAATATTAAGATATTAGATCTGCAGGAAAACAAAAGGCGAGTGTATCTAGGTTACTACAACTGATTTTGAATAAATATCATGTATTCAGGTGATAAAGAGTAAATTAAACAGTGTACTAAAAGACCTACTCGATTGAAACGTCTGGCAGCAAATTGATGACCATGCAATAAATAGAATTTCTTTTTCCATCGTTTAGCACCTCTTCGATACATATTAACTGATATGGAAACATGAGAAAGCAACACAGTAGTGAATAATTGAAAAGTCAATAACATATCAAATAACAAACTCACACCAACAAATAATAAAACCCTTAAAAAATGAATCACATCCTAATTGCCAATAGTAAAAGTAAAACTGGGTAACTGTATACAGATCTACATGATAGATTATTAACCAAACCAGATCTAGTTCAGACAGGGATCAAAACATCGGTTAAGTGAATAAAAGTCAAGTACCTGAACCATTACTTCATTATTAGCATTTACATTTGCATTCGAAAACTTATAACTACAGAAATCTTTTGGTACGTTACATTTTCTTTATTTTGTATCATCAAGGAACAATAATTCTGTCATAGTACAGTGCTAATTAACGTTATGAGATGTACTGAGTTTTATGAAATACATGTGTGAAGATATGGTAAAATGCTTTTCTATGAAAAGGTCTAGAGATGAATCTTAACCCAGTTAGACATTAGTCGGACAAGTTCCTAAACCTAGAGAATATTGCATAGTTACTTAAGAAAAAATAGCTCAGAAAGTAAATGCCTCACTTATATGGATTTATTAATTAGAATACTTACTATCTTCACCAGGACAAGGTTTACCCGGTTCACTTGGTACCCCATCAAATACTGAAACAAAGTAGAAAATCAATTAGACCAGTTAAAGTGCATAAATGATTTGCAAATAAACTCTCTTCTACAATACACTGTTTACAAAGTGGTAAAGAATGCCTGCAGTCTTAAAGACATGGAATAGGGACATATTTCGCCTCCCGAGAACTTACAAACAACTTCCAGTAAGTTACAACAACACATATAAGCGAATAATGTTGTTTTCAATTAGCTCTTCACTAGGTTTTAGTCTAATATACAATAATATTTATATGCAAATATGTAAAATGTTAAACCAATCAAGACAATTTATGAATCAATTGTGACAATGAGGTAGACGGATTATATGACTGTTGATCATAATCAGTGAAAAGTACGAATTGATAGTAAGCGGACAGGTGTCCTAGTAGTGATAGTGCGAAAAAAAAGCAACTTGAATAAATATTTCAATACAGGAAGTAGGCTAAAACTTGAGAGAACAAGATAAACTTATCAAAGTAATAATTGTTGAAAAAAAAGTAATATGAAGGGTGTGAATAAAAGTCCTAGTCAGGTAACGGAGATGGTTTAGAAAAGGAGTGAGGAAAAGATAATTACGATAAAATAAAATGAACACAAAACTGGAGGTGTGTCGAGCTCACGAAAATATCTATCAAGTCACATTTGGCCGAAGAAGAGACAGAAGTATTACAAGTATTTTTCTAAACACAAAGAATAGGGTTGTTGGTTCGAATTCCTAAAGCTTCCATTAAGCTGTGATTTCATATTGGAGTATGGACAGATGCTTCTCCTAATAAGTGGTCCGATTAAACTTAAAATGTCCTGTTATTATGTGTTCTTTTAATTTTTAGAAACTTTGTTTTATACACCGATGCGTATCACGATTGTTTAGATCTAGTTTAGCAACTGGTAAATAGTGATACTTTACAACGTTATTTAACACAATGAACTTAAGAGCTTGTTTCGGCGATACATTTCACAGGTATAATCAAACTTTCCCTTAATGAAATTAGTGAATCCGTTAATCTGTACAACACAACATTATCTAAATTACTAGAAACTGATACAATCATGCATTACAGTATTTCGCCTAACCTAAGTTAATGACAAAGTATAGTGGTCAGGGAAAACTAAAAGAAATGTAAATATAATAAATATAATTTGAGGATAAGTGAAATATAATATTGTGCAGTGTAGACCTTAGAAAAAAAACCTCACATAAGGAATAAATCAGAATGTACTGAATATAACGACGCATAAAAGCAAAACTTTTGTGATATGAAGTAGCGAAAATAAATACCACGATTTTATGTTGCTGGACGATGAAGTTAATTTTTCTAAATAAGATTTAAACCAATGATAGTACGTGGTTTAAATAACATTACTGGATGATCTTACTATTGGTGTAAACCATCGTTTTTATCATAATTATTATTTAAATATATGAAATTAGGTTCAAGATGGAACCGAAATTGTATACGCCACACAAAGTACAAAAGTAGCGTGGGAAAATAGAAAAAGAGTAAGCAAGGGAAAACAAACTGTAAGACTTAACGTGACAACAAGAGAATTACAAGATACGGCTCACACAGAAACATAAACAACAAGACTTTATTCCGATTAAGAGAAGTCATCACACTTGTATAAAGATTGTAGTAAGAAACTACAGCAAAATCGCCACTGCTTTCTATTCTGTCCCATATCTGACAAGTCTCAAATCACTGATTTGAACCATCCCCAGGACCCCGACCAGGAAGTTGGGATGGACTGATAGATGCTAGTCCTACACAGCTTTCTTTCATCTCGCAACGACATGTCATGAACTGACTACCTCTCCGCCTTTTCCAACCAGACCCAGAGTCGGTAAATAATACACGACATGGAGGTTACTGAGATGATACTTGCAAAACACAACTAAGCCACTGAATCTGGTGTTTCAAGATTGTGACACCAATGGAGTTGTCCTCACTGCGTCCGAAAACACGACGAAGCGAACTTCAGCATTAGAAGATGTTCTCACAGGATGTGAGCAATTCTTCGGGGACGATGACGATCGAGTACACTGAGACACCAAACATTATGATTAGCGTACAGAAACGTGTTTCAAAAGAAACGATAGTCTTGAACACAACCACACCAACAGTAACTAATCGCGACATGATCAGTGTCCAAGACTGGGTTGCAGAAGGAAGACTCCAGGTAGTGCATTGGCAATGGCTGTGCAGAAAATCAGTGTTGGTCAGAAATAGGATGCAGCCTGAAAAAAGGTGAAGAAGACGGTTACCGTTATCTGGCCTGTGACCATCGAATCCCTGTTGGTCACCTAGGCAACTCTCCTCTACACCTAGACGCCCGACCTGTGAATTTAAATATCTAGCTAGTACTACAATATCTGTCAAAAGCGCTTTCTTGAGAAGACCGCCTAAATGATGGTAGAATTCATCCTGGATTGCATCTGGGCTGCAATCTATCGGTGTATAGGCAGAGATTACAAAGACACATAGTGTTTTATGGTAGCTTCGTCTCACTTTGATAGTATGTTCTGATGGGAACCTAGTCGATTAATACAGGTCTCTGTTCTGGAGGTTACTTGGTATGAGACCGACGCCATGGAACAGGAAGCCGATGCTACAGGCCTCCAAACAGGCGCATACGGAACACTATGAAACAACAGATGAGGGGTGAACTCATAGTACATCACCAGAGTCCTGAATACGAGTCTCAGGCACACAGCAAACATTGATGTCAGAGCTTTCTAAATACATAATCAAACCCATCTGTTGTCCGAACTGTATCAATGTTCAAACGTTGAAGGAGGTCAGTTTAAACGGCGTGTGTGGCTCCAAGAAGGCTGAAACAGATCTCCAAATTGATGGGGACAGACAAAATGTCTACCATTCAGCGACTTCAAACCAAACTGACAGGACAAAATTTTCACCGTGGATGAGCTACTGGGTAAATAGAATAAGCAATGAAAACGGGAGAAACAAACAAAGACGGAAAAGAAGGAAGTGTGAAATAAAATAGAATAAGTTCACGTTAAAATGACAGTAAATATGGCATAAATATAAATATCGTTCAAAAGAAAAGTAATATAATAAACAAATCATTTCTTTATAATTCCGAGTTGTTATGATTGTATATGAGCTGAAATACTTCTCCCAACCGACTGGACTGAAGCTTGTGGTTTTGCTTGGGGGACCGCTCTCCAGGCTTTTGGACTTAAAATCAATCCATAAGGTAGTGGAACATTGTCAGAAGATACTGTCTCGTGGTAGCTGGTGACCAAAGTTGGTTCATGTTTTTCGTTCCTTAAGGAACATGGAGTCCATTTATACTGTTGGTTTGGAATCAGAGTTTCCCAACTCCCCTAGGTAGACCTCCCATACCCGCCGACCCAGTTTTAGCTCCAGACGTTTGCTTTCATCCTTCCGCTTTAGTAAACAACACCCCTCCGTCGCGAAGAAGCAGTGGCTAGGATTTCCCTGGCAGAAGCTAGATGTTGGGCCATATGAGGGCATTTTGAGAGTCGTAAAAAATTACTTGTTTTGTTGCAACTTTATGTTGGGAATACATTTATATTTATGGTAAGCAGTTTTCCTAAGGACAGGTCAAATCCTTTTTGATACCGCGGATTAGTGAGAAATGAAATATTAAAGAGTAATCTCATTTGTTTCCTGTTTGTGTTACTTAGTGAAATGAGTTTTATCCCATCAACTAAATGACTTGAGGATAACGGACTAGCCTTTTACAATTCTGAAGTTAGGTTAAGTATTTGTGTCAGACAGGAAATTAACTGATACCCGAAGTGCTAAATTTAATAAATGTCTATTAACAGCACGGTATGGTGGCTTACTAACAATTCCTATTATATGTAACTGGTTATCATTTACATAAGAATAATATCGCGATTACATCATCAGTTTGGTTTTTTATTATGATTCATCTGGAGACTATCACAGAATGCAACCAGTCAGCGGATCTAGTTTCATCAGCAGTTAACGGTTGGTTAGGTAACATCTATCATTATCAATGGTTGATTGGATCATGAAAACCTGCACATCTGAGGGGAAGCACGGAATTCAATGGACAAGTAGGATGCAACTCGATGATCTGGACCTCGCGGATCATCTAGCTCTTTTAGCCCATACACACCAACAAATGCAAGTGAAAACAACCAACGTAGCAGCAATCTCAGCATCAATAGGCCTGAACATACATAAAGGAAAGAGCAAGGTCCTCAAATTCAACACAGAGAGTACTGACCCAATTGAACTTGATGATGAAACTCTGGGAGAAGTGGATATCTTTACATATCTGGGGAGCATCATCAATGAACAAGGAGGATCCGATGCAGATGTAAGGGCAAGGATTGGCAAAGCAAGGGCAACATTCCTACAGCTGAAAAATATATGGGACTACAAACAACTGTCTACCAACCTCAAAGTTAACTCTTCAATTCGAACGTCAAGACAGTTCTTCTATATGGAGCTGAAACGTGGAGAACTACTTCAAACATCCTTAGGAGAGTACAGGTATTTATCAACAACTGTCTACGCAGAATATTGAATGTCTGTTGGCCGGAAACCATCAGCAACAGCCTACTATGGGAGAGAACAAACTAACTTCCAGCTGAAGAGGAAATCAGGAAACGACGTTGGAAATAGATAGGACATACATTCCGGAAATCATCTGACTGCATCACGAGACAAGCACTAACTTGGGACCCTGTTGGTAAACGGAAAAGAGGAAGGCCAAAGATCACACTGCGTCGAGAATTGGAAGCAGACATTAAAAGGATGAACAGAAACTGGAAAAAGTTGCAAAGGATTGCTCAGGACAAAGTTGAATGGAGAATACTGGTAAGCGGCCTATGCTCCTCTGAGAGGGGTAACAGGCGTAAGTAAGTAAGTAGGCATTATCAACCGACGAGCAGAATGCTCACAGTTAAAAATATCGTAATTGTGTCAATTGTTTATGCATGGTGATTGCTGGTGCAAAGGCTGCTTCCTCTACGAGAAAGTTCCAATGGATATCTTCTGGAAACCTTATGAATACATAAGTGTGCGGATCAATGAGTGCCTGTGTACTCGGAATAGAGTTACACCTAAAGTACGAGTACTGGTGACACTAATCAACTATCTAAACTGAAGTAGATGGAGAAGTGTTCGAATCTGCTATTTGGTAGTTTAAAACACTAAGCAACTACCGCAACTAATGACGACAGAATTGGTTGAAAATACACAATAGCCCTGATGTAATAGACAATAATTAAACCTGATAGATGAGTCTTAACTTTACTAATGTGTGAGTGACTAACAGAACTTATTTCTTAAACGACATCTAACTGCTTATTTCAGACCTAAAATTTCGTATATGAGCATGTTGTATCGCTAGAAAAACCTGTCTGTAAAGCTGGTTATAGCACTTAGTGACTTGCATTAATGATTGTCTTCCGAGCAATTATATCGTTGCATCATTCAGTAATTTGGCTTCCACTTGTGTTTCTCGAATTCACAAAGGGATCAAAGTATATGCAAGGTTTGGATCCTGTTCATTCATATTAACAACCATAAGAATCATGACAATCATCACATACACAAAACTCATCCACTATAATAAATAGTTTGAGCGTATCGATGACACTTGCATTGCTTGTAATTATATGAACTGTTTTTAGTAATTGTAGCTTAACAATGCTTATGCGAATATCAAACTTACAATCCAATACAACAAACCGTACATACAGAAAAAAGCTGGGGCAGTTCAAGAATTCCAGTGTTCTCAATCATATCATCTCAAGTTATTTTGCAGTCAAAAAATATTAACTGTGTTGCATTCAGGTACCAGAGGTGTAGTTTAGTTTCTTCTCAACGGTTAATTCAATAGTTTCAAGGCAAAATTCAGTAGGTAAAAGTGATGTGCGTCTAGTAACCAATTTTCTGAGCAGATAACAGAATCACCTTTGTTACTTAGAACGCTAAAACATCTATGTGAATTGAGTAATTTCTTCATTTCTCAGAGGTCGTGAAGCGATATGCACAAGTGAACAACACGACTGCAAGTAGGTATCCGAGGTTATAATGTTTCATCATGGATGTTGAAGTATACCTACTATCTTAAGTAACATTTACTCAACACAGAAAGTAGAACATTCATAAAAACATGAGCTAAAAAACTGAAACTAAATGCACGAAAAAACCCATTTCTCAATTAAAAAGAAACAAGGATAATTAAGAGAAGAAAATTTTCCTTTTGATGATATCGTTTATACCTTTACAATTGTATGTACAGTCATTTCTTAAAGATACTTGTCTATTGATAAATAGAAGCGATTGCATCATAAGTTATTTAAAAATTTCAATTATAAAAATATTACAAGTGTGTTATGCAGCTGTCTAAATGATGAAAAATTGCTCTGAAATGTAATTAATTTACAAATTGGAAGACTAGCAGATAATTGTTTCCTCGGTAAAACCATACCGAGGGAAGTAGTAGTAATTATGGAAAGGTAAAATAGGTTTATCAAATTAATTATAAAGTATAAAAAACTGAAGAGAAAACATGAAGACGGATGCTAAGTAATAATAAAATGCATAAAGAAGAATTAGGGCCAGGGTAAATTTAAAGATTGGAGCTGCTGTTTCTAAACGCAAATAGTGGGCTTGACCTGCCGGATTTCCAAGGCTTCAGTGCATAGAATGTTCATTCGTGCTCCCCTTCGAGGCAAGTTATTTGACATAAGTGACGCTGAAGGACGATTCTGGAAAAGTGACTTGACCCTATTTAGTAAGGTATTCTTATATTGAGTTTGTAACCGATTTGTGTTCCCCTTATAGGAACTATGACATGTAATATTCTGAGATGTTTTAGAAAGAGTTCGTTTTGTGCGGCCAATCCGACGAACTCAATAGAAGCAAGTTTATTTTTGAATAGCTAGCAGAAATTCTACATTGTGTCAGGATTCACATCAACAGATGCAGCATGTTCTACTCCTTTGAATTTTAAGTATTCTGACGAAACGAATACTCAAACAAGGAGGTAAAATGATTGCAAGACCTGACACGACTGAGATTTTACACTCATTTTTGAGCTTCAGATCAGTGCAACAAGGTAGTATTAGAAAGAGGAGGATAAATAAGAATGTAGTAATTGTAAGAAAATGGCAATGGCATGGAACTGGAAACAAAAGCAAATTAATTGAGGTGCAAAGTAGATAAGTTGGTGTTTTTAATGACTGAAACCTAGTCGTTTACTGAGTAAACATCCTTATAGCTCTTTTCGTGTCTTTCAGAATTTAATTACCATACATTAGGGAAACTAAACGACTGCAGGTTATTTGCAACATATGTCCAAATCGATTAAGGATTCACGTAAATAACTGACTTAACGCTGACCAGAAATCTCGTTCGTGATTATAACGCTTACCGAGTTGATTCAACAAGCGCATATCTCCATTAAGTCAATTATCAAAAGTTTATATTCCTAACAACATTAACTGCAAAAAAGTACTGACATTTGCACTCAATTCTTGGTAAATATGACTAACCTAAAACAAATAACATTTTGAATCATAACTTAGGATTTTTAATGTAAC
The DNA here is from genome assembly GCA_025215515.1 of Schistosoma japonicum. Lineage (NCBI taxonomy): Eukaryota > Metazoa > Platyhelminthes > Trematoda > Strigeidida > Schistosomatidae > Schistosoma > Schistosoma japonicum. The sequence continues at coordinate 3,902,950 of CM046068.1, forward strand.
TGGCCCTGCCAATAATTAACTAACCGACTTAATATTTACCAAGACATGCTAATTCTATACTAGTCCATGAATTAAAGTATCTCTACGTAAGTATTAAAATAATGTTTACCGTGGAATGGTTAGTTACCAATAACGCTCAACATAGATCCCTAAGTACATCGAAATAGATAAGTTTATCAATGGTCGTGAGGTAGAGCCCAAAGAATATCCAAATTAGTGACAAAAATGAAACTAGAGAAAGCGTACCTAGAACTGTAAGTTGCCATTCTTTATTAAGCTCGTGAAGACGGAAGGCCTCTTTCAGTTCCATATCTGAAGAGATAACGATTGGATCCTGTTCTTCATCAATCCACTTTAAAGTGAATGGTTGGTCTGAGCTAAAACGGCATAATTCTCTAACTTGTTGATCAATGGCCTGAAGATTAGCTGATAAAGGGCAGCTCGTCACCATTGCAATACTTTACAGAAAACAAGGATAATATTAGTGTAACGATAACGATATTTTAAACTTACGAATTATGTATATACTTAATTTGAAGTGCATTTGTAACTAGAGAGGACATTGATCATGCAGATGGGAACCCTCCCCCTAAATAGTAACGCAAACTATCGAAAATCCGGCCAATCCACTACTCAGTCTTCAATGGTATTTGCAAACGGTTAGGTGACCTTCAGTATATTGCATAATTAATATCCAGTTTCTCTTCAAAAGCGTTCACTTACTTTGTTAAAGCGTTTTAATTGCTGGTCACTTGTTGGGAAAGCTGAATATTGATTTATTTACCGTGGTTTCTTGACCATTTTATGATGACCTAGGAGGTAATTTGCCGTGGAGGGACTATAAGGCTAGGGCATATTAGCATCTAAGTTCACTTGCTGATTCGGTGCATACTCCTAGTATGCTCTTAAAAATATCAGCATCTTAGATTCAGCTTTAACTAACTACGAGAATAAAGTTTTTTAGGTGAAGCATGTAGCACCACGGTTCAAACAACTCTAAATTACCTCTATCCTGTCGTCTGTAATTCATATTTAAATATTTTTATATTTTATTTACTTAATCGCACTGACATTATCTGTGGAGTTATTTAGTCATATTACATTTATTTACTAATTGGCATTAAATACCATAATGTATGCATAATACATTTGTGCTTGTCGAAATAATTGACTACCTGAAGTCATGTTTCTTATAAGTGATAACAAACATACAGCTTACAGCACTTTCTGCTGCAAATGAATATTAAAATTTTAAGATACAAACTCACCGTATTATAAAATTTAACATGATTAACACTCCAGTATAATAATGTAACCGTATATCCATCTTGCAGTTGGCACACATCGTTCGTTTGTAGTGGCAGTCGTAAGTTATTTTATTTTTCGTTAATTTTCTATGTGCTTATCACAGTTTTTCATGTATACTAGCCTCTTTCTCAACCGTCTTTCACATACGACCTTATATGTCGCATGACCCAGTCCTCCGGTTTACATGTTAACAACAGTAATTTTCTGTGGTTGTTGCGACATCTAAGGGTGTAAAGCGTGGATACACCAGCACACTGCTACCTGATGCCATTGATGATCAAGTATGGGAAGTGCCGATTGATCGAGATTCTAGAACTCTTTATGTTTCAAAACAAGCAGTTATCGATGTCACATCATTGTGCAACAAGAATGTCATGTAGCGTTTATGCTTTGCATATGATAATACATCTTGGGTAACTGTAAAATACTAAAATAACGATGGTCCGTCATTAGTCAGTATCCCATTCCAGACTACAATCATCTTTTTTCCTAATCCAGCATTTATTGTAAGCCTTTTGACAACATTTTTGTTTCAATTTTTTCAATAATATTTGTAACGTCCACTCTCAACAACAACTTTAAATCATACAAATCTCACCTACTGTTTCAACATCTTTAAACTTGAATTTAGGCCCATATCATATCATTAAAAGCCAGTTGAGACAAACTATCTCGTATCAACTAATTCTCCAACTTTTATGTTACCCGCAGAACCTAGCAGAATGTTCAAGCGTTAGTAGAAGGCAGTTGCCGATTTGCATTGGTGTATTTCATCTAAGGATTTAGACAGATACTACGCATTATCTATGTATTAGGCTCGGTAGAAACCAAAACGTAACATTTCACAAATTCGACATCGCCGAATTCTCTGAAGTTTTATGTACGTAGAATGTGGAATTTATAATATTATCATTAAATAATTTGAGTGCTGTACAAAGTGACTATCTTACTTGTACCTTTCTAGCAGATACTGTATTGTACTATAAGGTTATTTTTAAGTCGTTACTGACGACTAAACCTAAATCTTGTTATTCTGCAACTTGTGGCAAAAGTACTCTATCATCAGTATGCTTTTGTTATTTTAGTATATGATTTGCAATTAAGCATTTTTTTCTGTAGTTTGTTTTTATCTTCAACTTTGAGCAATTTAATAAAATTATCTAGGCTGCTTAAAGTTTCGTCGGAGTGGTGCTATCGTGCACTCTGAACATCATTTTCATGCATCCCCATCTTTTATCACTAGACAACGGGAACTAATAACGATCGTCCACTGTTTCATACCACTAGGGAAATGGAACTGTGCATTTTGCTTGCATGAACAAAAGGACCATCTGTCCATCATTCGAAAGGATTGAATGTTGAAAATATTACTTTGAAACAGTTAAGGCTTGAACAACCCTGATTTCACCCCTGAGTGTTCTCTTCCTTTGGATCGTCAATCCAATCTTTTAAAAATATGGAGTTTTGCCAAAAATCTCCAAACAGCAAGTGACGGCAAATACATACTGACATATACGTCGGCCAGTAGGAAAAAATAATGAGTTCATATTGACATTTACCATGCTGCTAGTTCCAGACAGTTACGTCAAAAGTGTTAAGGAATACATTCTTTCTGAGTTAATGGAATAAAGGTGGTAGAATAGTACGTAACCCTTTCCTGTATAGTAAGACTAATCGATTAATCTAGACCATTAAAACACTAAGTGTTGTCTACTTTTACGCCGTTTTATAAAAAATCGTCAAAACAACAGTATCACGGAAGCTGAAGGAATTAAAATATTTTTAGAAGTGCCTCAAGCATACCACTTAAGACCATGTTACTAGAGTGAAGGTTTTTAGTTTTACTTGTACATCATGTTGCGTTATTTTTTAGTTACCTTAAGGATTGCACTACAGCAGAAAAAATGACAGGTAACAGGGGAGCTGCTTATTGATGCTATTAAACCTACTTCGGTCGATCGAGTTGCACTGTTTGCAGTAGTTAGCTTTAGAAACGTCAGAAAAAACATTCGTGTTACCCTGAAAGTTAATAATACCATGGAGCGTATATTTTGATTTGTTGTGTATATTTACTTTACTGTTTCAGACTTAATGTATTTTTATTGACATTAATTAGGTAAAAATCGTTATTTGACGACTTGCAATTATCCCGATTTAGGCTTTTGAAGTAATAATTAGTATCGAAAACTTATTAATAAGCCCTACCCAAACGATAAGAGGAAAACAGTAGTCTTGAATTTTCCCAGTCTTGAAGGTAATTATAAAAGTTGGTAGGAGTCACTTTTGAAATAAAAATTGTTAACTACAAAGAAACGCGTAGAACTTCTCCACTGTCGATTAAAATTAGTTTAATAAAAATTGTTGTAATATAGCCGTTAATTTCATGTAAGCTTTTCGCCCTAATAAAAGTATAAATGAATAGGAAAGAAACGAGACAGATATACGTTACGGAAACAAGTAGACTCTATGCTATAACTCAATTTGTGACTAATTTTACTTTAAATATTTTAAGGACCAAGTTTAAGCTTTCACACGGTTATATAGTCACCTTATGTTTATGTAACTTCTGCTTTTATTAGCCCGGTTAATTCGAAGTCTAACACTACCACTTGTTTTGTTTATCAGGTTACATGTCGTTCACGCTTGTTTCACTTTATACACTGATCACTGTCCTTCACTATCGTACTTAAACTACAAAGGAGTGGATGGTACACTTGTACAACATTTATGGAACTCTGCTTGTTGGCATTTGTGGCACATTATGATAAAGTCGAAGACAGAAATACAGAGTTCACGGTCGAGGCAAAATAAATCTGGGAAAGTGAAAGAATTATATTTTCACAAAGACTGTGGTTTTGGGCGTTATAATGATTATGGTCCAAACTTGATATATTTAAGGAACGCACTAATACTATCAATAAGATTTGTGATTTAGGTATATGACAATTCTACACTAGACTTTTATTTCACTTAGAAAATATGATTTGACATATGTAGCATGGATCAGCATATATAGACGCACTCATAAGCTGAAATTCAATTTCGATTGATTTCGCACGAATGTTTACATTGAAATGTTGCTTCAGTAGAGTGAGGTAAATGCTTGACTCTTATTTGGATCACGTATGAATATAAATGTTAACTAAAAAGTATTACAAAGTTACCTGTCATGATAACCATAAATTAATGAATAAGAAATCTTATTCATTCATTCATTAATACCGCAAAAGCGGGCACACACACCTGTAGGTTTAGGTTGTCATACCCCATTACCACTAAGAGATTACAGGTGTAACAAAATAACAGAATAAAAGAGAAGAGAGTAAAGTAAGGATGTGCAGAAAAGAATAATAGAATCTGAGATCTAGAGGAAGGTAGAGAGTGAATACACTTGGGCCACTGTGACCAATTCTGAGCCTTGTCGCCCAGTGTCTCCAGCCATTAAATGCGATTATCACGTGGACCCCAACCAGGTAATCTGCATCTACCAACATGGCTTAGACAATCGACTCTCGCCATGTTTTGGTTTGGCAACCCCTACCCTTCTTCTATCCTACTTTAACCCTAGACAACATCGCGCGACGAGGCAGGCAGTAGTTGATATGCTCAATACATGTCCTAGACATCTCAGTCTATGAAGGTTAATGACCCCTTCAATTAATTTACCATATTTCCCAAGAACTTTTTGTCGAACCTTAATATTACTTATTCGACTGTTTCATGAAATACGAGCGGTACTACGAAGATTCCTATGGTCAAACACCTAAAGTCGACGCCTATTTCGGGTTTCGATGGCCCACGTCTAGCACCCATATGTTAGAACGGCGAGAACTACTGTGCAGTACACCCAACCTTTGTTGAAAAACGGATATATTACAAATGCAAATCGGGTTTTCTGAATCTGTACTAAGATTTCGTGAGACAGCGACCTACCGGGGGTAATAAGACTTCCGAAATAAGGGAAGTAGTCAACGGATTCAACTATTATTAATCTATGTGAAGAAATAGATCAATCTCGGAGTAACATTTTGCATTTAGAAGAGTAGGAGGGCATCCCAAATATTCTTGGATCGCTACTCGAGGTGATCAGAAGACCGCATATTATCAGCGTCTTCACCAGATAGAACTATATCGTCTGCGTATTCTAAGTCGACGACAGGACTACCTGGAATAATATTAGTTCTTGAGGATTTAAAAAAATTGAGTGAGACTTCTAAGAGAATATCTATGACAAAATTAGATAAAAAGGGGATATGGGGCTACCCTGAAAAACCCCACTTGAGAATGATATTTCTCGTGACAACTCGCCACAGGCTCTGACTCTACCGGTTGTTACCGAGTATACAGCCTTTATAAGGTTTATGTTTTTTTGATGTACGCCTTTTAATGACAAACACTGTCACAAGAATTCATAGTTTACGGAGTCAAAAGCTGCCTTCAAGTCAAGAAGTACACCTATATTCTGACGTTGGTACATATTTCTATGTTCGAGCATGTGGCGCAGGGTGAATATTTGATCAATGCAGCCACGTCCAGGTCTGAAACAAGCCTGGTTTTCGTGAGTCTGCTGTTCTCTAGTATTGGATAAACGTCGAATGATTATAGTGGATAATACTCTAGGTAGTATATTGGTCACACTGATCCATCTGTGGTCATCACAAGATTATTGTTCCTTTTTGTAAATTGCTACGATCAACAAAAGAGGTCATTCAGATGGGATGATGCTACGTTCTCAGATTTTTGCTAATATATCAGTCAACCTGCTAACTAAAACTAAGCCACAATCCTTAAAGATATCTGTAGACAACCTATCAGGTCCTACTACTTTCCATCGCTTCAAGTTATTTATATCCTTTTCGACCTCACTGAGAGTTGAGGGACCTATGTCAGTTTTTCACTCAGGTAGCTTGTGGATAGTAAGTGAGCTAAGCGTAGCTAGGAGCAAGATGAACTATTTCCAAAAGTGTTTCACCCATCACTCTAACCTTCTAGACTAAGAGTGAATCATAGACCCATCTTTTTCCGAGATAATTTCACTAACCTCCGTTTGCTTAATACCGGTGTCTTTGATCAGCTAGAACAACTGTCTACTATTTCCTGTTGCCCACAACTTTTTACGATCTTTACGCAAACTCTTTGTTTGTGTACATTTCAACAGTAGTTGCTATTAATCATTCTCGGAGCCTACTGCAATAAGTTTCGATTAAATAATCAGGAAAGTATAGCTGTTATAATACTACTATTCCGTTCTGCTATTTGTCTTCCTTCTTCCTATTCAGCATTTAGAGGTCATGTCATACTAAGCTTAGCGTTGAACATCTACATCCCCTGTAATAACGTAATCCCTCATTATGATGACTAAACCCTATCCTTCTGTTCTTCCGTATCACAAAATCGTTTCAAGGTTCTGTTCTTAATGAATGCCACATAAACGCCAATTAAAAACACTACAGTGCTATACTTTGTAAGCTCGGACGTTTATTTTTAATAGTATAACTAGTTTATACAACAATTCAATCGTGTTATGGTCTGGTATGATTTTGTTGATCTTGCCTGTTAAAATGGCCCGCTCCTGATATCAGGTAATAAATTATTATTATTATTATTATTATTAAATGCAGTACGATTCCCTCTAAATGATTCATCGGCTTGTGTTCTTTATATCCTGGTCTGGGGTCGAATTAACATCAAGCAGACATACAAGGACTAGGTATGCGCTCATCGGAGTTTGTTATTTCAACCACGTGGGCACAAAACCAAATTCATTATCTGGTCTCCTACATTCACCCATATGGAGTTATTTTTCTGCGTCATAACAAACTATGTATCATATTAGGATGCCGTGCTTATTTATTTTCTTGCGGTGCTAATATTGTCATTTCGTCACATTTCACTACAATGTTGTTTTTTCAGTCTTAATTGTCATACGTTAACACAAATAGCAATCACAATGCATCGCTAACACCTTTGTACGTCCAAGTGGTCTTTTTATGAATTAATTAGTTAAAGGAATTTTATATGATTGCTTTATGATATTTGCTTATTTTCCTACTTTAATTATATTGCATAGTTATTTGTACATTATAATTGTTGCCTTTGAAGGTGTTTGGTGTCGTTTAACATTCAGTTTCCTTAGACTATTTTAGTTTATTTGAGTACATAAATATTCTAAATCTACTTCAGATTTCATTCTCATATACCCCTATAGCACTGAGTCGGAGCTGTATTAATTTGATTTTAATATCGCTACGAGATATTGATTTCAATTAGCTTGTTCAATACTACATTCAGTACTGGGCGTCGGTTGGTATAATTAGTATTATAAGAATTACGAGCAAAATTACAGTGGTTTTCGCGAAATAACGTACTTATATTAAGTGATATATATGCGATAAGTTTCGTTGCCTACATAATCTCTTGCATCCCTCACATGTAAACTTGAATCTGACTGTTCATGTGGCGAAGAGGGAAATGTAGTGCGGAGAACTTAATTGTTATCTTCAGAGTTAGGGCACAATTCACCAGCGAACATCTAGCAATGCAAATACAAGTAAACTTAGTTAACATGAGTTTCATTATTGTAACGTAATAATAATTTTGGTTCCTTTTCAATGCTATTCATAGATTTGGTTTGGACAAAGTGTAGCAACATAGGTTGACTGATAAAGAGTTGACTTCAATACTTTTGTATACGCTAAAACAATTGAGCTCAAGTATTCATTTACTTCCTTATCCTTCATAGGAATTATATTTCGTATTATCATATATTGAAAGTTGAGAAGCAATGTGTGTTTAAATGACTAGAATCCCGCTCTAATGCGTCCTGCCACCGATACTGAAATAAAGACCTATTGCCTAATAATCTGCTTTCTCCTGTTAATTAGAACGAGACGTACCAAGGTCCTAAAGTGCACCCTATAGCTTTTAGTTGCGATAATGTGAAGACACAATCGCATTTGTTTAGTTAGCGATTTGTTAAGCTGGGACACTTCTAATTGTAAACTATGAACAGTACATTGTGATTAGTAAAAATTCACGGTGCTTGTTACTACAAAGTGGAATTTCAAAATAGATTTTTTTACAAATTGAATGTCATTTAAAAATCGCAAACGTTCTCCATATGCCCCATTCCAAATTAAGTGTCAGGCCTAGGTTTCTGTCACTGACATATGCACACTTGTTTACTTATTTTTATACGTGATATTTCATGTTAATTTTTATAAACAGAAGTTTCAGCTCCTAGCTTTATCAGTAGGTCACCACTAGATTAAGAATTAAATACTAAATATGTCGAGGTGAGTTGACCAAAGTGAAGAAGCATTATCAATTCTAGTGCATTCATTTTAGGTATATTTAGCTAACTTTGTGCATGGTTGTCTACGTAAGTGGTTTCTAGTACATCCTGGCTGTCATCATTCGTATTAATATGACCTACAACATACCTTCAGCTTCCATAAATAAACTAGCACCATAAAGCTACTTAGGATCTCTTTCATACTTACTTGTTATATATTGAATATAAGACGCTTGTATCATACCTTCAGCACGTAGCATCTACTTCACCTAACAATAGAGATATAAACTGTTTGTATGGAATGTGAAAACTGTACATCATTTCTAATGTTGCAGAGCTGACTGTAGTAGACATGTGTTGAACAGTGTTTTTACACTTTCCATAAGTAATTTTAGTTAGTTGGTATATTTTAAGGAATTATGTGCAAATCCACTGTTCCAGTATGTGTCCAGACTTTGACACAAAGGACTTTTATAAAACACTACGGTGCCTGTAACTACACAAGTTACGTAACACAATTCAACATGCGACAACATCACAAATATCATAAGGTTTAGGAACTAAATTCAAAACTTCATTGAAAATAATTTCTAACCATTTATCATGTAACCACTGGATGAACACAAATTTTTAAATGTTTACATAACAGAAAGGTCGAAAACCTGTGATATATTTTCAGCCGCGTATACCAGCTGGTCCCAAACATATTGGATATCGAAACTCAGCTGTACATAACTAAGTTGCATTTGTGGAATATCTAGAGTTGTTTCTAATTATTAAACCGATACACGATAATAAGGAAAAAAGCAAAAGATAGTAATCAGTAATAAAGAAGTTATATTTGATCCTAAGTAGAACGTGTAACGGTTAATAATCCCCAAAATAAATAGTTGCATTGGCTCTCGACATTGATGCTGACCATGTTTGTTTTAGGGGACACAACTAGTTGAAGGCGTGCTGTCACGCATCACCACCAGATCACGACTCGAATCAACGTGGGTAGCATCTTTCTCTAGTTTGCCAGCCTAGACGTTGCTATCCCATTGAAGCTCTGTTAGCGATAAAATATAATTTCTCTTCCATCCTTCAGTGCCTTCTGATTTCTTCTCATTCTTAAGAGTGGGTTCAATCGATAGAAGTGGCTCTGGTTGTACGACAAGCGTAACTTAGTCATATACCCGACAACACTTCATTGGTGGGCACGACGTGATCTGGACACGATCATAACTGTGAGTTTTTTTTAATAGTTTTTAACAGAGTATTATTGGTGGTTTTTATTTTTTTTCAGCATATTTCTCACAGTATCTTTGTATTTGCATACATTACTACTCTTATGATGTCAAATCAGACTCCTAAGCTAATTAGGATTAAAACCCCCTACGCCTTCAAGCTTTCACCTTATTTTCTTTCAGGAAAATAATGTAGAAGCTCAGTTTCGCCACACAGAAGCGGAATTTCGAGACCACGGTGTGACAGATCCACGCGTTCAATTTCTAGCGGTTATAAGGTCACTTCCGCGTGAATTGAACAGGTACGTCACCCCTTCTTTTTTTCAGTCCCGACTGCCTAGAACCTTACTAACAGCTAGAAAGATCAGTCCTCAAACGTGTAGACTTGTCTGACAGACAACGTCTTGACGAGTTGTTTCACACCATTGAGCTTGGCAGCGGTTCAGCGACGAAAATATTATCGTGTATGAAAGAGGTAATTGGTCAACGCACTTTTGATGAAGGTCTCTTCCGTCAACTCTTCCTATCAAAACTGCAACAACAAGTGCAAGCAGTATTGGTAACATTTAACAAAATTTCAGTAGATGAACTAGCCTCATCATCTGATCAAATTCCGGAGAACACCAGAACTCGCCACATTGTGGTTTATTCCGTTACTGAAAAACCTTTAAAGACCGAAAACGAAATAACTAAATTGTGCAATACTCTTTCTTGTTCCCTCGATTTACAGGAACAGCGCCAACCAAGCAACCCTTGGCGACGAAGTTCATCGCGCAAAAGATCCTCATCTTGACCTCGACGAAGAAAAATATTAACATTGGTGTTGGTACCACAACACTTATGGCAAGGACTCAATAAAGTGTAAAGATCCCTGCTGTTTCCCTAGCCACAAACCCACTGTCGATGCGTCGGGAAACTATCCCGCCGGCACGCGTTAGCAGCAACCGTAGCCGGTGGAAACGGCCGCCTGTTATTCATCACTGATGTGATAACGAAGGTTCGCTACCTTGTCGATACTGGCGCAAAAGTAAGCGTCATTCCTGCAACTTCATCTGATCGCCAGCATAAAGCTGCATTTGATCTACAGGCAGCCGACGGTAAACAAATAGCTGCGTATGGAAAAAATATGTCTGTTTGAACGTGGGCTTGCGCAAACCCATACACTGGATTTTTACTATTGCAGATGTGAAAATATCTATTATATGTATAGATTTACTAAGCCACCACAACTTGCTTGTGGAATCTTGCAAAAAGAAGCTAGTTGACAGCAACACAAAGTTATAAGTGCGTGGAACCACTGAAAGAGGTTGTAGTTTATGTCCTCTTCGCTTTAAACATTTAATTAACCCTTATTTTCAGCCAATACTTGACAAGTATCCGGACCTGAATAAGGCGACGTCGAAGTTATCATGTGTAACCAGCAATGTTACACACCACATGACAACTACAGGTCAACTTGCATTCTCCAGAGCACGCCGAATAGCACCCGAAAAATTAACGATCGTGGAAAACGAATTCGATCATATGATTGACCTGGGAATAATCCACCCACACAGTAGCCCATGGTCGTCTCCATTAAATATGGTCCCGAAGAAAGATAGTAATGATTGGCGTCCCACCGGTGATTGCCGACGTCTTAACGCGCAAACTACTCCTGATTGTTACCCTTTACCACACATCCACGACCTAACGGCCATGTTAAAGGAAATGATAGTATTCTCGAAAATTGACCTAGTAAAGGCATACAATTAAATACCGATGGCCAAAAATGACATACCGAAAACGGCTATTGTAACCCGATTCGGCCATAACGAATTCCTTTGAATGCCCTTCGGTTTGAGGAATGCAGCACAACATTTCAGCGTTTCATCGACGACGCGTTTCGCGGGCTTGACTTATCCATGCGTATGTCGACGACTGCTTGATAGCAAGTAGTCATATACCCGGGTACACTTCAAACGTAAACTAAATTTTAAGGATTATACTTCCTGTCTATGAGAGAAACTGGTTTCTACGCGGTAACGTTATTTGGTCTGGTGTTGATGCTTGACTAGAGCCGACACCCTTATGCGTTCACCCAAAAAAGCATGGTCAGTACCCGTAGCAAGTTCTGACACAAGCATTTATTTCAGGACACTAGTTACAGCCACGAAACCGTGACGAAAGTAACTGCAAAATACGTTTATTCATGAGGTACTATGTTTCGCGCCTTAAACGCGGCTTTTACGGTACTAGAATCACGTAACTTGCAAAACACATAAACTAAACGAGCGACATATGATGATAATAGTATGAGGGGTGTCTTAAAAACCAGTTAGCATCCTTGATTTTTATTCATCATCTAGGAACCATATGTTCCATTAAGTCATTCGTCTGAGACTGATATGCTGCTGGTTGAAAACCGTTAGCTCTATATGGTTTCCATAAATGGCCTAATGGTTCGCAATCGAATTAGACCCGTCTACGTGATACTCTTACGACAGGCGCACTAGATTAGTCTACAAAATGCTGACTTTATATGAGTTTTTTTTTAATATTAGGAGCAAAGGATGTATGTGTAGAAAGGATGACGCTAAGTCCCTAGAGTAGACTACTATTATTTAAGCATTCAGAAGGCCATATAAAGTCGTCAATGCAAATTTAAAATCTTGAATAACTTCTGAAACAGATTTCTAAGTGGGAATTTCCTCAAATTTTTCAACAAATTTGATACGTCCTACCTGTACGAGCTGTGATTAACTAAAAAAGGAATAGGCAGACGTGAAATGTCTCAACTGAGTGGATAGCGATCTATAAATTATGTGTTTCCCTGTCCTTATTGCATGTAATTTGCTTCAATGTATTTAATGCGTAAGGCTTTTGGGTAGTTAAAATCAATATACTCATTCCCATATTCTGTCTAGTTCTTAATCAATTGTTAGGAAATTATCTGACATTGTTTGCATCAACGTATTCAATCACACATGTCGGTGTCACTTAAACCTCTATCTTCACAAATCTCTGCTCCATTTTTATTGGAATCAGAAGCCCATGTAGTGAACACTTCGTCAGTTCTGTGTACAATCATTTTCAATAATTGGACATTTGACTCACTTAGAAGTAGGCTCTTTCTTCAACAACTGCGTTACAAAACTAATTTGAACCATGAATCGCGTTTTTACACTTTAATCGTTTTTAAATCATGACTTTACAGTGTAAAGCACATCTAAAAAGTAGTAGTAAAAAGAAATCGTGAACTTATGTTTGATAAGTTTACTAGAAATAGTGTTGGACAATACCAAAGGTTGGAAACTGGTTCAGAAAAAACAAGAAGTAAGAGTAAAAAACCAACCAGCTTACACTATCTCGTCACGAAGGTATTGGAACGAGTTCGGCCTTTGTGTTACGGTATACCAACCTTAGTAGACCTCCCGGATTCAGTCGTAAATATATAGGTTTCTTATACCCTTGGAAGTGAGTGAAAAGTTCTGTCGCTCATCCGCGTATAAAGAACCCAGTGCGTTGTAGTATTTGGTAGAATAGACGCACTCATAAGTGCGAATGGCTCTATTTACAAAGTAATATATTATCTGATTCGTATGGTTCTATTTTTATGTTTTCTTCGGGGTTTTAGTTTCAATACATTACTGTAAGAAATTTTATTCGAAATATGAAACTACTAGGCTTTAAATATTCAAGATAGGTTAATATCGTAGGTGTCGTTTTTTTAACTCTAAATCTTCAGTTTACCTTTTTGTTTAGTTCTCATTTAGCCATTCCATGAGAAACGATTTCGGTTTATACTTTCACTCTCCTGCTCAAATCTCAAGGACTGTTTTAATTTCATAAACCACATAACCCCGTAGATGTTCTTTATAGGAAAGCGGATTGTTCGTTAATCATGCATTAGTTTGTACGATTCGTTATAGTCGGAATGTAAAATATATGTAAAGCCTAACAACATAATGGATGTCGGTCTACTATTTACTCTGTGCTTGCGAAATAGCTTTTTCCCCACAGAATTGTCACTAGCTATTTGACTGAATAAATTACATACGGCATGTGTGTATCATTGCACGTTCCATATACACATGAAGGCAAAATCATGAAGGTATAAGCAGAATTGAAAACAACATAACTTAGTAAGTATAAAAGTTGGCTGAGAAAATACATCCTTGCAGCTGCTTTTGAATAATTAAATACAATTAATCCTCAGCTCTCATTAGAGATATTCCATTTAAAACAGGAGTCAAATCTATTAATAGGCAGTTGCTTTGGAAGTCATAGTTACTACACGGACTTGCATACCAATTTGAGTCCCGTCCATAGACATACCGAAGGAAGATAGATCCCACGAAATCATAAAAATTTGTTTTAACCCGTTAGTTTTCTGTCTTTAAAAAGATAGTAGTACTTTCGTTTGTTTGTTGGAAATAATCGTGCCAGTTGTTGTCATTTACCATTCTTTCTTGTGCTCACTAAGTTACCTCTTTCCACCTTTTACTTTTAGGATAATCATGGTTTGACTTTTTAGTTATGCTACCAATGGATGTTGATATTCATCCTAACAGCAGAAATGGTGGTCCCTCTGTCTATCATGGTCAACGATCAAGTACAGATAATTTTGACTGTAATAATGTCACAGTGAGCGATTCTAGTAACATCAGGTCCTCACATGTCGATTTGAATGTGTATGTGCCAGATAATACTCGAAGTGATATTTGCACAAGTGACAATAGAATGCTTAGTTCCATTCACGAACGTGCCAATGTTTCTGAGTCTAATAATACTATGCCTCGTTGTTGTTCATTTGGAGATAGCCTACTGACTAGCACTCACAATTCACATGTTACCTCATCTGTGTCAAATGCAAAATCAGGTGCTGCTCAACAACTAAATGATCGCCTGGCATATACTGCTGAACGTCATCCCATTAGTTCATTCGAAGCTATGAATCGTTTTCGTAAAAATAAAGAATTATGTGATGTAGTGTTGTTAGTCGATGGTCGCGAAATCTACACACATCGTGTAGTGTTAGCTGCCTGTTCTGCCTATTTTAGAGCGATGTTTACTGGGGAACTGGCGGAATCTCGACAAACTGAGGTACTATTGTTGCAATGTTTTATGGATATATTTATTATGATTGAAGGATGTTGAATTTACTGATGAAATAGTAGATTAGATTTTGTCTTTTGAATTAACTTAATAAGTGTCACTTATGTCTTATGAGACTTAAATAGTCTCCAGTTAGTGTCTCATTGCTTTATTAATATTTTATTCACCAATACCTCAATAATATCTAGGCACCTGAATAGGAGTCTGATTGATCTGGTGCATGAGATCGATAGTGACATATAACATCATGTTGATACAATAATAGATTTCGCAAGTCCATTGCTCGGTAAATAATGTCTTTATGTCTTAAGCATTCACTACTAGGTTGGAGTTAAAGCTTCTGTACCAACACAATATCAGATAAACTTGACCAATAACCCTCGGTTTTGGTAAAATGAGCCTCATGGATCCAACTCTTCGTCTTTATAAAATTAATAGCGGGCCTCAGGATTGATAGTTACTTGAATTACGTAGGAATTGCACTATTATCTATCTGATTCCACACCATCTAGCTGGAAGAGGCTTGTATAAACCACTTATTTATCGAGTAAAGATCTTTTAAACCATGGTTCATTTTGTTGACTAAACCAAAGATAATATTTGTCGGGGGAAAGTGAATTTTCGATATTATTTTTCTCGTTCCGAAGATTTAAGCCATAAATTTTATTTGCTTTATATATGGTTTCACTCTTGGTTGGAATATCAGTATCCCAATTTACTACTGAAATAAACTTAGTAAATCTTCAACATGTTCTACAAATTTGTCAATGACTCCTACAGACAGAATCGGTTTAGTAATGGAATCAGTTTCCTAACTCCTGACAAATCACTTTATATCTGACCCAGTGGTTACTACTTTTAACCTAACTACCATTCAACTACATGTTTGATAAAGACATAAATGACCTCTTAGTTTTATACGATGAAATTAGGTTTAGAAAACTTGGTCTAAACTTTCGACGTCGTTTGCTAAATAACGGACTTCACTTTGTAGCTGGAATTAAGGGTTCCGCTTTCTAAACATCCATCTTCAATAAAAATTGGTCATTCATTTTGAATTTCAATTTGCAGAGAATTTGAATGTAACAGACAATTCACTAATTTCAGAAGTTATTTTTTTGAAACAGGGAAGCGAGCCTTATGTGTAGCTACTTAGAAGAACTTATTCATGTGTACTATCTACTACTTTACTAGTCGTTGATTTATGTAAAGTTTAGTTATTTTTAGACAGTGTATGAACTTAATTATATATCTCAATATTATTTCTCTTTATCACTTAGGTAACCCTGTATGATTTAGATGGTGATGCTGTGGAAACTCTCATAGACTTTTGTTACACTAGCCAGATAACAGTAGAAGAATGTAACGTTCAAAATCTACTCCCAGCTGCCTGTCTTCTACAACTTACAGAAATCCAAGATGTCTGCTGTGAATTTCTAAAACGACAGTTAGATCCGTCCAATTGTCTTGGAATCCGAGCCTTTGCAGATACACATGCCTGCAGAGGGTTGTTACGTGTAGCCGATCGGTTTACGCATTTAAACTTTCTTGTAAGATCTTTATTGATTATCAGTATGGTCGCAGTGCTTTTGTAATTGGTTGTAGATATTAGTTATAAAAAGTTTTATCTTACGTTGTCTGTGAGTTCCAGGTATTGACTATGACAACTGAATTTGATGGGAAGTTGAATTCGGTGACCTCATTGTATCCATGCAGTTATCTATAAACCAGTCAATGTACAACAGTAGACTTGCGTGTTATGTTAAGATATATTATTCATGAAGTCATAACTTATGATTAACACGCATAATTCGATTTCAGATAAAGCGAAACAATGTCATTCTGTTTACTTATTCTTTGTCGATGAATTTATTACTAGATCACATCATTTGGCGCTAAGCAGCAATCCTCAACTGATGTCTTGCAATGTCATCCATATTATTTTATTTGAGCACAAGTAATCTTTGAAAAATTTTAGACGATCAGTGAATGTCACTGTGTTTTATTCACTTTCATCAGTATCTTGATAGTACAATTTCCTAAATTAGTGAAATTTCGGCATCTTTGCTTACAGCTTGGTGCAGAACATCATTTTAGAATTTAAAAGCCAAAATAACATCATACTTCTTACAAATTGTGTGTATACTAATCACGCAACTCTTTGTTATTAGGTTTCTCTAGCAGTCTTCTTTTGTCACAAGCCTCGTAACTTTATACTTTCACCTCAGCCAATCAATTTATTATATGAATTCTTGTATGTGAATTGAATGCCTAAGCTTTTAGTAAATAAACTTATTGAATAAACCAGATTGCTCCTTACTAAACACTTGTTTAATTTCTCTTTTGTGTATTTCTCAACTGCCTAAACAAATGTTTTTTGAATTGGGTTTTTTGACTCTTAGTCATTTTTCTCCCCGTTTTCACTTCGATAGGAAGTTGTAGAATCCGAGGAATTTCTCCTGTTGCCTGTCAGTCATCTTGTAGATATCTTAAGTTCGGATGATTTAAATGTGAATTCGGAAGAACAAGTTTATTATGCTGTAATGCGCTGGATGCATCATAATCTATCTGATCGTCGGCCTTACTTATCGTATTTACTAGAACATGTACGATTACCTCTTCTTAGTCCAAAATTTCTAGTTGGTACTGTCGGCACAGACTTATTAATACGTTCAGATGAACGTTGTCGTGATCTAGTCGATGAAGCAAAAGATTATTTATTGTTACCCCAAGAGCGTCAACTGATGCAAGGTCCACGTACTAAACCGAGAAAAATTCTGCAGGGAGGTGAGTTGTTATTTGCAATTGGTGGCTGGTGTTCAGGCGATGCAATCGCTTCAGCCGAACATTATGATTCACGTACACATAAATGGCATCTTGTAGCCCCTATGCATAAAAGACGTTGCGGTGTTGGAGTTGGAGTTGTCTATGACCTTCTCTACGCTGTTGGAGGACATGATGGACATAGTTATTTAAATTCAGTTGAAAGGTAATTTACGGGTATTTAATGTTCCCTTTTTTGAAATAGTATCCTAAGTTATTTGTTGACAATGTGTTTTCTACACACAACTGGAATTTTATGACACAAAGGTCCAATATCAAAGCCACTCAGTCGTAAGCACAGTAAAACCCGGCACATTTGTGCATCAATGGTGAATACTAAAGTAGTGGAGACAGTAGTAATATCAGTGATGGTAAAAAAAGATTTGACATGAGTATGATTTGTGAGAATATAACTGGTTTGCTAATAGGGGTGTGGAATAATTCCAACTTTCTGGTTCTAAGAGAAGACAAGTAGCGAATGCACTTGTGTCTTTGCTACCGATTTTAAGCTATATCACCTAACGTCTCCTACTATTGGTTACGATGATCGTAATGACCCTGTTTATGAAGTCTGTTCATGCCAGCATGGTTCATATCAGTCCTGAGGCAATATTTTATGTTTAGAGGGGAAGAGTAGCATATTTCCAACTTGCTTGAAATGTTGATCAAGACGATTAAAAGGTTCTGTTTTATCGAAGTTTTCATCAAGCGGGTCTATCTTATTGTAACTTGATATATGGATTTCCTGGTAAGAAACCGATTATCAAAGTAGTCTTCCGTACATTTTTTTGAATTGATAAGTAGGTAAAGTTATTTGAATATCATATTCTAGTTGTACATATACAGTTGTAAGATGCACTAACTGAACATTTCAATTGTTTCCTACAAATAATTGTAGAACAGCCGGTTACTTTTGCGTAGGAAAGACTTGTTCTTTTTATTTGACTTTATTTATAAATAGAATTTAAGGATTCAACTCTGGAATTTATACACCAATTACCCAACTAGTAAATAATTTGATGGTATTCTAAAAATATCGCTTCTGTTAATTATTCGTACATGTCAATTAAAAGGTTTTTGCTATCAAATAATAACAGTAATTTTAAGCTACTTATAAGTAGTCAAACTTCCAACCTAGAATTAATGTTAAATCGTAGGTATTTGGTGGTTGTATCCATTGTTTTTGCATCTATTTAACTGTAAAAGCTTAAGACAACACGTTACGTTATCCTGTCACGGATTTTAAAGTCGCTGATCGACGGGCTTCTATCAGCGAATTATACATTACTGTTCATGATCTTTTTCGTTTGCTTCAAAGTTTAACTTTATAAATATGGTTATCAGTAAATGAATATCCTTAAGTTTTCCTTCACTTTGATCATATTGTTTGACACTACTGCGTTTTCTTCTGGAGTCATTTCTAAACGGCTTCAAACTGAATGGTATTACAACTTTAAGTGACTTCACCAATTGTATAAAGTATATATTATGAAAATAGTTTAATTTAGCAATCCTGTTCCTTTGTTCTTTGTTTACCTATTTTCAATCTTGTTTGCATTTAGGTATGATCCGCACACAAATCAATGGTCTTCAGATATTGCTTCAACTAGTACATGTCGTACAAGTGTTGGTGTAGCTGTATTAAATGGTTCGATGTATGCCGTTGGTGGGCAAGATGGAGTATCTTGTTTGAATTTTGTTGAATGCTACGATCCAAATGTAAATAAATGGATAAAGGTAACCTATATTTTGTATCTAATTGTTCCTTGTTTGCATATTATGCACTAAAGGCTTGTATTTGTTTCTAAGATCTCTTTTAGGTTTTTTTCACTCTCGTTATCAGTTATATCCATTCTCATCTACTATTTACATAGATATTAGGCAATTTGTAACAAAGTGTACGAGCCCTCTTCCTTGGTTAGTGAGTATATGTATGTCTAGAGTGAAGTACGCTGTTGTAGTAGAAATTTTGGTAATGACTTAAAATCTCTGATTGCGTTGATTATCTTATTTGATTTATCTGCCGTTTCTATCTCGTTAGAATAATCCTTGTAAATTACGTCCGGAAAAAGTGAATAATCAGTGATTGCTTTTCCATTTGCATTTTCATTATTAATTATTCTTCTGATAACTGACAAGTGGCTCATAATAATACTACTTAGCTGGCCAGTGGTTCTCCCTCATAAAATTTACTAAGTTATCGCTTTAACCAACTCAATTAAGTCAGTATTTTATTGAATCGAGTAAGCCACCAAAACAGTTTGTGAGTAAAGCTTTTAAAAGTTAGGAATGTTGGAGCGAACATTTGTTTTGGGTAGATTCTTCCCCTGGCTGTACATTTATAAACCCATAAATGCAATACAATTAGATGATGTCATAGGGTAGACAAGTATATAAACATTGTGACTAAGTGTATCAAAGTCGTGGATTGAAATCTCAAACTACATGTCGATTTGATCTTTAAGTACTAAAAGTGGCAGTAGACACATACGAAAGGTTATGTAGCAACATACTAGAAAGGTTATTTAATATAGCAAAATTAAGTGAGTGTGTTGTGTTAAAAAGGTGATGATATTTAATCATTAAGGTCAAAGATGTAGGTAAACTAACGGTAATAGTAGTAACGATAGTACAATTAGCGACAGGTTAAAGTTATTGTGATGTAACAATAATAAATATAAAAATATAATAAAAATTGGATAACTTGGTGAAAGAAAAGAAAAATATGTCGACATTATTTATTAATAGGAGTATGAAAATCTTTTTATGAAAAATAAAAAGGAGGAAAATAAACGATAGATGAGATAAAGAAACAAAAGAGGGAAAATAACGGAAAAAGGTCTTGGAGATAAGAACCTATTGTAGGCCAAGGTAAACAAAGAGTTTGAATATACATCCTCTGTATACATGAGTTCTGTTTCTCTTAGTTGGTGCCTGTTGCTTCCTTTGTGTAGGGTAAGCATAATCTAGCACCTTTAAGCAAATTATCTGGGACTTTGTCGATATTTAAGAAAGCTTCATCATTATTTTCACCACAACCGCTATTTTTCTCTTAAAACAAACAATAGTTGACTATGCTGAAAGGTAGCTATAATACAAGGTCGTCGTATGGTCACTGCGTTTTCTGTATTTTGTTAGTGTCTGTCCTTTCTAGAATCTAAAGCGTAAGTATTTCAATAAAGTCCGTTTCCTAATATTCACGTGTACTGCTGTAAAGATAGTGAGAATTTCTATTAGTGCGTAATAAGGATAGGTGGAACATCATATAAGCTAAAAAAAACTATTCACTGTATTATTATATTTTTTTATAAACTTAACTACGTTAGCCGTGTATGCTAAGTTATTTACAAAAAATACTACTGTTGTAATAGTGCGTAGGCAATATCATGTATTCGCTTTGTTTATCTCTGTTTAGGTATCAAGTATGATTACTCGTCGTTTAGGTGTCGGTGTTGCAGTTTTAAATGGTCAGTTGTATGCCGTTGGCGGTTCAGATGGTCAACAACCGTTATCCTCCGTAGAGCATTTCGATCCTCGTGTTGGCACATGGCATCAAATATCCTGTATGGGTACTAAACGTAAACACTTAGGAGTAGCTGTCTATAACGGCATGATATACGCTGTAGGTGGGAGAGATGAAGTTACGGAATTATCATCTGTGGAATACTTAGATCTACGTACTCGTACATGGACTCCAGTTGTAGCAATGACGTCAAGGCGTAGCGGAGTAAGTTATATTTACAAAACAAGTTACATCTTATGTAATAATCAATTAATAATTTTTATATAAAGTATATTTTTTCACGAGATGTAAATATTAACAAACGTATTCTGTAAGTTTAAGATTTCCATGAGAATTTTGATTAGTTTCCAACACAACTGGCTTCTCTTCAATTGCAGTGAATCTGTAGTAAATAACAGGTTAACTGTGGGCGGGAAAACACTACTGGGTCGTAAGTTAGAGTCCTGTTCCTACTTTTATTTGGACAACTGAATGGTATCACTAGCCGTCACATATTCAGTATGACTGAAGACTAAATACACAATTCTGTGCTTGATAGATAAGTTACGTGATTAACATTTGTAATATGTTCGGGCGATATGATTCTATGATTGTTTGATGTGAGTTTATTCATTTAGATTGATGATCAGTATATATGATACACGATTGTATAGACTTTCATTATCTTGTTTATTCTCCATCTGTGGGTTTTGAATAAACCTTTCAGCTACCTGCTACTTCTTGTGTTTTCACGTATTAAAAGTGTTTAAATTTCTGCATACATATAATTGTTATGCATTTAAAAATACACAGTGCCCTTGATGATTACTAATCACTGTACAGACACGTCTGCCCCGCGACTGCCAGTTCCCCAAGCCGGAATAGAGAAAACAACGATTGATGAGCCAACAGACAGAACCAGAAAACGAATTATATTTCAATCATGCCTTTATATAAACACAAAATCAGACCACACAATGAACTAATTAAGAAATTAACATCAATACAGAACTAAGGAAATAGTGGTACTGAATAAGGACAACTTGTATACAACTGGTTAACTGCAGTCCATAATAAGAGACAATATAATAACAGTAAATATACTAAACGAGAGGATAGAGTAAGAGGAACGTAACAATAATAGAAATGTAATGTTTACGCTACTCACGACCAGAATAAATGAATTACTTCTCTAAAACACAATTCTGGAAGTTTCTCACTCTTCTTTAGTGGTCCGACATAACAATAATCATCTTATTTTTTTGAAAAATCTTACTAACTTATTCAAGGGTGGTAAAAATAAACTAGATTCTTTATGATCACTCTAATTAGAAAATTTTTTTTCTCCGATCAGTGTCTCGTCTCCTTCCCAAGTCTAGTACTAACTTGTAAGCAATGACAAAACGATTCTCTGTTATTGTCATCTTTGAAGAAGTTTATGGATAATTCTCCATGGTTGACTGTGAACGGACTTTTTACGAATAGACAGTGGTGCTACTTTAACAAAGATACCACGTTTTAACAGAGTTTGCGTTAACCCAATAATAATTTTAATTCGGTTGCTCATTATATATTCCACTTGACTCTCAATTATTAAGTCTCAGGTTCGGATCCCTCCATCTATTTCAGTTTAGGCAAGGAGTAGTATCGTTAGCCATCACACTTCAGATGTGGTTAGAAGGCTATGTACACAAATACGTAACTGTTAAGTTAGATGGTCATGACAAAACGGAAAGTCTGTCTTTACTCACCACTATATTTATGTGCTTTTAAGTTTGTATTCTTCTTAAGAAATGAAGGTTCAGTTAACCGTCAAATGACTTAGTTGTTCTTTCACATACAAAGAATTATCATTTTTACCTCTCTTCTCCTAAAAGTCTAAATCTTGAGTTCCCTTATCAGAGATCAATAAACGTAAACATTTTTAACGTTGTTAGATCTTCAATGATTGTTCAAATGCCGCTGTATGGTTAGTTTATTTCCTTCAGCTATAAAATATATCTCTGTTTATTTGAAAACGCATTCTACTATGCTTTTTATTGGTATGATAAAGCCTTGTGCTGTTATCATTTCAATAGTATTGGTAAGTGAGAGTCTCGCTCTAATAGTAACATAAAACATGGTTAAAGTTGTCATAACTTGCACTAGCAGAATGTTGAGGCTTCTGTGGAAACTTAAACACAAAAGTTAAAGTTCAGAAAGAACAAATCATTTAAGAATTACATTTGATTCAAGATTTTTGGGGAAATTGAGAATGAATTCAATTGTGCAACTGTCACTGGGTTCCTCCATATTATTGGACGTCTCCAATCATTAATTATGAGCATTGTTCAGGTTCCAGTCAAGTGTCTATATTTACTAACGGGGCTCGGACGAGTAGTCAATAGCTTCATTTAGATTTATTTTGTGTTAGCTATTTATCCACTTACTTTCATGTCAATATTATGCATCTGGGCAGGACATATGTAGGATATATTCTAGCTACCTAATTTAAAAGTGGTTCATAGTTTCATCAGTCAACTAATCATGAGGTTGGTTCATCACGTTAAGTATTTCATACAAATTGACTGTACAACCTTTGCACATTTGTTCTTTGTGATATTTTTTGTACGTCAACGTGTCAATTACGACTTCAAGAAAATAGACACAAGCAGGACTTTTCTATTCTGAAACTAAACCTTCAGTGTTCAACGGGATGAACTAACTATCAGTTGTTCGAACTCAGTAGGTCGGCGGTTAACGCGTAAGCTGCTTTCAGCTCAAGAGTTTAGGTTATAGTCCCAATGCGAACATTGAAGTTGAGATATATATATGTCAACCTGATGAGTCCCAATGAGGACAAGATGCACATACTGGATTTTACTGCTATTCACATTTCAATTTCGCCAATAATACACCACTTCATACATTTATTTGTATCTTATCTAGGAAGTGTTATTATTATTAGTAAGCTGTGTTATATCTAGTCATTTTCATCCTTATTCTGTCCTTACAAATCAGGTTGGATTAGCTGTAGTTAACAATCAGTTAATTGCGATTGGTGGATTCGATGGGGCAACTTATTTGAAATCGGTTGAACTATATGATCCAGATGCAAATTGCTGGTCAGTACGGGGCAGTATGAATTCTAGACGTTTAGGTGGTGGAGTTGGTGTTGTACGCTTAGTTAATCCACACTTTAATTTGAATAGTACATCATTTATTAGTAATAATTCTATTAGTAATTATAGTACCACAAGCCGTAGTGTTGGTGGTTATATGAACAATAATGTCATTGGTACAAGTTGCAACAACAGCATGATAAATGATGATTCACTTGGATTATCTATGACTGATTCCATATTTCCACCTGGTTTGCCTATCTCTTCAACTAATCAATGTCATCATAATAGCAATATTGTTAGTAGTAGTAATAACAGTATTGGTGGTAATAGTGTTTCCCAATCAATAATAAGAAACCTAACTACTTCAGCACTCGCTTCTACACTTAATAGTAGCTCAACAACAGCCACAGTCTCATTATCATCAGTAACAATGAATTCTGGTCATATGAACCTTACAAGTACCAGATCAAATAGCACATTCTTATTTTAAAGCAGATACAAACTACAAAGTAATGGTAATATATATTCATATGTAACATTTTATAATCAAATATACATAATCTTTTAGAGCTTGTTTCTCCCAATTTTCTTTTTGTACATGACTTGTATTTAGCTATTGCATTGTTGTATTTCTTTGTTCACTTATATAATATGTACATTAATTTTCTATAATTCCCTCATTTATGTGTTGTTTTTTTTTTTGTAAAAGACTTTAATTTTACTTACAAAGAGCATATCTGTTCTTCTGTTTACACAATATATACGTATAGATATTTTTCAAGTAGTGTTAAATTATTTTATGAGAAGTTCTTTCACCGCTTATTTACTTCAACAATTTGCATAAGATTGAATATGTTTTCTTAGTTGTTGTTTTTTTTTTTTTTGATTTTTTGTAAGCGCCTTTTTCTGCAAAATTTATCCATATCGATTTGTTAAAAGGTTGTTAGACAATAATGTGGGATTCGATAACTTTGTCATGTTCGAATAATGATCATTGTAAGATAACTTATCGTTTCGCTAATTTATCCTCTTAGCCCAAATACTTATCAAGTTATATTCGGCATTTATTAATTATTGGAATTGCAGCATATAACGCTTGAAGTTTATAAGCAACATTTAATGATTAACGAGAAGCCAGCTAGATTGTGAGAGCTTTTTTTTCAGAAGGATCTAAGCTGTTGAATTATTTGCATCTAATTTGTTACCTACAAAATGAACAAGATTAAAATGCATAAAATAAATGAAGGTAGATATGAGTTTATTCAACCTTTGAATGTTCACATATGAAGTGTAACAAATTCAAAGACGTAATATTTTTCTTATATTACAGTCATGAACTGATAGCTTTCACTTTTTACGGGTTGGAATGTCTCGTTTGTAGCTTAAAATAACGGAATGGGATATCTAGAGACTATCGTACATAGAAATATAGAAATTCCCAGCTGATTTTGTTATTAAAATCTGTAGTCAATCCAAGTATACCAACCAGGTGATGTTTCACGCTTAGTCAAAGTAGCTTACTTTATTGTTTAAAACAAATAGTCCCAGAAAACATCACTAAATTTCATAAATCAACTTATCCTGTTGAAGCAGTTGTTGAGTAGGAATCCTTTCGACACAGTTTATCTAAATATTTGTGATGATACCTTGTTATATTAAGAATTTTTCGAAAATACAATCTATCCATACCCTACTAATTGTTTTACATCTAGAAAATGTAAAAGATCATTTTTGGCATTGCGAATGTCTATACGAATTAACATGGACTTAAGAGGAGTTAAAAGTGAACAGTCCGCTATTCCTGATCTTAATCACAAGAAACAATTGTAGACTGAGGAGATTATTTTTAAAGAGTATGACTCTATTTGAAATATATATCGCTTTTATAGTTTCAAGATTAAATATTTGAACAGATGATAATTATCAATCAAATCACAGCAATCCATGATTGTAACTGATATATTTATTAACAGTTGGAACTGTTTGGCTATATGATTATCCATTCTCGCTCTAAAAGTATGCTAATATGTAGACTAGAAATTTATCCTGTTTAAGTTAGAGTGTATTGGTAGTTTACTCATGCAAATCCAAAGTTGGTCTAATCCATCTTTCAAGCAGGAAACGAATCAAGGGCCACTTTTTATGTTAGTTCATAAAAGAGGGTGAAACATAGTTTAAAAAAGTCTGTGAAAAACTCATTTCTACTAATTACTTAGACTAAATTGTTTAACGACATAAAGTTTTGGTTGGTTTACGACTAATGAAACTTAAATGACTGTATTTAGTGTTGTCACCGATATTAAGCCTACATTTAGCAACTTTTCTATTTCCATGTAAATGTTACTTTATTTCAGAAACTATCGTTAAGCGTAATAAATCAATGAATCGGTTCTGACGAAAAGTCGTTATATTAATTCTTATTACCGTTGATAACTTTATTTAAGCAATTTTGTGATTTTATCACATCATATAAATGTATCACAATCTTTTTAATTTTCGTATAACAGAGGTCAGTTATTACGTTACTAAATTACTCAAAAGTGTATAGATGACAGCTGTCAAATTTCCGAATTAATTAAATCCTTTTATATTTTAATATCAACATTCTACTGAATATATACATTCAGATGTAATGTTTTATTAAAGATGGAGTTATTATTCAGAAAAGTCTATATAAATGTCCTACATGTTCACATTATAATCAGATTGCTTGACAAATGGATTATTATATTTTAAGAGAGTTCAAGATAAGTTATTCCAAATAGCAAGCAATAAATCTAAGTTATGTATATCATGAATAGTCATCTGTACATCTGAATTTTGTCAGTACATTAGTACTAATAGGCTGTGTATTTTTTTTACTTTGACTTTCATTATTAGTAGGAAGTGATAATTTGTTCGAAGATGCAGTTGACTATATTTATTGACCATCATTCTTCTACAAAAGTTACCTGTACGCCTGCAAATATTTATAAGTCCTCCACTATAAATAATATTGAATCAGTTTACTAATCAACTAATGAGCTATTCAGGTATTTTTTGTTGATGAGTGGTAGTCAGTATGAAACTTAGTGTACGAGTTCTCTACTGACTACTTCCAGTTACCTAATATCAGAACATAATACGCTCAGTGTTCAGTCATTTGGATTAGTAGCTATACTACAAATCGATTAGGATTAAGGACTAGACAAACATTACATTGGTACATATATGACACACTATATTAAATTCACCTGCGAACATGAGTACGACAACGATATAGCCTTCCTGAATACCTCCTTTACTAAATGGACGGGTGTGTAATATATATATATATATATATATATATATATATATATATATATATATATATATATATGGATAGATAAATAGAGAGACACTCAGGTTCACATGCCCACTTACTAGACAAATCATATAGATGTCAGCCGTAAAATTAAACTACTACGTTCAGAGAATGGTGTAGATGGAGAAAACCTGAAAAAGCGCCACAAAATAGTGGGTGTCCAGTTAGTGCTTTTCCTGGACAGAAATTCACACTATCAGAAAGACAACCTTTTGCCTATGACTCGTATTATTACAGATAACCCAACACAAGATTTCACCTACGACGCATTATTATATTCACATGATTTGTTTATTTTACTGTTGAATGTAACTCAACCTCTTTTAAATGACCTTTAAACTTAACAACCAGCAAATTTTGAATGGTTTTAAACAATGGTCACCGTGAAAGTTCATTATCTCGGCATATATTGTAGTTTAATTAAGTCAACTTATTTACTTATGCCTTATTTTAGTCATTGTAATACATTTTTCGTGAATTTATGACTGACTATGAGAGCCTGGTAATAAAGTTATTAAGAGCAACTGTTTACTTGAATATTTCTTATTACTGAATACTCCATAGAGACTTTTAACTTCAACACAGCTTCAGTATATTTCTAGTGCTATATATCATGATACTATTCAATAGTATGAAAGCTGTATCTACAAAAGTCATTAGCTAGACTTTTATATCGGATACTTTATCTATAAGTAACTATTAGAATTATCAGCTTATTTCTTTTCTTTTTCTTCACACTATCTTCAATTATTTACTTGTGATTATTATCAATACCAATGTTGTAATTATTATATTGTTCTCTTGAGTACTCACTTGATGATATTTCGTGCAGAAAGAAAACCTTATTTACCTTAAATTGTCTACTTGGAAAAAATACATCGTCTCACCATAACGTAGTATTTCAAAAATCATTTTCATACAAAAATAGATATTATCTATTTTAAACAAGCAAAACTAATTTAATTCAACCGTGAACAAATGTTGATAGACATTAATCAGTAACTTCGTAGGAGATAGAAGAAATTCTCCGTCTCCAGTTTATTGTCTCTA
The DNA here is from genome assembly GCA_025215515.1 of Schistosoma japonicum. Taxonomy (NCBI): domain Eukaryota; kingdom Metazoa; phylum Platyhelminthes; class Trematoda; order Strigeidida; family Schistosomatidae; genus Schistosoma; species Schistosoma japonicum. The sequence goes on from CM046068.1 coordinate 3,931,697, forward strand.
TTAGTATCTGTGTCTTTTTATTTATGTGATGCTTAGTGGTAAACAGAAATGTGAATAGTTATACTTAAATACTTTGTATTGTTGTCTTTAATTTTACTTACTTATTGTGCATAATACTTTAATAAAATATCTGTCCTGAAGATAAATATTCCTAATGTTGTTCGCTTAATATTTGATAATTGTTAAATGTCAAGAATGCATATTCACTAAAATCACTTACTTTTATAATAAAGCAGAGATTCATTTTGGGATGACCATATTCTACTTCAATGTAGTAGATGGTATTTATGAATAATTGTGTCAAATGAAAGGTAATTGATATCACGAATCTTCACAATGTAGATTTGAACCTTCCAGTTGCTTTTAATTTACATTTGTCTGCTATTTATTACTGATCGAAATTTGTATGAGGCCAATCTCTTCTAGGAAATAGCTTTTACTGAAGATGAATATCACTTAATCTACCATTGTAAACTAGATGACAACAGCCATCAGCCTCAGTTTAATATTTTTCAACAATATAAACTGCCTACTGGATGTTTTCAAGTTTCACAACATTCATAGTACTTGATAACTTTTAGAAACCTCCTATTATTGTTACCTAGGTGGTGTAGTCATAGTTTTTCAGTACAGACGAGTTTCAAAATAAAGATGAAACAAATATTAAATGATTTCTAACTTCTAGCAGGCGTCAGTTTGTTTTTGTGTGTTAAATCTTCGACTACACCTTATCAGGATGATGTTCAAAGTGATGCTATGTACTGATTATATATGGTTTTCAACTAGCTGATTTTGTGAAGTTTTCATTGTGACTTAGGTAGTTTGTGTAATTTTTGTCAATTATAATATTCATTATATTGCTTGGTGCAATATTATCTTTCATTCATTCGACATATGTTTTATCGACTAATTTTGTGCGGATTTATCTGAGGCTATCTGTCTCATGTCACCTCCAATTGTATTTACCAGTTCACATGTACTTGCAGAAGCAGGTACCTTGGAAGGACAGAAAGACGGGCCAATTTACGATTTATCGAACATATCCCGAAGAACTTGTGCTTGAAAGAAGCAACCACTTTTAGAAGTTCAGTTACGCGTCATTTGGTAGACACGGGACATGAGATCGATGTAACGAATGCTTTTGAAATCATCAATAAACAACATATATCGATTCTATTAAAATTTGCTGAGGCCATTGCATTTAAAAGATTAAAACCTAACTTTTGTGTTCAAAAGGAATCAGTAGTTAATCTTCAATTGCTCTGGTAGCATTAGATCGATAATCAGATAAACAATTCAATTAACAAAATCAGTACGTATTAATAATTTGAGTTATCTAAAATCAATAGCATTTATGTAGCTGATGAGAATGCAACGAAATACATTGAATTCAAAGTATTCTGCAAATGTTGGTGTTCTTGCATTATTCAAACATTTTAAGTGATAGCTATGTTTATTGTATCCAGTGTTTTTCTTCATTTTGCCATTCTTTTAATGAATGAGTGGTGCATATTATAGTGTAATTTTTCATGCAAGTGTATTGAGTAATTCGTAGTTGTTTACTATGTACATGTCATTGTAACACAGCTTAACATCCCAGATAAAGACAAACATGATGAAATAAAATCGTTAATGAAAATAACGCTTATATATTCGGCACTTCTTTTTCACTGATTGAAGACTCTGAATACATCACATATAATGTATATTGAAAACGTTGATCATTGCTGAAGACGTTGAATTTTTTTCAGAATGATAAATTCTGTAACTGTTTATCACTATAACTAAATTGATATACGTGTATTCAAGTGTTTAACGATCATCTTTGGACTATTCTAATAAATCTTCCTTACAGACTTTCCTCTTTTAGTTGGGACCAGATGGAAAGAAAGCTACTAAATCTAATACTGAAGCGTAGTTAGTAGCTATCACTCTTAGTAAAAGCTGTGTCGGGTATCACAATGCACATTAAAGTTCATGATTTAAACAATATTCAATGTTTTATTACAGATGTGACTACTTTGGTAAATTTAACATAATTAGAATTCACTTAAACTAGAAGTTCGACAGCCTACTCAATGATGATATTAGTAATATATTCTGAAATTAACTAAAGAATATACATCAATCTACAAACGTGTTCAATTTGGTAAAACAATAAGGGCATACTATTTTAAAAGATTAATATCGTTAAATTATTTCCATCAAACATTGAATTCAAATTTACTATAAACTGCAAACGATAGGTGTGTGGGTGATATACACTGTCATGCTAGCTAGACTCAAGATCTTTTTCCTATTTGCTTAGGATAACCTCAAGTTAAATCTACACTGGGACTTGAACACAGAAAAAAGACGCGAACACGAGATAAACGCTTTTATTTCAAGTAAGATAGAGAGCGAACTATTTACAAAATATTCGTGTAGCCATAGTGATTATTCATTAAATTGAAACTATCACCATTTTATTAATACAATAAGTGTTGTCAAATGTACTTTGGAGTATGACTCACATCAATGTGATTAAAGTTTACAAATCAAGCTGACAAAAAATCAATACAACTCCTTTTGCTAGATTTAATTAACAATTGTATTTTTGGGGATTTCGAATCCCTAACACATGCGTCATAGTATAATGGTACATTAACTTGTCTATAGTAGCTGGTGTCAGGAAGTTAGGATTCGTATTGAGAATGACAAAGATGCACCATCAGGAGCGTATTAGGGGGATTGATGACGTACAAGGTACAACGTGTTTCATTAGCCATGGAACTAAAATGTCACATTTATGACGGAGAGAATTAGACAGTGTAGCACAAGGAACTTCCATCCTCCTTTTATGCATGACCATCCACAGTGGGAAAGAAAAATTGAAGATAAAGTGGATTGAATTGCAACAAAAACATTGTAGAGGTAATGGAGTGAGTGGGCAAAGTTAGTACCCACTCGGACATTATAAAAGACTATTGGCAATACAAGCTTATAATAAGATAAAGACAGTAAAATATTAACATAAAACGAGATTAAGCAGAAATAATGAGTGGTAAAAATATTCATACTTATAGAGTCTCTATTATTTTGTCAGTGAAGTAAGAAATAATCATTGGAGTGAACAGTTTTAATACAGTGTCAGAAAAGAGAAGATTACCGATATATCGTACAAATAGAGGAAGCCAATTTGTTTAGCGAATAGTTTGTGACAAAATGTTCCAGATTTACAAAGATTTCACTGTAGAGTAATTTATACAGAAAAGGTGGATCTTGAATTTGACATTTTAGCTTTTGAAACTGAGTTAAGAAGGAGATATAGAGGAGAAAGTTTAAACCGCATTACATTTGCTGCTGTTACAGCTAATCTGTTCAGTATCTTGTAAAAAACCTTTAATTTTTATCGTAGCTTCGATGAGGAAATCTAGTTTTGTAGTCTAAGGTTCAATCGCCCCCAAGAACATGAAGTATAAAGCGATGTTAGACAGCTTTAGGAAACAAATTGCAGTATTCTACTAGTGATTGAATACACATTGTAAGGCAGAATACGAGAACCATTGTTGTGAAAGCTACTTAGTATTTAACCCAGAAGTCGGTGTGACATATATCTGTAGGGTAACCTACTCTGAAAATGAAAAATGGTAATGATGTTTAAGTCAGCCAACGAATGTACACTTGGTAACTTAATACCGTTTAGGAATGAGACTGAAATTTAGACGCTAAGCTGTAAAACATTTCCATCCACATTTAGAAGCAATAAGTTCCAGTTTCCATTTCAGTAAACATAACGTAATTGAATTCAATACTAATGCTGTTGAGTTTATAAGTAAGCACATAAGGGGGAAAAGAGTACATTTTGAGATTGTAAGTGTGATTTACATAAACTATCAAAACAGAGGACTTAAAACACAACTTCGTCCAATATCATTTGTAACTGGCTAGACATTTTATAACAATGAGTTAATTTTGGCTATTTGATATAGATGAGTGAGATAAGAGTCTAGTCAGGTAATTGAGGGGTGATGTCAGATCCCACAAGTGAGTTTGCGTATAAGGGGCTTAGGTTTAATAATGTTAATAGCTATAGAAATGTCATAATACAACACTATAATTAAGTACTGAAGACTGCATTTAGTGTAAACGAAGTTAAAAAAGTTATTAAGTACAGGTTGCACAATGCAGTTTTGAGAAAACTGTTGTGAACTGGAACCAAATTATCCAGAAAGTGGACAAGCTAACATGTTATTTTTTCCCGTCATTATGGAGATAACTGATGTAACATTTATAAACTTATAAATTTACAAATTCATCTTTTCTGATTTTAACTGAAGTATTATATATGAAGAGGCCTATGCTCCACTAGAGGTAACAGGCACTGGTTGATTATGTACTAAGTTTTCCATATATTAGGATAGATGTCTATTTTTAGACAGAGAGTAATCAGTTTTAGTAGAAATGATGAGAAACAAAGATTACTTAAATCTTTTGCATATCCACTTGAGATCGTAAGAGATTTTGCTACTTTATTGATATGAAAGTAAGTGAAAGAAGCTGATTGGATTTGGTTAATAAACATGTGGATGTTGTATACTCTAATGTCTTTCAGGGATTTACTTTTTATTACATAAATATCGCTGAATGGATTACTGATAATATTAGGATCATTCACAGTTAAGCCATAAAATGAGACTCAAGGAATATCAGTGTTTTGGGATAATCTAAGACGGCTATTGTATAAACATACCAAATATTTCACCTTGAAACTATTACGTAGTTCTGATAACTCTTCTTTAACAGACTTTAAACTACGTGCTTCGTTTGTTTGAGTAAGATTCATCATAATTTGCACAAATGCTTAGTAGTTATTCGACTTAAGGTAGCGTTTTTGTTTGAGTCTTAATTTCTGACAACAATTAAGTGATATGTATAGAGAATCAGGATTTTTGTGCAACCTACTTTAATATGTGCAACGGGTTCCAAACACAAGTTATTAATTTAACAAAATGTGTTCTGTGAATCTGTTGGAGAAAAGTCGTTGTTTCAATCTGAGTATTGTAAAAGGGTTTGTAGGTCTTAATTCATAGTTTTATAATCGTGATATTATCTGGTTTCTTGTTATACAGGTCTATTAGAGCTATTGGATACAAAAGGAATAATACATAAAACTGTTTCTTGGTCATGACTTTCGAGATCTCTGTTAACTTAAACTGACAGGGGAGTAACATCACGACTTAAAGCTGGATCGAGGATGTTATTGTATCTTGTGACAGTGTTCAGGTAAACAAATAATATTATAAAAAATTTATCTTCATAAGACTGGTAAGTATCGACATACTCCACAAGAGGTTAGCTTCACAATGACTTTCAGGAGGACTTAACCCTATCTAGGCCTTCTACAACTCAAACAGTACAGTTCAATCTTCTGACACAAATACATATTTACCAAGATAGTTGGCATACCATTTTAATAGTATGTCAGATAACCACTATCATATTTAACTGCATAAATTACAAAACTTATATTTATCTCATGATTTAGTCACTAACATGTTATAGTTTAGTAACAATACGAAAACTTCCATGATTGTCTTTTATTTTTTCTGGAACAATTATGAACGAAAGATGCAATCAACGAAATTCATCATTCCATTCTTCTTATTTCGTTAAATTTATTAGATACTGAAAAACCAAATGATAACGACAATGCCAAAATGCCAATCATAGTGTTTGTCAATTACTGCAAAACTATAAACGTACTTTTCCATACAAATATACATGCTCTATTCATATTATTGACTAGCAATACACCTTTTTTCAATAGAAATTTTGCATAGAAATTTATATTAGTTTACTTATTAGATTATTTCTTTGTTTTGAAGATTTAAATTAACTGATAAGAAATTTGTCTCCAAGAGTAGTTGTATTCATCAATAAATAATTAAATGAGCCTATTTATCATTTACACTGAAACAATTAAAGAATGAATATCATGTGATTGTAAAACGTAGTTTAAGTTAACTGATTGTTTTTGCTTTCAATTTATGGTTAAATATTCAATATGTGCATGAAACGTTGTTATGTATACAGTTAACCTGTCTGATGTAGCATAGAATTGACACATAAACACAGTCACCATATGTGTATATTAAATTCTGTCTATATTCTGTACACTGAAATTTGTATTGAAACAGTACAATGATTGTACTGTATGAAACGAAGGCAACTGAATATGAGAAAGAAAGAAAGAAAGATAGAAATAGACAATTTTAATAAAATTAAACATGATCATCTCATCAAGATGAGATCAACACTTATTACTGACAGATTAAAGAAAAAGAATATATCATGTCAATCAATAAGTGAAGAATAGTCAAATAAATGGAAACATATGTCTACTAATACACCTAACATATACTACTTCCCTAAATTATCGAAGTCTATAAAAGCATAATAATTTATCTTCAGAAATAAATTATGATAATATTTTAACAAAAAATAATTCTTATATATATATATATATATATATATATATATATATATATAGGTGGATAAATTTTCATTGCATGATATGATATCATATAGATTTTGTGTAGAATTAATGAATAAGAAAACAATATTAGTAGGCGGGGTTAGGAAGATGAGAGGTGGAGGCAATCAATTCAGTCGGTCAATAAATGCAAGATATAATTTCATTGAATTTTGATCAGATTGTAATATTGTTTCTATTTTTGTTTTCTACGCATACACAAAAAAAAATGAAAACAAAAAATTCACCACTTAACAACCAGAAAAAAATGTTTTTTTTTGTAAAAAAAAATTTATTTTCTCTGAATAAATATTAGAATTATAGAGATAGGCAATAGATTTCTTATTGATAAATGAAATTCAATCTATTCTATCATAATAATGATGCTAATTAGTTAAAATTATAGAGAAAAAAAAACAATTTCTAATGAGGTAAAATAAAGAAGAATTAGAGATGTAAAGTGTGATGAGAAAGAAAATTCAATTTTTTTTTTCTAATTTAAGCGAACTATTCAATTATACATGGGTGTATTTGAGGAGACACGCGAAATTCGCTTTCTTTATAATTTATTAAAAGTATCTTTTGTCATACGTTTTCTGTTCAGTAACATGGAATTATATCAATAATTGTATTATGTTGCTATGACAACAAAAAATCAAGTTATTTTTTTTTATTTTATGGTTAAATAGCATGACATTAGTCGCTTTAGGAAAAAAGGAGTTATTGCCTATAGAACTGAAGAATGTAGGATAATTTTTTCAGTTAATAAACACATTTGATATAGTAGTTAGCTCTATTAGAAATATCCAATAATATGTGTAGATGCAAATTCATATGCAATCTATTTAATTATCTACATATATATTCGAGTGAATAGCATAGCATCATTTAAACCTAGTTACATCATTAATTGCCTAATTGTAAAAATTGGAGTAATACCATGATAAAATCTGTCAGAAGATATCAGTGAAGGGTATTTATTCACTTTAGTCTGTTTGATATAAAAAATACGTTGAAATTGGTTGAAATCGAATTAATACTACTTAATAAAAATTGATAAACGATGAATAATTTAGTGAAGAGTGCGTTTTTAAGAAAGATAAATAAGTAATGAGATTACAAGATGAATCAGTATTATATGAAAAATGTACTGATAAGATAAATGATTATAATATATGAAGAAGTGAAAACTGGTCAGGATGCACATACTGCAAGAGAGTTTGATCAGTTTCTGTTCATGACTAATCAACGGGAAGATACAAGCTCAATCTAATTTCATATATACACGTTGCACAAGTGTGACTGTCTGGACACAGTAGCCTAATGATGAACGTGGCGGCATTCGATTCGAAGCAAACTGAGTTCGAATCCCAGTGTGAACATCAACATTCGGATGCAGGTACATCCAGCCGACGAGTCGCGAATAGGACGAAACGCGCATCTTTGATCCCGCTTATCAATCACAATCCAACTCAAGAATACACAAAACAGCTGAGAGACAACTTAAGTTGTGATTGTAAATAACTTTATTAGGTCTTTGTTCACAGTGTTTTGTTCAGTAGACTTCACTTCTGACGTAAATATCGCTTCCTTCAGTTATTAACTAAATACCTGCAAGCAATACTAAACCTATTATCTTACATATAACTAAACAATAGAAACAGAAAATTATTATAAACATCTTCAACCAACTATTATTTCCAATTTAGTAAATGACCTCAAATTACCGCTATCAAAAAGTGTAAACCAGATTTCTACATTCAAAAGATAACGGTGCTATCAGCCTCGCACTATTCCCAATAACCAGTTTTCAGCATTTAGTTATGTAACAATTCATTTTTCTGTTCATAATTAAAAATTCTGTTTTTTATAGTTTTCTGCCTTAACTTTAATCATTTTACTCATATAATCAGTCTCCAACTAGTGGTGGTTATCATTTTTCGATTAACTTGTTAGTATGCTTTAGAAAAAAGTTTTTTTTCTCTGAAATATTTACATTATTTAATATTGAAATATTCAACTATATGAGCATCTCTTATATGTCTTCTATCCTTTACTAATGATTAAGTAAATTATAAATAACAAATTATAAATAACAAACATGATTGTTTCTAGGTTATAAACAACTGAAGAAAATCAGCTATGTAAAGAAACTTACACCATTCTACTACTATCATTATTTTTATGTTGTTCAGATCAATAAACATGTTTCTTATGAACTGTGTATTAGCATTCTTTATGGATAAGTTAACAAAAGTTTTAATGACATCCGTATCATATCTAAGTTATATCCGATATCAGGGAACTATATTAAGTATATGTTGAAGTGAAGTATACGTTTGAATACGTTTAAAAGGGGTGATATACTATCAGTGATAGTGTTTTTTGAGGTTTTTGGCTATCAGTTGAATGATGGAGTTACATATGCTTTGTTTACATGTCTACATTAGTTTAGTTTACTTCATGACTGTTGTCTTTTTTTACCGCAAAATGCTAAGATTGAAATAGTTACCTTTAAGAAACAAAAAATTCCAAATAACTCATTAATCCCACACATTTTTGCAGATTTTAATTATTCATCAAATTTATAATAGTGTACCTCATAAAACAAAGCAGTCAAACGATGAACTTTAGATAACTAAGTCCGGGTATTTAATGAAACTGTCAGATGATTGCTGATGGATAAGCCTTTCAACTCTGTATACTGATTTCAACAAATGTCTCTCAGTTCTTGAAAGTTTAATTAAATATAGGAATTTTATAATTAGGTGTTGTTGAAAGTGCTTGAATTCGATGTCGGAAATCGACCTGAGTCAGACAACCTTTGAAAAACAATGAGAACAGGATAAATGTTTTCTCTTAGTGTTAGAAACTCCAGTAGTGAGCACCCCAGTGACTGTGATAGTTTATTTCTAAGCCTTATTTGTTTTTTAAAAAACCGCCATTAATCAAAAAGTCTTACAAACCAAGTGGCTAATCGAACACATGATCTCGTAAATCAGTTTATTTTATCATATATCCTAGTGCATTACATAGAAGTTGGGACCATAGTATAACATATATTTAGTATATTCAGCATAGCTATCCCTCGTCATTTGCTTAATAGTAATAAATAGGCGAATGAATTAGTATTCGTTTTGCTTCATTATAGAGAGGTCTGAACTAAACTTATGTACCCACAAATGACACTAGTTAATCCTACTTTGACTTAAAATTTTTACTTTTAAGTAGAGTTTACGTTAACTTTTTTCATGCTTCAAACTTCATATCTATGCTTCGCTCACTCAACCAGTATTTTTGTATTTGATATGACATAATCTATGAAAATTATCTTACAGTTCTAATGTTCCTCTCCAGAATAATCATATTTCTAGTCTATAAATACAGAATTGCGTTAATGATTGCCAATTCTTATAAAATAATTATCATCTCAATAATCTACATCTATATCAACTCCAGACAATCAAGAACTTTTAGGTCTAAGGTCGTAATTAGCCATAGAATGCTGTAACATTCGGTAAGATTGTATAGATTTATTGATAGATTGTTTGCACTGATTGTTACCGAAGGACATTTCATAAATTCGACATTGATTGTGGTTTTAATAAATAGATAGAATAATTTATCATGAAGTATGAATTGTTTTACGTAACAAAGTAATATACTGATTTAAAATTCTACATTAAATTAATCATTGAACAGTTCTATTGTGAAGAAATAAAATCTACGAAATTGATTAAATCAGTAGTAAGATAATCATTTATTAATGATATTAATTGATAATTGTAAAATCATTGAACGTAAAACATACTGACAATTAAATCTCTACTCATACAATCAATGATATAATGATTCCTTTGAGACTTGAATTAACTGAGTTCGAAACTATGCTGAGTTGTAAGTAATCTTTATCTTTAATAAACCACCACATTTTATAGAGATTACTTAGTTTTCATTAACTCATCATTTGAAATCATTTCGTAATAAATGTCAAATATTAATTGATACCTAATTACTACTATATGACTACTTAAGATATGAGTAGTTACTATAATATTAGGATGAATTTGTATATTCCGATTGATTTATTATAGACTTAAGCTGATCAGTCTCTGTTGTTATATGTGCATCCTGAGCGGATTGCCTTGATATAGAGATTATTCACAAGTATTATTTAAGTTGGATTGTGACTGGCAAGTGGAATTTAGGAAGCGCATTTCGTCCTATTTGTGACTCATCAACTGGATGTATCTGCATTCCAACGTTGATATCCTGGATTCCGCCTGCCAGTCGCAATCCAAATTAAATGGTTACTATAATGTTGAAAAAAATTTTTAATAAATTTCACTTCTTAACAATTCCATTTACTGATGACTAGAAATAAATTGCGTGATGCCTAATTAGTCATTCAATGAATTCTTAGATTTGTTTCAATCATATAGTGTATTATGAAGTAACTAAGTGTCTTATATAGTAAATCATTGCTCATTATTTGCTATGTGTTTTCATATATGCTAAAGTTCTTTAAATTTAGTTTTGTTTCCCTTCTGAAAGGAATTTACTGTAAATCTAAGCATAATACTACTTAAATATTTTCATTAAATGAGAATTTCACTTTCTTTTGTCTTTGACTAATCATTATACCTATTATCATTTCAATAAAATATGATAGATTAATGCTAATTATCTAGTTGTATTATTTACCTAAGATTTGCTTTACCTCATCTTTATGTTATAAGTCTAATCTTTAAACATTATGTTCACTTAGTTCGTATTGTCTCGTTTTTCTTTTTTTCTCATTTTCATGTGTTTTAATGAACAAAAATAAAACAAAGGTAGATCACTTTAGAATTTTTAGTATTCATGAAGTAGTTGTTGTATTTCATTTACTTTCACTTCTTTTCTTGATTATTCTCTTTTCATTCTTTTTATCTTGTTTAGTTTTCTTTTTCTGGTCATTAATTCCTTCAATCATTGTTTTGATTGTAATGAATGTCCAAACTTTGGTGACATGATTTTTCTTTTTTGAATTGTTCATTGAGAAATGTTTAAAAAAAAAGGAATTTTCAATGATTCAATTCGTAATAATTTGTGAGTCATTAGTTATCAACGGTATGATAAATGGGATTCTCTCCACCTATGAATGAGGGGAAAAAAAGTTTAGAGAATAGTAAAATATTATAACAATCACGCAAAGAAAGTAGATAAAAATATGATTTATATCGAAATTAACCAATCTATGGAATTACAGTTGCGCTATAGATCTTGGTAACTTGTAGGCTAAACGTGCGCAAATGTAAATTTGTGCATCATTTTCTTTATCTACGCAACCGATGAAGGTCACTGTGTTGAAGAGTGCATCCAATTTTGTGCATTTTGCTCAAAGAAAGTGATGTTTTAGTATATTTATTGTTCACTTATCTGTTTATTAAGAAGGTTGTCTCATGGATTTTGTGTTGAGGTGAGTTAATACATTTCGGTTTATCAAGTTTTGACTGTTGCAAAATTATTTTTTCATGTTGTTATATTGGATAAACAATATCTTGTGTCGTTCCTCGATGTTACTAGAGTGAATCTACTGTCTTCTACGTTGGGATGCTGGCTTTATTAATATAAATATCCACAAGTTAGTTTCTGTAACACCTCCTTATGAAGCTACATTTCTCAGTGTTACTTATAGAACCATGAAGAAAATTAGTAAGTAAGTTATTTGTGACTCTAGTATCATGCTTGAACTGTCTATGTTTATTCAATCCAGTGTGTCGAAAACAATATCAGTGAACTCTGTTGCATCTCCATGTATTATGGAACTATGGTATTTTACTCCTTGAAATGAAGCTGAAGGAGAGATAAACCCTCTAAATGTTAGTTTTTGATTGCTTCTTTATAAGGGTATGCAGTTTCTACACATTGTGTTGACACTTATTGCAACTTAAAGTAGTGCTTAAAATACATGTTTATATCGTCTAGATGTGCATATTTGTTTAAAACGCAAACATGAAAGTATTGGCTACTGAATGAAAGAGTAATTTATAATGTTAATCAAGTAATCCTCATAGAACAAAGTAAGATTGCTTCAAATCAATGAAAGGAATTAAGTACAAATGCAACAAATTCATTATATTGACGTACAAAACAATACGCAGCTATCTGTGTAATTAAAACAATGTGACTAATGATACATGGTTCCGATGACTAAACAAGTAATTCAACCAATGATTTCTGTTGGCCGTGATTTCAACGAAATATATTAGCCATAGTCATAAATTAACTATGACAATAAATATGTGCAATAATTTAAAGAATACAGCCAGTAATCTTTTAATATGTATAATCCTTCAGGGAGTGGGTATTTTGTATTAGGGAAATTCAAAGTGATTGGAAAGTACACCAATAAGATGATATATTAATATCACATGAAGTCAGTAAAAGGTATTTGATAATACTAAAGCTATTGCATACTGAATAATTGTTCAGAATTCTCACTGACATAATACAGTATAGTTTACAGTATCATTGTGGAAGATGTTATATGGTATGAATAAGTTTTACAGATTATATGTAAGAAGTTATAGTGGCTGCTTTCATACTGATTAATCGAAGGAAAAAATTTCTATCAGGGTGGATAAAAGAAGTGACACTATGTATTATTATCCAAATTTATTATATCATTAATTAACATTGGCTGATCTCATCAAGTTCATTGATTATATAAGCCTCTGATAAGCAAATTATACTTTGCATCACAATGTCTTAGTCTAAGCATCATTCCGTTAACCACAAATAAAATGATGCATTGTGTTGAATATTACGATTTAAAAACCTTTCGAAAGATCTTTTTAAATAAACCAAAATTAACTATATAACGTCGAGTACTTTGCATTATTTCCAATCTACAACTAATGCATTGCATAACAAACAGCTTGATAGTTATATAGCACAGTTATATAAATACTGAACCATGTTAGACTTTATTTTCCGAATTTCACTTTTTCTTTTCCTTTAAACTATACCTTTTACAAACATAAAAATAATGTTTATGTGTAGTAGGATGAATTTGTATATTCCCATTGATTTGTTATAGACTGAAGCTGGTCAGTTACTGTTGCTATATGTGCATCCTGAGCAGATTGCCTCGATATAGCGATTATTCACAAGTATTATTTAATTTGTTTTTGTGACTGGCAAGTGGAATTCAGGACGCGCGTTTTGTCCTATTTGGGACTCATCGGCTGGATGTACCTGCATCCCAATGTTGATGTTCACAGTGAGATGTGTTGCAAATGTTTACATAGTTACATACCGAACAATTTCAGTTATATTGAACCAATCAAACAAATAATTGTCACGTAGTATTCAATAAATATTGACAGTTCATGAAGTGGTATAATTGCAATGAAATTGTTGTTTACATATTCTTTATCTGTCAAATAAAGTAATACACACTGTAATATCTTCTATTGAATATTATCACAGAGGATGTAAAACATATGTACGATATTTTTTATTTATCACATTGTAAATTAGTTAATTCATAAAAAAATCAACTAACTAAATGATTTAGTATAGTAATTAATATCATTTAAATGAGAATATAAAGATTAAGATAAATGAGACCGAAGAACAAGAAACTGAATATTGTGTATAACTTATTATTATTAAAGGAAATCGAAAATGAATAAAGCTGCTCCACTACGATCTAGTTTCCTCGGATTTATTTTCAACTAATGACTGCAAATGCTACACTAACTTCAAGCAGAGAGTTTTCACAGATTAGCAACTACGTAGTTAAATAAAATTTTATAAATTGCTAAAAGACAGTGTCATGGTATTACTTAGATATAATTTTACTAGCTATATGATAAACGTAATTCTGTAGATAATACATGAAAGGCTTTAGGTATTGCTGGTGTCTGTTCTTCGTTAACTATACTTCGACGGTAATTCTAAGAATTCAAGTAACTACTTATTTTGTAACATTGAATACTTTGAGCTAGGTGATTTAATAGTGAAATTTAATGACAGTGGTTAAAACTTTCATTTGATTTTAGTGTTTAACATCAGTATACGTCATAGATCTCAGAAGAAGTTAAACCCAGACCATCAGTTCCTCTAGAAATCAAGATATTACTTTGTCTATTCAAATAGAATAAAATGCTTGATATAAGGTCACCGTTATCTAAAGCTGTTGATGATATCACTCTTAATCTTGAAATGGGTGGCTAGAAATGTTGCACCTTACATTTAACGATTCACAACAGCTTTAAAAAAGCTTTCAGTCACATTATTATTTAGGTTTGAATATGTATTATGAGCTATTGTTCATTAGAGTATTTCATCTTGAGTCATCTATTTTCATAGTCTATAACAGCTTGCAGTTTATGATCACAGTCAAAAGTCTCTTAACTTAATTACAGGTTAGTTAACATCAAATATAAATTACAGAAAATGGTTACAATGGAATATAAATGAGATAATGAATATCATTATATTTCATCTCTTCAATTCTTGCTACAGTCACCAACGCTACCATCATTACTGACATTGTTAATTGACTATTGACCCTACATATACAACGTGTATAAACTTTATATCTCAGTTTTCTTCTTTTTTCTTTGTTCTGTTTAAATGTTAATTCGAATGTTTTTTTATTGTTTAAATACACTAGTTCATTTAATACTGAGTATTATTGCTATTTAACTTTAATGGATTTTTATCCACGATACATAATGAGAAATGAATTAACTTATCCTTTTTACCTTATATGATAAAATGAATACAGAAGAATTAAGGATAATAATGATGATAATAATAATAACAATGATATTTATATTACGGTAGTCAATAAGTTGAAAGATTGAAAAAAATGTTACATGAAAGCCTTTGAAGCGAAAGCTTTTTTCTTTTTCATCCACAACTATTTGAATTATAAAATGACAATCAATTCGATTAAACAACATAACATACGGGTTTAAAGTGTATGTATACATATAAACAATACTAAACATTTGTTGATGTTCTATTAAGAAATCATTATAATTAAATATCATTGATAAGGTCATTCATTTATTGTAATCAACCTCAAAATATATATGTATTTATATATATGATTAAATAATTGAATATGTCAATGATCGATGTTGGCAGAGTACCATTGAAAACCATGAAACACTAGACTTTCGTTTCATTCTAGTGTGGAAATCTTCAACAGTTTGCACCCCAGACTTCGCCCTAGGAGTTTCAGGTTGAAGGCGAATTCCTAAACCTCTGAACCGACAGGGCGGCATCCAATGGTACAAAACTCACTTCTATGAACGGTATCCTAATAACATTATTCTATGATGTATTCAACCAATTAAAATTGAATATCTTTATAAAATGCACCATCTCATCTGTCTCTTCCTCCCTCTCTCTCTCTCGCTATATATATATATATATATATATATATATATATATATATATATATGTTAGACATTGAAACAATCCCACTTTAAATTAGATATATTCTAACCAATTAGTTTTATTTACTTATAAGTAGTTTAAAATTTAGTTGTTCACTTTTATTTGTTTTGTTTTAAATGGTAGTATTTACTATCAACAAGTTTTGTGACTTTGAAAATATGAAGAAGTGTTATAATTATTTATTTCCTTCAAGTTTATCATATAGTAAGACGAAATGTAAAATCACTATTCATTAGTGATGTTATTCAAATAAATGTACACAAACCAAAGTATGCCATGTCAACTAATAAGGTTTTAGTGATAAGATCAATTGGATTACAAATATCCTGTTGCTAGATAACTATTGAAAACTAAGAAAAATTAAACAACTGTTTAGCATGGGAGTCTTTATCTGTGTTAATATATGATTCTTATAAGGATTGAACCTACGCCTTTGATACTTAGACTACTAAATGGATGGAAAAATTATCCGTTGCTGCTGATGAGTAAAGTATCATATCCAACATGGATAAACTCTACTGCTTTTTACTGAAAAAAACTTTAAAAATTACTTACCGAAATTAGTTATCTACCTGTATGAACTCCAACAACATTAGAATCACTGAAATGAATCACTTGAATTTTGTTTAATTAAAAAGGGCTGACTTCATTAACGATGGGCTACATTATTAACTTGTCATAACTTTTATCATGGAATATTAATCATCAAGTTTTTAACACATTTGTATACTACAGATGGTGCTCTTTACTCAAAGTTCTAAAAATCTATTGATTTATCTAATAAAAGTCATTGCAAAAATCTTTGTTTTTATTGAGAGAAAAAAGGTAGAAAAGTTCATTTTTCAATGATTTATACAGACATTTACTTGGTTTTATGTATGATATTTCTTTTAGTAATTGAAGTATAAAAACTTAATAATCGATTATTATGATTGAGTGCTATAGCGACTGTTGATTGTTAATTTGATATTATGAACTAGTTTGAATTAAACAACCATTGACAATCAATAATCTCCACATCATTCAATTACAATCAACATTAGGTCATTAATGACTAACTTCTTAAGGTGGTTTTTGGTGTTCAAGTACGTAGACGTGATCAGTGGAGTTCACCCATATCGTATGTAAGGTAGTTATCCACGGATGGGAATGGATGAGGCCACATAAAAACATATTACGAGCTGACTGAATGAGAATTATCAACCGTTGGGGGCCGGTTCAGTAATCTATTGGCAAAGCATTAGCCTCGACGCTGAGAGGTTGTGGGTTCGGTCTCTGATTAGGTCGTAGATGAGCACTGCCAAATAATCCCATACTAGAACAAAGCAACTGTACAGTGTTTACTTGTGGTCAGTGGTTGATTAAATCAAACCAATTGTTGATATCACATTAACAATTAATCAATAAGTGTAATACATTTTTCAAAATCACTAAAACTTCATTTAATTCAATAGAGGAGAAAAATAACTCCTTTAGTTGTATTGGTGTTATAAAAGCTGAATTCCACCATGTAACTGAGAGATCGCTGAAAATAATCAGTCTGTTATGTATTGATATAACTGTAAGGATTAAAACATCAGGATAATCGGAAAACACACGGTAACAGTCATCAGTTTTATAAGCATGGAGCTGTATCTGTATTATATAAAAAAAACCATAAATACACACCAAGAAGGTGAAATGATGACAACAGTATATAATTTTTACGATGATATATAGTAAATCTTTGTCATAGAAAGCGTATTAAACGGTGCACTTAATACCGATATAGCTAGGTATTACACCGTACTTTTTTGTTGCGTATCAACTGATGAGTATTATTGCCCTTAGGATATAGTGTAATTTGAATAAAGGAATCTATTCTACTAAATAAGTATTAGTATTTGTGACATGCTTTAATTATGTTCTACTAATTGACCAGAATGTTATCATTTCTTACTAAATAAACTTATATGCTCTCATTTGGTTGTGATGGAAGCAATGTAAGATTGTGAATGTAATGTGTTCTACAAACATTCATTCGAATTTTATCTAAGACAAGTATTGAAGCTTTCAGCTATAGAGGAAATTAGAAGCAGTAGATAATGTGTAACTTTATACTAATTTCACGTAGCATATTACGTCGATGCTATTCAATTTAACTGTTCATATTGTTGAAATATCTAAAAGTTTAAAATATTGAACAATGTTACCATACATTCAATTTCCATTTAAACGGTGAAACGTTTGATATTAATTACGTATGACTGAAACTTAAGAGGTAATTAAGGAAACATTCTAATCTATACGTTCATATTCATTTACTTACTAAAACTGCCCACCATCAACATATGACAATTTATCAGAATAAATTTTGTTTTTATTATCCATCTAAAACAAATTCAAATGAATTGCTCAATTTATCTCTATTTAAGTCCTACTAACTTTCCTAAAAGAGTAGTATGTTTATATACATAAATGTGTGTGTGGCAGCTTTTTTAATTTACTTCTGATAATGATCTATGATTTCAATATTGACAACATTCATTCCTCTATCATCAATAAGAAAAGAATATATGAATCTAAAAAAACTTATTTCCTTCCCCCCCCCGACACACCTTCATATCCTCTCCTCTTAGATGACAGAGAAAGTATGAAACAAGTGAATAGATACAAAAGACAAAGTATCAGCAAATACTCTACAATATATTTCTTACTTTCATTCTAATAACTCGGTTTCTATCACTTTTTCTCTCTTAAACATAGTTTCTTCTAGTTTATTCTATCTAACTAGTGGACATTTATTTACTTCTCTATTTATCTCTTTCTCATTCTATCACTCTGAGTAAATTATCAATTTGTAAAGATATAAAACAGTGAAATACAATGAATGAACAATTGAAAGATTTTGTAAGAATGATTGACATGAATAATGAAATTCATCGTTTTCATACATCTAGATTACACATTTTTTTCTTCTAAAAACTTTTTTTCTGCGAGTGGGGGGGGGATTTCTTATTTAAAATAAAAATCTATGAAGTTTGATTATTAGTTAAGTTTTATTTTATTTTATTTTTTTTGATGAAAAAGAAAAAAACAACAACGATTATTTATATTCACGACATTATTGAGATTTTAATGCAATCAACATGATTGAAAGATGCTTTCTAATATGAATTGATAACATCTAAAGAATCAATGAGAACTACTTTGAATTGATCAATTCTAGTGTACATTCATAAATGTCTACTGAAATGGAATTCAGTAATATTATGGTTGTGATGTAGAGTAAATTCTAACTTGTTTCTACAAGAAGTTATTATTGGATAACAATTAGTCATTGTTTACTTTCTATATGTAACAACATTTCACTAGATAACTTAATATTCAGAGGTGATATATTAGAAGGGACTTTAATTATTTGGTTGAACACACAACTACTATAAGTTGAAAAGCTGTTCACATTTTTAGCTTTAATACATAAAACGTCTCTATTCTCCTACTTATAAAATGTTGGTTATAAAAGTTCCGCATCACAGGAGATTTCTACTGATCCAAAATACTTGTGATGCTGTACCTATTTCACATTCTATGCTAATTTAATCTTTCTGTACAATCTATTGTAGACAATTCTATGAATACGAGATTGATGAATATTGGGGTATGTATTCAAGCAACAACTGTGCACTTCATTTTTATTCTATGCTTAGCACTGCCGATAACTCAGTGATAGATATTCAACTGAAGTAATTTATACATTGCACATTTTTAACATTTGTATTCTTATAATTTAAAATGTCTCTGATGCTGTAGTATCAACTTTATCTAATGTGTAAGTTGGTGTGATGAAGCTCACGTCCTTAGTAAGCGATTATCAAACACTAATCACACCTACTATTTTATTGTCAGTTGTAGTTGTAGCAAATAATCTGTGTTTTCTTGTTTTTTTGACTGTCTGGGACTAGAGACAGTAAGAATTTCTGTTTTAGGCTGTTTGATAATCACTTCAAAGTTTAAAATCATGTAATAGAATGCAATGCATAACAGTTTTCTGAAATGATGAGTCCATTATTTTGTCGTTTTAATTATAAACATTCTCAGTCATTTTCATGTATCAAGATTATTATTGATAGCACTTATAGCTAAAACGCTGAATAATGCTGATCAGAATATCTGAGATAGCCAGATTTTCTATAAGCTAATTAATAGTTATTACTGAGAATTTTCAGAAACTATTTCTTTCATTACACCTTTTTTGTCCATTTTTCATAAAGTATATATATATATAACCCGCATATAACGCATACTTAACAATTTGAGAGAAAAAAGTCCTTAATCGATCCAAGCATCTATCACCTGGATCCACAACCTGATATGTTTTTCATTCAGGTATTCAGGCCTCGTTTAATCTTTTGTTGGATTGAAAAATTTATACTTTATCATTGATCATCTACCAGTACCGCGGCAAAAATAAAAACTCACAATTGATATAATTAACTAATTGTATTTTATCTAATTTGAAAGTTATCTGAAAATTAAATTGACTCAAGAGTTATTAATGCCTTAGTCTCAAATCCTAATTCAATTTTCGGGATGTATATAAATACATATACATAAAATATATAATTTATTAATGTCTAATGTGTCGTTCAACATTGTACTATGAGTTTGACATATATTAGTTTATTATATTCGGAAATAGCGGATAGAATCCACTTTACAATTTCTCTGTAGACCGCAGCTCTATGTTCCCCAACCATCAAATACACACATACACACACACATAGAAAAAACTATTAGAAAACGTTGGAATTGAATAGAGCATCTTACAAAATGTAAACTTTGAAATTCTTTTATTTGGCATACACGTGTATACATTTGCATGTTTATATGCATAATATTCAACGTTTCCATTAACTCGTCATTCTTATCATTAGAAATATTATTAACATTACCCAAAAAATTCTATTGCCTTTGATTTTGTTGTACACATTTATTAACTTCATTGAAAAATAAGTTATCTTCTGAATGTTGTATTTTTCGTCTACTTCATAATTTGACAGTAACGACAATGAAAATGAAAATTTAGAAAATGCACTTTATTTGCAAACTTTATACACACATACATACACATATTTTGCATTATCTCAAAGATGTACTAAACGGATAAAACAAACAATACATATTTTATATTTTCAATTTATTGTAATCATTGTGGGAAATGGGATAAATTCAACAGCTACAGTTTATACTGAATCTATTTAGACAAATAATAAAATGAATAACTGAAAACTATAAGATATTCAGAGAAAATTTTTTTTCTTCCATCCTAGAAATAAAATTTTTTTAGAGGAATTGTAGAGAATAAATAACAATAAAATTTATAGATTATTATTATTACTATTGTTTTTATATATAAGTGAAAGTAAATGACAAGTGATTGTGTACGTCAAAATTGGTATTGTTTTTTTTTATTACTAAGATGAATAACTATAGTTGACAATAATGAAGACTCGATTACCTGGATTATCTTTCTCATCATTGTACCATCTCTACATTAACTTAACTGTGTTTATTTAGTTGTTCAACTTCATATGCCTATTAGTTACTCAGTATTTGAATGAAAAATAAAAAGAACACAAGCTTGAAGTAATTCTGTTTCCATTTTATGTTTTTACTTACTTCTCTCTAGAACAAACTGAATCAATTTTCTTTCGGGAGGGAGGAAGGGGTGGAAAGAGTATTAAATGAATGAAAAGGAAATCAGTCAAACTTAAAAGTAATATCTTCTTCGGATCTGCAAACTCAAAGCATACACAATGTGTTAAATATTACTATTATTATTACTATACTATTAGTCAGATAACAATAAAGCTGTAGTCTTACTAATGACAATATTCAGGATAAGGGTAAATTAGTGAAGAATAGAACAGTACAAAACACAAGTCGAATAATACTTAGCTAAACATTTCTACATACTTGTCAAACTCAATAACATTACTATTTATTATTATTATTATTATTACTACTACTACTAATAGTAATAATAAAGAAAATGAATAAAAATTTTCTTCATCTCATGAAAATAAAGTCATAGGATGAAAACAAGAACAGTTATTCTATGTGGTGTGGGGTGAGGTAGTGTATAGAATATAAGTAGGAAAAGTTAATAGACGTTCTAACAAGCTGAAACACAATTTAAATAACAATAAAGTTGATAATCTTTTTGATTGTCAATGAGACATATTGGTAATAAGTAATGTTATAGGCATTTAGAAAAGAAACAACTTATCTAATTAACGAGTTGTTGTATATTGTAAGTACATTTATCAATATCATTTAATGTAAATATTGTTGTGAGGTAAAGATGTATACACAAATTATGAGAAGTATCTATGTCATCTAATAACTTTTACTTAAGCTCCACCATTCTACTTGTCAATATTAGTTAGATAAATGTTATATATATATATAACATTTACCAATTTGTCATATGCGTTCTTTTTACAACGAAGTATGTACAATAATGACCAGCATTTATACGTATACATACATAGAGATATGTTTATCTGAGTATATGTTTCTGGTCTTATTGTTGTTGTTATTACAAATTGAAAATAATAAGCATTCTGTGTATATTGCCTATCATCTTCCTATTTGTTACTCCATTTTGTTATCATGAGATTGATTATCCTTTAGTGAGACTTCTATCCAACTCATTCTGTTAACAATATTTGCCTTGTAAATGAAATAAGAGAAGAACTATAAACGGTATACATTTAAGTAATGTAATAATAATAATAATAATAATAATAATAATAATAATAATAACAAAATCATCTTTACTTCTAATAACATTTTTTCTGCCTTCTTTTATAGGCGACATAAATTCCATTAGTTCGGTTGGTTATTTATAGTTAGATTATTATTACAGTTAGTACTAATAATTACTACTCATAATACTATTCTTATTATTAATGATACTGATTGTAGTTATAGTAAGAACAGAATAATGAGAATGCTTACTATTCGAAAAATCTCAGTAGTCACTATCAACTTAATAGTATATATATATATATATATATATATATATATATATATATATATATATATATATATATATTAAGTATGCAGGTGAATACATCTACATATAATGGGATAGAATTATGGGTCGAGAGAAGAAAAAGAGAGTTGGAAAATAAGTGAATGAATTAATGAGAAGTTAAAGTATAACAAGCAACAAGAATAGTAGAAACAAAAAAAAGTAAATGCCTAAATAACTAATGCACTGGAAATGATAGCAAAAGTAGAAGAGAAAGCATGATACGAATAGATTCCCTTATTAATAGAATAACTGTAAACAATATTTATGAAAATAAAGTGGAAGACTGTAATGTAAAACAAATTTGAATAAATGTATAAATTTCATATGTACTACTTGTATGCATACATGTCTTCTACAAGTTATAGTAGTATAACTTAGAAGAGTAAATATTATAATTTGGAATTATTCGTCTCATTCTTAGTAAAAAAAATGTCGAAGAGAAGGGTGATGGTAGAAGAAAACTATTTAGAATGCACTTACACATGCGTAGATACACACTAATAATAATAATAATAATAATAATAATAATAATAATAATAATAATAATAATAATAGTTTGTAGTTTGAGAATAGAAATTACGGTAATAATTACTGATGAACAGTAATGGAATAATTACTATTCTTTCTACTAATTACAATATCATTGATAACAGCAATGATAATAATAGTAATAATAAAAATAATGTTGATGAGGTACATAATAGAAGACATCTAATTTCTAATATGAGAAGTAGATAGCAAAGAAAATAAGGGCAGAAAGATTTGGGGGGGTGGGGTGGAAAGTGAGATGAAGAGGTGGGGTAAATAGAGTAGATATTAATTGCTTTTAGCTTTTTAGTGTTATTATTATTACTGATTAAACTATTGTTGATGCTTGACTAAGTGATTTCTTTTAGCTTGTAGCTTTATTTTATCCTCTCTATATTAATAAGAATAATGTAAGTGCATTATTCTTATTACAAATGATAATATACAAGTACTCGGAAAATAAGCAATAAAAGGCTTTTTTGAAAATATCAATTGTCTTTCTCATCGTATGTAACAGTGATTTTCACATATCGGTACACTTGAAAAAGAAGTTTATTAAAAAGAAGGAGGCGGAGGGTGACGAGTAAAGAGATGTCGAATTCAAGGACTTAGTTAAATAGTTAGTATTTAGACAATTATGAACATTTATTTGGTTTACTGAAATTTATTCGTGTCCACCATTTATCTTATTCAAATTTGTCCACCATGGATGTATATACATAAATTTAAATTAGGTATGGTATATTTAGATGATAAAATTTCTTATAAGGAGATATATTATTCCTTACCATCTCTCTTTTCTTTATATTCCAGCAGATTACTTGTCTTTAGTAGCTACATTTTCCCGAGTCTGTTTGGAGTATCTTCGATTTTTGTCTCCATTTTCTTCTGTCTCTCCCCAAATTATATATATATATATATATATATATATATATATATATATATTTGATAGTTATAGGAAAGATAACAGTTAACTATTTTAAGTAATTTGGCCTCGCCATAACAACAAAAAATGTCTTCTCATGTAAAACACGAAGAGTAAATTCGAAGGTTCTAATAGTCAGCTGAAATTTTTCGCAACTATTTCAGTGTTAGTAATTAAGCGATACTCAGCTGCTTCAATCATTTTCCCTTCAATTACTTGGCAAGTACTAGATATTAGTGTGTAGTTTACATGGATAATTAAGCTGGTAACTCAACAATACTTGTAGTTTCAATCACCTTTGTCAAGGTAAACTATGATAGGTACGCTTATTACAGGCAGTCGTAGAATAAACTAATTGCTATAAAAAAAATCTTTGATGAAAAATATCCTGTTACAAGCATCACTCACCGATTAAATAAATGGGAAAATGAAAAGTAGTGTTATATACAGCAATGAAGATTGTAAACGTTTGAAATAACATCTATGGAAAAATCATCTATGATCATCAATTTGATAGAGAGAATTCAGCCAGCACTAAAAAATGATTAAACAGCATCACATTAGTAGTTTCTAAGCAATCTTTCGATGTATTCCCCTCATTCATGCACAGTCATAATTAGCCTGAATAGCTCGCAGATAATTATAAGCTATGAAAACGGAAAGCTCCCACGTAATTTTGGGCACTCAATAATGTCGAGTGCATAATAGCAATAAACCTAGACCAAAGATTTCTTCCCAAATACTCCTTAAACCACCTTTCATTTCAGTATAGTTCCTGTGATGCTAAGCTGTTTTGACTAGTAGTCAAACTGCTACCAGGTCGTTCGAATTTGATTAGGATTACTACGAATCTGACAAGAATCACATGGGTCAATATTTAGTGATCAGTCTACGTTTGTCTATCATTATCCACGAATATAACTCTCCTTCACAATGGAGAGTCATTTAAAAATAACTAGAAAATATGTGTTCACTGCATTATAATGATAATAATAACTTATGCAAAATGATCGTGGCGTTATATCACAATTTGATGGAAGTTGAAATTTTACTGTGAAACACAGCCTCAATGGTACAGAGAGTTTGGCGTTCGCCAACCTTGAAGGCTTTAGTTTAGATTCTTCTGGCAAAATCGAGAATGTATACCACTAAAGAGTCCCATTCTGAAACAGAACAGTTGTGCATTACTCTTTGGTTTTTACTAACACCTTACCAATATCACTCTGTGACAAATCCAATCAACTAAAAACTTAATACCAATCTCCACAAAACCACATAAATTCAAATAGTTATCGTTAATTTCTTAAATGTAACAAAATATAATAAATTGACTGATTGTCTTTAGCTAAATTAATTGTTTAATGAAAAACAGGGTATTACTTCCTGTTTTGTTTTTTTTCTTCATAATAAATAATACAATTTCATAATTTCATCTTATTTTATGTAATCATTTTGTTTTTTTTTCTAGCTAACTAACTCTGTTTCCAGGACACATTACAAATAATCATGATGTATTCATCAATGCATACAAAAGTAGTTTAATAGATAAGAAAATGTTCAGAAGTTATAACTAAAATCATCAATTCATTGAATACAATTGATAGTGAATATTATTTTACGTTAGTTACAATTCACATTCTTTTACAGTATTTCTTTATTCACAAAGAAACTGACTAAGTATTGCTACAAGAAAAAAAAAGGAGAAGAAAGTTAAACACAGAATGAAATGATAATATAAAGCTGAAAGAGGTGATTAAAACAGAAAAAGACTTTTGTTAACTTGATATTCATTTAACATTTTAAAAAATATCTAAATGTATTAATATGATGAATGATAAACATTCATCGGATCAGTAAGCTATCTGTTTTTTATTGTGTTTCTTCTGAATGATTCACGTATTTCTTTATCATTAATAATATTGTTATTAAAGAATACTTGTGAATAATCGCTATATGGAGGCAATCCGCTCAGGATGAACACATTGGAACAGAGACTAACCAGGTTCAGTCTATAACAAATCAATGGGATTATACGAATTTATCCTAATACCAATGGGCTCGTTGCAAAGTGTGGCTGTCTGAACTCAGTAGTCTAGTGTTAAACGAGGTGGCGCTTGACAAGAAACGAGCTGTGTTCGAATCCTACTGTAAACATCAATATTGGGATAAAGGTACATCTGGCCGACGAGTCCCAAATAGGACGAAACGCGAGTCCTGGATTTCACATACCAGTCACAATTCGACTTAAATAATATTGTTATACATTTTTGCCTACTTTTCATTTCCTTGTTTTACGAGTATATGTGAAAACTGACTGAAATTAGAATTTATTTATGTGAAAAAAGACTACTTGATGTGGGATTTTCGATCGAAGGTATCTATCCTGATGTAACTTATTCAAAACTTCTATTTAAAGTTTGCCATATTATCATAGTAACTAGTTAAAATCATGTGCTTATTGAAAAATTGTATATAGACATCTCCATCATTGTAATCTAAGGAAGCAGTGTTTTGGACTACTTATTTTTTCATTGATTAAACGATTTTGTTACTGTGTTTGGTGGTTAGAGTATTAATGAGTTTAATCTTTTGCTTTGAGTTGATTAGTGTACTATTTTCTATAATGATGCTATAGGTGCTAGTTGCCTATATAGGCAACTGAATATATATTTTGCTCAATATTCCTCAGTAGTTTTGGATACTGCAATGTTTCACTTGATACAAATAGGTTGTTCTACAAGATCCTGTTCTATTTTTCGGTTAATCGTGATGCTAAATGTTAACTAGTCCCTAGCCTTATTGTTTTGTTTGCTGTTTCTATTATGTTTATTGTGCCATAATATGAATTTAATAGCAACTCAACACTGTGTAGTTGCAACTTCTAACTTAAGGGATATTTAAGCTATCACTTAACCCAAGAATAAGTGAGATGATTTTCTTCTTTAGATTTTACCCCTCCTTATGGGTTACTTGAGAGATTTTGACCAGTTTTATCCTCGTTTCAGTCACGAGCAAACCTCTTAGCACATTTACAAAATGTTTTTGAAACTAGCACTAATTTTTAGTTTTCTGAAGACTGAAACTTCAGATTTCAACACAAGGTTATCCAAAAGAGTGCGAAATCGGGCTTTTGGTCATTACATCATTACTGAAGTATCCAAATAATTATTTTGTTTTGTTACTCAAAGTTTAATAACGTTTGTAATTATCCTGAATATACGAATCAGAAATATATACATAGTTTCTGTGTGTACGATATAGCATCCATGTAACCTGCAGCTGACGAAATAGTTTCTCGCTTTACTCTGGTTGTGATTATATCATCAAGTTGATAAGCTAATGCAATCAAGGTTTCTGCGTAAGCGGTTTCTAGGAGAAATCTTCGTTGGTTACCTGCACATAATATGTAACCCCTGCAACTACTACACTAGAATTCTGAGGTGGAGACAAGGACTTTTCCCACAAGTTATATGAATGTAACTTTTTAAGCATAGGCTAAATACTTTAACACAACTTATATTGTCAGTGGGTTGTTAGCTACTCCATGATTCATTTCATACCCAGTGACTGGATGAAATACAACAACCACAAAATCATTTGTCGAAAAATTAATTGACGACCAATAAAGTCTTTAGTACACACACTATGTTTTCATCCATATCCATGGTGTTTGCGTTGAGAAATTACAAAAAACTCGCTTATTTATCTAGGAAAAAAAATCGAGTATTAGAATAAATAGCTGAAGAAAATATGAGATTACACTGAAGTCACTACTTATTTATTGATGTTGTTGCTTGATTATAAGCTTAATCAAGTAGTTGTGCATGAAGCTATTACCTATCTGTTAATATCTAAGTACTATCGATTTCATATATCCTTTAAAATTACAATAACACACTAAGCATTCATACCTAGTTGTTAAGATGGGGATTACAGTATTCTAACAATTATCCGTAATTGCGTATTATCCAATAGCTACTGGAATATTTGACTTTCCGAATTGTCAACAAAGTAGTTTCATAGGAAATTCGAAAATAGTCTAAAGACAGAAATAGTCGTTTGGACAATTATTGAGGAAAATGGCATCTCAATCCATCCAATTAGTGATACCTCATTTATGGAATTAATCACACAACGGCTACCTTCAGCTTTTTGTCGATTGACTGTATAGTGTTATATGTAGTTGAAACATACGATAGCAGGTAATCTGTGAAGAAATTATGGATACGTCTGTGTTATAAATATATATGTCCTATTAACTAAACCATGTTTCTTTTATTGTATTCAATAACCTGACAAATAGATTTTCCATGTGTAGTACATATGTACTTCTAAAGTATGATATATTGATTTAGGTATATTTAGGTAGTGTCTTTATTGATGTTTCATTTGCTTATATTTATACTGTCGAAGAAATTGCTATTCATACTGCACCTAGAAACTTCCTACATGTATTTACATGAGGTAAGACTTATCCAAAAGTAACCTAAAGAGTCCTTTTAAATCTGGAAACTCCATAAATCGACGGGTTATTTTTCACAAATATATCAACTCATAATTTGCCAAACTTAATAAAATATATTCTGAAAGTTTTACTAAAAGATGCTAACTTACTCGAATCTTGGTTGTAAACAATTATGGCCTATCTCAAGCTGACATCAAATTCAGTTACCACTAAAGTTTTCGACTGACTTATCCATTGTGGAACAGCCAGATTTACTTGATGAAAAGCACTAATATGATCAATCTAATGACTTAAAATGAAAACACAAAGTATTATACAACACCAGCCCACTTGATAAGTGGAAAAAGTTTGTAGAAAATGAATTACATATTACACTTACTTCGCATAGAAATGTTGTTTATAACCCAGATCGTCTCTCTATTTGTCACGCATGAGCTCGTAGGTGAGCACTGTAAAGTTTCAAACTAATGGCAATATATTTTGAAGAAATAACTGATATTTCCAACTTTAAAATTAATATCCTGTCTCAAGTGTGTGCAAGAACCTAAATACTTGTAAGATAATGTATCTCTTTGTGTTCACTTAATAGATTAGTTAACTGGTGGTGGAAGTGAGAGTGTCCACTGTTTCTGAGGAGTCTAATACTAAGATGAAACTATACTTTAGTGATGCCCGGTTTTCACTGGTGCTCAACTAACATCAATGTTTGATAAATACGAACAACTAAAATTACTTATTTATTTATTCCGTTTGCTTATTTTCAGTGATACATTGAACATAGCTTTCAATGTTCACATATTTAAGTTGTAGCCATGCGTAATTGTGTATAAAAAAGAGAATACATATATAATACGTTTATTATCAATCTATGCACTATTGCTATTACTTCTATTACTTGGTGTATATGTGAACAATTGTAGCTGATTATTTGTAGAGCGGTAATTTCATTCTTTCCTTAATTCTTTTCTGTATAAGGTAATAGAAAGTAGACTCTGAAGTGTACCTACTTAACTAAATGTATATAATATTATGATTGAAGACAGGATAAAGCTTGTTACTATTCTACAATCTATTTGTGCATGTGTTTATAGTTGTATATTGAGTTAGAAAATGAATGAAGCGTAAATAGAAACAGGATACCCCGATCTTATGCTCGAATGATTTAGGAAAGATATGTAGTATAATGACATTAAGAATAATAAATACAATAGTAATAATATTAGCAACAAGTAGAGACAGAAGCCTTTTTAGAATAATGAAGACAAGTGGTGGAGGAAAGAAGAAAACATTTTTCTGTACATTATTTTTCTATTGAGAAAATTTTAATTTCTGTGATAATGTAGAAGATAAATAATATGATTACTAGGTACGAATATATCATAACCATATACACATACATGTATTCATGAAGGACCAACTCATACGAATAGATATAGATTCAAACATATTCTAAAACTTATCAACATTTATATTATTGAATATAAATTTCTTACAATAGATTACATTGTCTGTAATCACAATCAAAAAAGAAAAAGAATTATTACATGAATTTAGAAAACTAAAATTACTTAATATTTCTTTTTATGCTTGTAAATTGATAAGTAGTAACTAAAGTATAGAATATTATAGAATATCCTAAATAGACTAAAGATGAGAATGATAATCATTCGAAGTATACTAGCTAGTTAACGACAGATATGTAATAGTCTATTATAGAACTGAAACCGATATTACTTTGTGTAATTCTTAAGTAGTTTCTGGTTTTAAGTTGAATAATTTGTCATCCTTTTTTCAGTTGTTTATTGTTCATTACAACATGCCAACATTAATGGCATGAATTGACACTGAATCAAATAAATTTATTATACTCCCTTAGTAGTTCATTCATCAAAGAGAAATATTTACTTTAATCGATATTGACGATTTCACCAGACATGTGTATTGATGTTATTCAGTTAAAATGAACAATCTATAAAGTTAAAAGTACACATCAACTTCAAGTTGCATATAAAGTGGAATAAGCTGTCAAGTGATCTGTTAATGTTAAAAGTAATTTATTAGTGTTGGTGATAGATAGTTGGAGGTGATCAGTGTTAAATCATCAACCTCTGTTTCCAGCCAGTTGACATTTGTCTCTAAGATGTATCTAGAATTTTGAAAGGAATTCATACCACATAAGGGAATCGAAAGGGATTAGTTAAGTTTTACAATCAGCGACGTCATCACTTTATTATTCCGGCTGACTTCCTGTAGGATTGAGACATTGAATAATTACTGAGTGGTGACTAATCTAATGCTCGTATTGTTCATAGTACTGATCGAACTTAATCAGTCAGTTTGAAATGTGTTTATATGTCGTGGATTCAAGTCTCTAGATTAGCATCGATGTTTTTCAAGATTGCATCACGCTTCATCAACGAAGACCAACTATTGCTAAACATAAGTCAAGAATTTTTAACCTCTAATCAACTGGAATAATGCACTCAATGTTTAATTATTTTTATTAGTAGTAACATTGCATCATGTACGGTGGAATCGAATTCGCATTAAATATTAGAAATACAATTCATTCATCAATTTTCATACAATAAATGTTGCTAATAGTTCATGACACAAATATTCTCCAAGTTAACTGAACTACAGGAAATGCGATTGCTTTGAAAATAAAGAGTTGAGACTATTGATAAATGCTTCGCAATTTATTGAATCGCTAAACGACGATATCGGATGTCAGTAGTGTCTGTGCTTACCTGTAAATTGTAAGTTTGAAATAATGCACTTAGGTCGAAAAGTTAACTTTTATTTGAATACTTATAAGCACATGGTTTAGTTTGATGGCTATCCTTGAATATTCGAAGTCGACTTTTAGCCAACAAAGCATTAGAAACGTAGTTTTATTGTAGCTGATGGCCATAATAATTTGGTTTGTTAATTCCTGTTAGACAACGGTTCTGTAATAAGGTACAACAATTTTACCAAAAGAACTATTGACACTATCATATATTTAAGACTCCCTTTAAGGAAGCTATAAGCATACAAAAAATGAAAGACAATTATCCCTTATCAAAGTGATACTTTACCACACACCGATTAAGTTAGGAAATATGAAGAATAAAATTATAATTCGATGAATTAATAGTATTTTTCTCACAACAAAACCCGACGCACTGGATTTGATTTCATGTAAAGTAGATGTACCATATTTAGAAATCTCAAAAAAGGATAAAACATCTGTTTATTGTTCTACAGTTTTGAAGGTTTTTAAAATTGATATCAACCAGTGACTATCCATCAAGATATAATCTAGTTATAGTTAAAGGTTTTAGAAAGGAAATAAAGGATGTTGTTTGTTGACTGTAATTCTTAGAATTTACCATTTGGCTAAAAATTAAGGAATCAGTAAAGAGTATCAGCATAAACGTATATGATGATATGTAATGCTTATCTTACTAATATGTTCTTTCAAAACGACTACTGGTACTTATGCTTAAGTATGTTTGGAATTCTAAAGATTTTAGTGCATATTTGTTTTGTATAGCTTTATTGTCTTTAGAGCAGTTATCTACCAAGAAACATATTTACGCTAACAAAATTTTTTATCAAAAACAAATCAAGTGAATAAAAATGTTCAGGCCAGATTAAACTGTCCGTTATGGTAGATTCTATCAAAAAATTACACCCACTATTTATTCATGGTAGACATACAACTATACACGCAGAAACACTGTTCCATACTCTTAATTGGAGAAAGAAACATCCAAGATTTATGCACATACAGGATGTTGACAATTATCTTTTCATATACTTGAAAATTTAAGGGCATGCATTGATAAAATTTCTCTCCAACATTTAAAAGATATTTATTTACGTATAAATTTGTCTTGAATAAATTATTATGAATGCCCTAATTACTTTATAAGACTGTTATTATGATTATGATTATTATTACAACTATAGTAATTACTTTCATCTCTACACTTTCAACTACGCTATATGAATGTCAAATTTATACACACACAATTACAAGTTTACAATCTACACTAAGACATGCAGTGAATTGATCTTTATATTACTACACTGGTTTCCCACTAGAATTACTACTACTATTACTACTACAACAACTACTAATGCTTCAGATGGTAATAAAAACTGTTAAGAGACAAGAAAATATAGCACTAACCAACAATGCTTTGAAGACCATTGAAATTAATTAATTTAGACAAGAAGTAGAATAATAATAATAATAATACCAGATATCATAAAATGACTTTCTCCTGTCGTTTTTTTTTCTTTCAGTATTACATATTATTTTATTGCTTTATATGTGTCTGTTTATTTATTCACTCTATGAAATAACTTTTAAAGTAAATAAATTCATGCAAGCATGAATTCACATTGCCTATATCTGTATAAATTTATGCATAGATGCACATTAGAATAATTAGTTGTTATATACGGGTGTATATTGTTGATTTGTTTCTTTTCTATGATTTCCTTGATGAGTTTAGGTTAAGAGTAGTCTACGATAGAAGTTAACTGGCATTGTAGTATTAAATGGAATATACTGTTTGATCATTTCTCATAATACTACTAACAGTAATGTTATCCTTATGATAATTGTTGCTTTTATTCTATGATTAATAATAATAATGACTTCTCATAAATTATAAGTTCTAATAGATTTATAATTATTGAGATAATTAGAACAAAGTAGAAGAGAATAATTTCTAAAAGGCCAATATCCTATCGTTATTACATTGTATACAAGTATCGAACACATCATCTAATCATATAAGGTGCATATATATATATATATTCTGCACAAATTCCTGTAAATCTACATTACATAGTTGAGTAAAACTTGACCGTATGTTTTTATTTCGTTGAAATAAAAGTTGACCGGAAGTCAAGTTTTGAAAATATAGAGGGACATTAAGAATACTTAGAGTAATGTAACTAGAAAATTTGAGATAGAAGTTAAGGAGAACTGGAATCATTGAAAGAAAACGTTTATATGTCCTTCCTTATTTTATTTTTATTTTCTGTATAGAAGAAAAGCTATAACTTGAGTAGAAGACAAAAACAAAACGATAAGCAGTTTAACATCATGTGTTTATTCAAGTGAATATATCTCTTTGTAAGTAGGGGTTTTAATATATATGTACACATATAATCGTATATATATATATATATATATATATATATATATATATATATATATATAATTCAGTATATCTATCCTGTGTAAGCCTAATATGTAAATAAATATATGCTTGCATGCCTATCCAAAATAATAATGATTAGCGGAACCAAATTAGATGTACATAAGTCAACAGAAGTAACAGTTGAAATCTAATCTTTATAATTATACACAACGAAAAGAATTATGTCAATTATGTTGGAAAAAAAGAATAATAAAGAATGTAAACTAGTAAAAGTTTATGATAAATTAGATTTTTTTTTCTTCCGTAGAGTTTATCAACAACAAAAGAAACTAGTGATAATAGATCATATGAGAAAGAAAATAATTTTTTTTTGTTATTCTAAATATTCTTGCTAGACAAAACAGTTCACTGATAACAATAAACGAGATGAATGTAATGAAAGTTATGATTATGAATGATAGGAGGTTAGTGAAGAGGTGGGGAGGTGGGGAATGATTTATTGCCTTAATTGAATATAATTGATAATATTCTGTTCTGAAAGTTGAAATATCAAAATAATAATTTTAAGTTCCAAGTTTAGTTGTAGTTACACTTTATTAGATAAATGTAACGAATTGACGAGTTTAAGTGAATTCCTTTTAACAGTCAATTATAATTAATAACGACTTATGTATCTGTCTAACTTCATACTATAAAGTGAATAGATTACATTCTGTATCGTGAAGCTAACACTGTACAATTCATGACAATACAATTGTATATGTTAAATCGTTGTATTAGACGTTTGAATTTTTCATTGTACTATTTTACTAGATTGTCGTACCGAAATTTCGCAATGGAGATATTCTCCTCTGATAAACAAACATAATATTCTGTGAGATATTATAACTTTAATTCAATAATATGTTAGTTTGATAAAAAAAATTACAATGAGATGGTATGGAAGTTTGCGCCAATGAAGTCGTCCAGAATGTTAATGAAAGCTTATCAATTAAACTTTTTAACTCAGAGAACATAGTATAACCAAAACTAAATGATGTTCAAATGTAGTTCAACGAAGTTGACGAAAATATGTTAACATGTTCAAGTATGTAATAGAGGAGCATGATTATGCTAACTTCTTAAATTTATTCCAAGCCGATTAGTATTATTAATTTTGTATACGTATCTTGACAACTAGAGGTTTTTCACAGATCATTACTGATAGTTTCTTACAGAATCTATAGACTATAGTTAGTATATTTATCAAATACTTCAAATAAGTCGTTAAGAACACAAAGAGAGTAATAACATTTTATTTCAATTAACTTTTTTTCATAACTAAACACAAATACACCTGATCATACATTTAAGTACGTAGTCAACACCAACTAATTGGTGGTGAGTACATTATCATAACCATTATGAAACAATTAAAACTCGACGCTGTAAAGATCAAACTGAATGAAGAAACACGTTATCAAATTATTAGTTAATTGCCTTTAATGTTTATGGGATAATAGAAGGAATGAAAGATTCAGTTTTGAAAACCAGTTAGTTGCTCTATTTAGTCGGTCACCTAGGAACAAAAATGGAGGGTAAGTTTGGAGACACGTTGAATATTAAAAATAATTACTAACAATAAATTGGAATTAGATCAGGAATAAAATAAAGATTAAGAGTAGAGTTTAACTCTTGAAATTAGTTCGATAGTCAGGGTAAAGAAAGTAAACCTACTAATGTTAGCATATTATTTGCCAATATAAATATGCCTACAATAGAAAGTATTATATTTAGATGTTAGTTGACAAAGATAACTAATTGGATCTATTGGTTGTACCTGATTCTTGTCTTTAGACAAAATATAATAATATGCTCAATGGAATCTTTGTTCCAAATTACCAATAAGCATTTGTTTTTCTTGTGTAGGACTACTCTTCAGTAAACACCATAGATCCTTTCAGGAAGTCTAACCAATAACCTTCATGTTGGTGAATGCCCAACCCTCTGATTACTGAGCCTGAATCATTTTGTAGATTACCCACTTTCATCAAATTGTGTTACAGCATGATTATCATTTGTTGTCACTGAAGATATTTGTTTTACTTTCGACAAGTCTGCACTCCAACAGTTATGATAGCTAAGCATTCAACATAATGAAAGCTCTTGATTGAATCCCATGTCAGATTCGATGCTATACACTGCTGGGTCCAGTAGTAAGACAAAATGGCTATCCAGTGCTCCCTGGATTTTCGTGATATCCAACTGCCATCAACCTGTGACGAAATACAAACGACTAAACCTAATACCCGTCTCTACAAATCCACCTTAAATAATTTTATCTTTGTGTTGAAATCTTTAAATATTGAATTGGCTGAAATTCCTTAGTGCTTTACAACCATTTTATTTTCTAACACAGAATGATGAAAAATTGAAAGTTTATAGGAATATTTTCTGAATACCATATTGATTTAGATGTTACATATTTAAAATGTAACGTTACGTGTTAAAAGTTTCAATTGCTACTTAACTTTTATCTAAAACCTGTAATCTATATTACTCAATATACTTTGCAATAATCATTACACTGTCTGATAATCAATGATTTCATGACTTGATATTCTATAATATTCCAGTTAATCTAGAATAGGATAGATTATCATAATTTTAATGAGTGTTAGTGACATATGAATTTAGTTAACATCAAGATTCAGACGGGATTTTCTGCTCACCTAAATATACAAGCAGACAGAGAGTGGCCCCATAAGAGTTATTATTATCGATATTATTGAATATATCTGATGTAATTTATAAACAGGCTAGTCGTCTGATGATCAGAAATATTCATTTGTTTATAAATCGTCATACCAGTAGTTAGAAAGCATAAATCGTTGAGAATAATATCAATTAGAGTGAATTTATTCCTCCACTCGCCCCCTCTCCATAGTTAACCTAAAAAACAAGATAATAAGTCTTATTACTTGAATAATCATTACATAATCATACAAAATGGAGAATACTTAGCAACGACAATTTAACTTATTAATTTCTCATCGTTAATCTATGTAATTGTAAACATTCTGTATCATAAATTTTCATCAGTTATATAAAAATTACCTATTTCAATTCCATGAATTTTTGTTAGATATTTTATTCTTCTGAATGTTAAGTACAAAATACTTTGAGATAATTTCTTTTTACAATGAAACACCTCGTAGTTCTAACAAGCCTACTGTTATTACTTTTCAAAATATACTATACGTTAGTACTATCTGCTTGTACTGTAAACTTTTTTGCCATTGGTTTTGTTCTTAATTAATATCTTCATTAGGTATAAATTTCCTAACAGTGACTCGTTACCCAAACCCTTTTATGTAGATAAACCAGGATCATTCTAATCATTGGCTGTAAACTAGTATGCTCTCATTTACGAAATGCTACTTGAGAATAAACCTATTATTATTATTATTATTACAAATTGAAATTTGTATTAAAACTATACTACATTCTCAATCAAAATACTATAATACTTTTATCCGACAAGAGTTCAATCGGAAACAATGTAGGAATTAAATTACAATCTATAATTTAAATCCAGGACGAGCATTTTCTCCTATTTGGAACTTATCAGACAGATGTACCTGTATTTCGGTGTTAAACTTCACACCGGGACTTGAACTCAGTTCGTTCTGTATGAACATTCACAATGTTTACCACTAGGCTACTAATCTAAGACAACCACATTTGTGCAAAAGGTATTTATACATAATTTGAATGTGTGTATATCTTACCATTGATTTGTTATGGACTAAAGTTGAACAGTCTCTGTTGTCATATGTGTACTCAGAACAGATTGCCCTGATACAGCGGTAGTTTGCAAGTATGAATTCGGTCAGAAATGGACCGGGTTCGAGTCTAGTTATAAACAGCAACACATAGATAAAGGTGCACTTAACCGGCGAGTTCTAAATAAAACAAAATACATGTTTTGTATTCCACTTGTTAGCCTTAGTCTAACTTAATGCATAATTATAAACCACCGCTGTACTGATATAGTCTGGAAACAAAGACTGATCAACTTCAGTTCATAGCAAATCGACTGCAAGATACAAATACCTTCAAATCATATGAATACGATATCATTTCGTGAAGATAATCACTAAAACATTTTTTTTGACATTATACAATTTACACTGGTATATATTTTCAAGTTGATTGATATGTATAAAATATAAATAATACTAATATACTACTAATATATCCTGTAATGATAAAATGTGCTTATCTACATTTATTAGTTAATTATCATGTACAACATTTATGACTGCTTGTTATTCAGGTTACGTTCTCATACATTCAGAACAAAATTGTGCATTATGTTGATTAGACAATTTGCAATAATCATAATAATCATATGTAAATGCTTTGATATTAATTGTTGAAATAATTATTTCTGACCTTAAAAAAAAAAAGAGTAAGTTTTTCAGTGTATTATAACAAAAAAAACTAAAAGATGACATTGTTAATGTTGATATGTTAATATGTATTATATAATGAATTAATTGAAGTTAAAAGTGTATACTGTTGGAGAACGTGTAGTGCAAAACTGAATGTCCTCTATTAGGTTCTCTCGCCCTACCCCCCCCCACCTTCAGTAAGGGAATATATGTGCTCACAACTGTAGGGTTCATATGAAGATTAAACATTTGTACAGTGATTCTCGATATATAATGATCATATAGATCAGGTTAATTTGTGATGTGAACGCATAGTTGTTAATTAATTTTTATACAATTTATGTTTAAGCTGATGAAAACTTATTAAAATTATAATTAACTACTATTTAATAATAATCATTATGTTATTTAACTCTGCTTATAAATTTCTACTGCTTACATAGCTTCTACATAGCTTGACACTGCATGAACTATGCTTCAATATCAAATGATTAAAGACTACTAATAAGAGAACATGAACCTTGGTTTAGAGGTGATTTGATGCCAACAAAGTGGTGTATCCAGTATCTTGATAAGAACTATGTTGTTTACATGATACACAGATTGATTAGTTAATGCTATAATCAAAGATATTGCCACGTGAGTATCTAGTACTATCAAAACTGAAGATATATCTTTCTGATAAATGTAGCTCAGCATGAAAAAATAAGTCTAACGCGTCATAATGGCTTCCTCCAAACACTTAACATACTAGTTATATTTTTATGATGGAAAATAATTTTACTTTCATTGACGTCAGGTTATTCATTAAGCGATTAGGAACTACTGAATCAATGAATGAATAAAACTGATCACTAACCAGAATTTATGTTAACCGTCTAAAGAATAAATTTTCAAAATTTAGATATTAAACGCGCAAATTTTTAATAATAAATAGATACAATGAAACTATTTACTTGTTTTTGTAGTTGAATGTTTCAAAAGTAACTACCAACAGATCTAACTAAATTAGAATGATTCACTTCCATGGAGGGAAGATGTAGGATTGTTTAACTGTGATAAACCTTATGATTGAGTATTAGGATAAACTTATAACTTCCTGTTGATTTATTATGAACTGAAGCTGGTCAGTCTCTGTTGCCGTATATGCGTCCTCAGCGGATTGTCTCGATATAGCGATTATTCACAAGTATCATTTGAGAGACTGACCAACTTCAGTCCATAACAAATCAACGAGAAGATACAAGTTCATCCTAATGCTTATGTGTCAGTTACACAAGTTGGTCTGTATGAACTCAGTAGTCTAGTGGTGAACGAGGTGGCGTTTAGAATAAAACAGACTGAGTTCGAATCCTACTGTGAACATTAACATTGGAATGTAGGTACATCCAATTGACGAGTCCCAAATAAGATGAAACGTGCTTTCTGGATTCCACTTACCAGTCAAAATCCAACTTAAATAAATTATGATTGAGTGATTGGAATTTACATTTATAAGAAATACTAAGTTTTTTTATAGTTTCAACATATTTTAATGATAATATTATTGTTTTTATCATAGATTAATTCGGCTTAGATTGACATCGGTCAACATTATGTATCTGTTGCGCAGTACTATGGTGTTATCGACTAACAAATAGAGTACCTAATAATTTTGGAAAGAATTAACCATTTATCCATGTCTTTATCACCATTGAGATCATAGTCAACTAAATAAATGATTCATATTGATCATAGAAACTCACTATTTATATATCATTATCTATTGCATGTAGATAATGGTCTACAGTGACGAAAATGTCGTTCGTTTTCATTTATAGTATTTTGTTGTCTACCGATAACGGAAGCTTTCGTAAGATAATTCAGTGAGGAGAATAGTAGAAATTTGTTAATTTTTCATCACCTTTGTTCAGGAAAATAAATGGTTTCAAAATAATGCTATTTCTCGAAGATGAAGTGTGATCTATGGTTCTAACTTCGCCACAGTAGTGAGTGCAGAGGAAGTAGCCCTAAGAAAATTATGATGCGTATGTACACCAGGTTCAAATGAATTTGATTGTAATAAAAAGAAGTGAAAACGTCGAGCATATTACTTCGAAACTTTTAAAAAATTCATACTGTTAAGACAAAGATTGCGTGACTAGTTTCTGGTTGCTGTGTTGTACAACTAACTAAACTTAGTAAAATCTGTGTAATTCAACACTGTAACTGACTGTTTTATTTATTTATAAAGGGATTTCTAGTCCAGATCTGATATCTCTTCTAATCGCTTATTAAATTTTAATAAGATCTTAGATAGTCTACAAAAATCAACATCATCTTTCGATCAACCGATAACGTACACATAAATTAAATTAATACACAAATTCGTCAGTCACTTCACAGATTTCCCAGTTATGTTAAACAGTTAACCTAAAATTTACACAATAAGTGTCACCAACTTTAACGGCATCTGGAGTGGCTACTTATATGGAATAATGTAAGTTAGGTTAATAGGGGTGGGAAAAAACAAACTAAACATATTCACATCAGCTTATTTGAAGGTCATGTAAAATGAATGTAATACACGAAGTACTTTAGGAACATTTGTATTCGAATACTCTGCTATCTTTAACTTATGGCCTCGGTTGTTTGTTTTGGAAACTGTAACTGTGGCATCCTATTTAGGGTGATAATGTGGTGACCAATGTAGATTAGCTCAGGCTTACTTTGCGCCTATCAACCAGCCACCTTAAATCATCTGTAAGTAATATTAACAATGATTAAAACAGATTTATTTACTCCTTATATAATTATCTCTATACAGTTATTTATCAACAAGGTTAGTAAGTTTTACTAAAAGTTCTAAATAAAGCATCAACAAACGGCTTATTTCAGTTAGTGAATACAAGATAGCATATCACTGACCTAAGCTACCATCGAGTTTTATTTCCCAGTGAAGTTCGTTCATTAGAAACGGTCATAACGAATATTATGTCAATAAACTATGTACTTCTGTATGATAGCAGTTTATTCTGGAAACTGAGTTCTAAAAGCTGAACAACTATACAAGTTAAGCTGACAGGATGGTAATTATATACATTTAAGTCAACTCAGTGTTAAATGCGATGGCAAGTAGTTGGAATGCCTGTTTCATAGAATAATTGAAATAATTATTTGTTACTGTTTAAGCTTAAAGGACGTTTGAATTAATATACATAAAATAATATAAAATTTTCGGTACGTTGGAGTTCGATCAAATAATGTAAACATACTAAAGTGGTGAATGAAATTCGGCGATATTGGGGGGGATTGTAAAAAGAGAATGTGATAGATAGTCACCTTATCATAATTAGTACTATTCTAACACGGATCAGCATTACTTGTGAATTATCGCTGTATGAAGGCGATCCCCTCAGGATGCACATATGACAGGAGAGAGTGATCAATTTCAGTTCATGATAAATGAACGAGAAGAGTCGAATACACTTTAACTATAAATACATACCAATTGTACAAGTGTGACCGTCTTAACTCAGCAGCCTAGTGGTAAACGTGGTGGTGTTTGGCACGGAACGAATTGACTTTGAGTTCCAGTGTGAA
This sequence comes from Schistosoma japonicum, assembly GCA_025215515.1. Taxonomy (NCBI): domain Eukaryota; kingdom Metazoa; phylum Platyhelminthes; class Trematoda; order Strigeidida; family Schistosomatidae; genus Schistosoma; species Schistosoma japonicum. The sequence goes on from CM046068.1 coordinate 3,973,858, forward strand.
CATCAACACTGAGATACAGGTACATTCAGCTGATGAATCTCGAACAGGACAAAACACTTGTCCTGAATTCCGGTTGCTAGCTACAACCTGTTGGGGATATTAGATCCCAAAAACTCACTTGGCAAACCTGTTATTTTTGGGGTTTTATTGTGTAAATTTAAATTTCCTGTTTTCGTGCCAAAAAGTTCCCTTCTCACCTTCAGTCCATGTTTTCCACTTGGTAAGACGCTAAATCTTATCGGTTCATGGCTTATTTTAGTACGTTATTTATGACATTCCAAGGACGCTCTCTGTTTTTGTATGTATAGGCATGAGTTGTGCGTGTTGATGTCGTCTGACAGGCTGCCTGTGGAATTAAACGCTTCTTTCTGTCTTTAACTTCTTACTCTAGTTAGCTGGGCTGGGGCGCTGCGGATTAGCTTAGCTTCCTGTTATTGTGTCGCTATCTTACTTTCCTTAGCAGGTATCGAGGTGTCACTATAACTCGCAAATTCTTAGCACAATCAGATTCAAACAAGAATCAACAAAGCAAAATAATACAAATACATTATAGCTTTATTTGATTACGTGGCTAAACGCCACATATAAAGCAATCAAAAGATAAAGGTAATTTTCACAAAAAAATTGGAGTCAGTTACTTAGTTCTGGGTTAAATCTCCCCAGACGTGTAGACTCATAATTCTACATAAAGGTACACTGATGGCTTTTATATATCACAGATTTTTGGTACCAAACCTCAAAAATTAGCTTAATTTTTCATTTCTGGACTGAGTTCGACAAACATACATTGACGTATAGTTGAAATGCTCAAACTATGACGATTAATTTGTGTATATTCTCCGTGGATTTTCAAAGAATCCCATCTAATGAAAGTTACTTTTTAATAAGTAAAAGATCGTTTCCCACCCAAAAAGGTGTTAAAATGCATACGAAATAGGTAGTGACTGAAATTTCATTTACATTTTTAATAGAAATGGTTGTCATCATTTGTGTTTTATAACCTAAATTGGATAAATATGTTACACTGATTGTGTATCTGTGTAGGTCAAATTATAGTCATTTTAAAAACTGATTCACCATTCATGTGTTTAATTGATTTCTTAATCTTAGAATTTCTATCGGTAATCACTTAATAACCTACTTCATTCTTTTATTTCCTCTTCCATTTCATTCTAATATTTATGTACATAAAGATTTCTATTGAAGTATCATCGAAATAAGAAAAATATTCACATGAATATTGTTTTTTATCACCATTACTAAAATAATTTCATGAGAAGTCTATTAAAGTGACTCTTTCTTTAGAAGTTTTATACTTGTAAATTTTTTTTTCTTTTCTCAATTTTAACATCTTCTCTAACCGGATATTAAGGTCAACAAATGAATGAATCCTTTTATATGACCTCCTTTTTAAGAATATTTATTAACTGTTTTTTTTTATACAAAAAAAAGTCAATTATTAACAATCCATTAGAGTTATTCAATATTTATTACAGTAGAATATAAAGAAAAATTAATAATAATAATAATAATAATAATAATAATAATAATAATACAATACGAAGATAGACATAAAATGAAACAGCTTTCATGGTAGTGGTATACATTCCCTATCTCTTCCAGGATTACTAACAGCTAGAGAGCTAGTGGAAATCAATATGGATTACACAACTGATTCAGTTTCAGAATCATCAATAGTAAGTATCCATTACTTTAAATAGGGTTGATTTTCATGCCACTGAATCAGATTGTGTGGTAATGTACAACGTTTATTCATTTACCGTCGGTAAGTTTTTCGTTCACTTTGAAATGTAGTGATTCAGTGTCCTATGATAAACAGTAGTTTACTGACTGAAGACGATTCGTTATGTAAATTATATTCAGATCACATATAACCAGTTAATCGAATTTATTTTTTAAGGTTCCAGTTATGTCACCAACCAGGACGAAATTTATATTTATAGTTAACTGTAGACTGTTTATAAGCAAGAACCACTATTGTGTACTTTCTACTGAAGTCATTTAAATAAAACTCTGTATACATATTTGTTTTGTGATGCTTTATTGCCAACTGTTTATTTAAAAGCTATGCTTATCTGTCAAAGTTGTTACATTGGTATAAATAGAATTCTTTGATGAAATGAGACGAGAACTTCAACAGATCACTCACCAACTATCCCAGCGACAACATATCGAGTAAACAGTTTGAAAATCTACAGTGTCCTATCAACCTTCACCATCTTTTCCTAATTTCTCCCTCAGCTGGATTATAGTGAGTTTGTTCTCTACCATAGTAGGTTGGTACTGATGGTGTCTAGTCAACAAATCCGAAGTATCTTGTGTAAACAACTGTTTATGAATACTTGTTTCTTTTGAAGGATGCTTTTCATAGTTCTGAAAACAAGTTTCAGCTCCATACAATAGAACTGTGTCATCGTTCATATTATAAATTCTGACCATGATATGAGAGCCAAACAAAATAAAATAACTTTTTATTCTGAACCAATAATTGATCTTGCTTTTCTCAAGTTAATAAAAGAAATGGAATGTTTGGGAATTTCAGTATGTGAAAATATCAGAGAACTTTTTTAATTTTACGGTTAAACTATATGACAGTAGAGACCATGAACAGAAAAATGTTATTTCAGTGATTACTGGGAATCTAGAATGGATTCCTCTTCATTTGCATCTTAGCACAAATATGTTATTCGTCCCATTTCCTTATCAAATAATCATTAATCACATAGATTAAACATACACATTAAAGTAGTTTAGCTTAAGAAATACTATGCATTGACAAATAGATTGATAATCATAAAATGTTTAAATTTTCCGCTTTTACTAATCAGGACTAGAACTGATACCGGACTATACTGATACATGTGTCACTAACGGATCAAGTCGACAAAACATTCAGTCACAAGTTATCAGGTATATGGGCAGTAGAGAAATCTGGAATGATCATGTTCTCCTATTTAGGACTCTTCAAATGCATATATTTATATCTCACGACTGCAAATTCCAACACTTCGATTCGAATGTATTACTTCAAACAAATAGCATTATTCACTGAGTCCCCTTATCATATTACCTTTCATTTTATCTTTATTTTTCACTAGTAACAATTTTCAGGTTTCTATGCAATTTATAAAACAGCAATTGTACAAAGAAATTTTTTTCACTTAGTTTCTTCAAGCATCTACACTAATATATATATATATATATATATATATATATATATATATATATATATAACTTATAATAAAGATAAAATCGATACCAGTCAAAAGGTAGTGTATCAGATTGCAATAAAGCAAGTACCAATATGTTCATAATGATAACTATAAATGATTAACAGAAGGTAAAGTAGATAAAGTGACTACTACTGGATCGTTATAGTCATGGATTGAATAGTGATACTTCGGAAATAAAATGACTCATTGCATAATCTCAAGTAAAATAATAAATAAAAGTTGTCATAAGGGATCGAATATTATTACCAGATTAAAGTGAATGGACTGTATACATAAAAGAGGCAAACAGGTTTTATCTGCACCAAAATGTTCAAAAAACAATAATTATAATAATTACAATAACAATAATCGATTGGATACGTCATAGACTGATGTTAGCTGAGTACCATTGAAAAATATTTATCACAAATTGATAGAAATGGAAAGTCTAACATTGGATGCCGACTGGCCCAATTGTGTAGATGGTTAGGTGTTCGTCGTCAACCTGAAGCGCATGGTGAGGAGTCTGATGTGCGCACTTTTGAGGAGTTCAACACTAGAACGAAAAAGCTGTCCGGTGCTCCCTGGTTTTTAATGGTACCCTGCCAACACCAATCTGTGTCGTGTTTAATCAATTAAAAATACCAATCTCCACAAAAAAATAAACCCTGTCAATCCAGCTATAACAATAATTGTCAACAGAGGAGTGCTGGGAGGAGGAGGTTAATATAAGCAGGTAATGGAGTTAGAAAAATATTTTAATAACGGTTACGTAAGAATAAAGAGATGACTACGAAGATGATTTAGGCACATAACGATGAAAAATTTTGAAAAAATTAAGAAAAATTGAAGAATAAAAAGGGATGTTAAATAAAGTCAAATTTTAACCCAGTTAGTGTCCAAGGTAGAGCATGTGGTTGTGCAAACTTTCCTGAATTCACAGATTACGTTTGTGGATGTGGGTAGCAATAACGTCGGCCATGTGTCGATGACGGATCTTCAAGTTATGTGGGACATTTGATAGAATTCCATAAATGGTTTGAAAGATTTATTAAGGTAGACAGTGTCCTACATGAAATAGCCAGAATGAAACTTTTAATCGATCACACTTACTTTTTGCTTGACCAGAACAAATGATGTTCTGTAACGCGAAAATGTAGCTATCGAATTGTGCACTCTATATAACTGGCTGCATGGTAGCAGCTAAATTTATAAATGTAGTTGAAGGTAGTGAATTCAGACAGTCTATCTTTCGTTGTTGCAGAAATCTAAGGTCGGCTGTAAAATCTTGTTTAATTTACCTGTATAGAAAGTTTTTCTGAGTATCCATCCCAACCTCTGAGTTAAGATCGTGCATGTGACGTTATTTTTGAACTGTAATTTTAAAAATAATGACTTTTTAGGAGCAGTCACTAACCTTGGGTTTCACTTCCCTTGATTTTAGTGTTTATTAATAAAAATACTGGTGTAACTGTTGTCATTAAGTGTATTTCAAATGTCAATTAAATCTTCGTCGATTGCATCTACAAAGCAAATTAATTGGGCTCAGTGTATCAGAATCGTCACTAAGTTTCTTTACACCTAATTGGTACAGATCTACAAAGATGCCCACTTGACGGTGTTTTGTATACCTCTCTTCTTACTGAACCATCTGATCTACCGGATATCTAGGAATGAGATGCTATTATTTTGGGTAAAACTAATTGAATGATAGACGTTATTAAATATGGTGAGCAAGTTATTCTTTACCTCCTCGTTACTTAATACAACGGAAGTATAATTCATGTAGAGGTAGTAAAAAGATAGTTGGTTGGTCACATCTGTAAGTGAACAGTTCTCTAATTTTGCTAGGAAAAAGTTTGCAAGATGTGTACCAAGTGGTAATACGATGACTATTCCATCCGATTGTCTCAATAAAGAACTGTAAATGAACATTCATTGTACACCTAAGTATTTATTCACTTACTGCTGAAACAAGAATTAAGGTTTTAATACGCCTTTCTACAAGTTTCCTGCAGAAGAAATCTGCTGTTTCTAGTTAGACATTAGTGGATAGAGATGAAACATAAAGTGATATCTTAAAGTTGTTTTTAACTGTCAGTTTGCTTGTTTTTCGACAAACTCAATCTAATCTTTTGTGTTCTGGTTTACTACTTCTTCACGAAGTGGGCTTGGTATCTCTACTAATCATTTCACCGTAGCACTGTAAGGCTAATTGTTTGTATTAAAGACTGATTAGAGTGGTAAGTTACTTTAATATACCATTGGAAGACCATTTAGTCCCAGTAGGTTTTAACATGGTGGGAATGCTTTCTGGAACCAGATCTTGTTATTTAATCGCTTCTAAAGTTTCACTTATTTACTTTTAGATCTTATTTAATTTGCCACTTCTCACTGAAAGCTTTTGGAATTTCTTATCGTTTTGATGGGGTGTTCATTTTTGCCATTTGATTGACTTTATCCATAAGGACTGCTCCTGAGCCTTTATCTGGTTTCGAAGTTATCAAAGTATCATTGGATCTGAGTACCATAAATGCTTCTTTATGTCTCCTAGTCAGGATACTTTTCAGGTTGAACTGTTGTTTAGGTATTTATAACTACCGCCGACTAATTCAGATTTTGACATATCGATGCCATATTTAGGTTTTGGACTTAGTCCCACCTTCTCTACGTAAAGGTTTACGAACTGTCTCTATATTCATCTTATTAACTTTTTTCTTTATATCACAAAACTTGGAACTAGGCGACAATACCTCTAATCCTGTCTTATTGAGAATAACACTAGAAAAATTTCACATGAATAGACTCGGATTCGTTGGGAAATTTGTCTCAGTGGTTTGCTTCTTATGTTTTTTCATTAATTTAATTAGTTTCTTGTCTTACCTAGTATCGAAAACATTCGTCAAGTAGTTTAAGAAGGTCATCTGTTATATTTTGAAAAATCGGGAGGTCCCAATGTATGGAAAACAAAGACTTAGATAGCACCAACCAGTGCACATACACGTCTGCCCCGTGACTACTAGTCCTCCAGCCGTAAAGAAGAACCCAAGATAACCAAGCCAACCACCAGGTAATCAGATTATATTTTACTCATTCATTCATATACATAAAAAACCTGACCACTCAGTGTACCAGTAGGAAGAATAACATGTATACTAGACGGAAACAATAATGACTAGGAACTGAGGTGGGGGCCACAGATACATAGTTCGTTGACTGCAGTTCCTGAGTGATAAATGGCATGATAAGAGTTCATGGGTATAATGGGTGGTTAGAGCGATGAGAATATGACAACAATAAAAATAAAATAATCGATATACAAATTGTTATATCGAGAGAAAAATGAAGAGCAACAAACTCTCAGAACTGTGCTTTAGAACATTATTTCAATTATTGTAACTGTGGGTAGTGTAGACATTTCACTTCGATCATTAATACGTTTCTCTTACCCTATCCTCACGTTTAGTATATTTACTGTTTTTATATTATTTCATACAATGAACTATAGTTAATTAGTTGTGTACTGATTGCCCCTATTCACTGCCACAATCTCCTTTGTTTTGTAATAATGTAAAATTCCTAGTTGGTTTGATGTGTGGTCTGATTTTGTCTACATAGAAAAGAGTGTTTGTAATACAATATGATTCTGCCTGGTTGGCTCATCAATATGTGTTCTCTATTTCCGTCTTGGGACTAAGTAAGCGTCGGATAGACGTGCAATGATCAGCTATCATTGGAGCTCGCTATTGTGACTTTGTGCGTACAAGGTTGCATCAACCACTTATTTATACAAATCGATAATATAAACCCCTTTCTTACGTCATAACACAGATACTGAAAATAAATTAAATAATGAGCTGGAAAACAGTTCAGAAGGTTAATTATTTTTCTTGAATAGCCCGATATAACATCATCAATAGCATACAATCACTCATCTCGCCATTTTCATAGTTTCAGTACATTTTAGTCACTTATTTTTCTTTTTCTGTTATAATGCGAGAAATTTGGGGTTGGTGGCCGAATGCCAATTAGGTGTGCCTAGTCGATAATTGCGTATCTGCTCTATGCCCACTCAGTCCCAAGCCGGAATAAGAAGAACTCAAGCCGATAGACCAACCAAATAGAATCGAATTATATTTCATACATTCCTTTACATATACACAATCCAGACAACACAGCGAATCAATTAAGAAACCAACATTATTATAGAACTAAGGAAATAGTGACGGTGAATAGGGACAACTTGTACACAACCAATTAACAGAAGTTCATAGTAAGAGACAATATACTAAGAGTAAATATACCAATCGGGATGATGGGGTAAGAGAAACGTAACAATCATAAAAACGAAATGTTTACATAACCCACTGTTAGAATTTTATAGGTATCTTCGTCCAAAAATGAACGAAAATATTTACAAAACTTGGGCGCCGAGTGTATGTAAGACATATGAATAGAATATATTTGTTGATAATCTCAGCGGATGAAATTAATGAAAAATTCCAACGTTTCGCTCGGCAAACTGGTCCGAGCTTCTTCAGGGAAATAACCAAGATCAAAAATTATCGAATATAAATGTAAATAAGAGGTCAAATTGATTACGGATATCCAATTGCATACAGGATATGAAATTGCCATATGAGTCATTATAAGTGAACTAATATTGGAATTGTGTGGATGAAGGAAGGTGTGCATTTTTATGTGCAGTTCATGTTACAGTCATGTGTGTACCTGTACTGTTCTGAGTTACGTGCACGGAAAGGGATAGACAAACTGAAGATAGGCTTGTTATCAAATCATAGTTGGAGGAAATCAATGCAATGATGATTATAGGTCAGAGGAAGGGAGAATATTCGTAAATGGCTACACGTTGAATGTGAATCGGAATAGAGAATTCTAAAAAAATTCATCAATCAATAAACAAATAAATGGAATGCATTGGAAATTGGAGTAGTAGAAGTTGTTAATTCATTTTTTAACCATTAGTTGCCATGGTACAGCTAACAGTACTCCATCTCGTTGGTTTATATTATTCGGATTAGCCCATATGTGTAGGGCTTCAGATGTTAGTCTTTCTTTGTAGGAGTTAAAACCTTTTTGAAGGATTTTAATTCCATCAAAATCGATACTGTGCCTTGATTCTATTAAATGTAGTGCTATTGCCGATTTATTTTCAAGTTTCAGTATATCATTAGAGGATTTGGGAATATGCTTTGAGCAAAGTATATGTTCCTTCATCCTTACATTCAATTGTCGTGATGTTTCTCCTAGGTATTTGGCACTGCAATCATTACATTTGATCTCATAGACACAGTTTGTTTGTTCTTCTTTTGGTACTCTGTCCTTGATATTTACAAGTGCAGAGCCCAGTGTATTGTTTGTTCGGAAGAAAACGCGTATGGCATGTTTATTCAAAATTCTTCTGTTAGAATAATTAAAATAGTGTTCTAAAACACAGTTCTGAGAGTTTGTTACTCTTTTTTAGTGGTCCAACATAACATTGTCACAGCTTATTATTTTAAATATCTAGCTAAGTTATATTTAATAAAAATACATGATGTAATACAGTGAACTATGTAGTTCATGCATATAAACAATAATGAATTGCATTAGACATTTAAAGGGAAAATAACGGAAAATTTATTTTCTTGAAGAAAACCTATGCCACTTCCTTATTCTTTAATTAATTGTCTTCTTTTTTTCTCTTTACAAAATAACCAATCATACTGTTATCCGATTTAGTAGTAAACGGTAGAGACAATAACACAAACGTCTTAAAGAAAATCAATGTGTTCTATTTTTCTATCACTTTCTTATTTATAACGTCTTTAGTTAAATATTCTTTTTTGCGTGTAATTTCTTTCCTGTATAATTATTGCCTTCTCTTACATTATTTCTTCTTTCTACTCTACCTTTTATTCAAAGATACAGATTAAGAATAGTTTTCCCTTTAAATGCATTCTTTTGTCTCACCAAAATAAGAAATAGACTATAATATCTTACAAAAGTAAATATTCTAATGAGTTAATTCTTTTTAGAATTGTCAGGGATTAGATTTTAAACTTAATTATATTTCACATAGTCAATCTTCGTTACAGTTCAGTTTGTTTAGGACTTTTGTTCACTTTAGTTAACATATGGGCTATTGATAACATCTAATGAGATATATGATGTATAAAGATCAGAAGTGCAAATGAAGCTTCATTAACAAAGGCAAAATTTATACGTATTTAGGTAATGACTGTTTAAACAATACTGGAGTAAATTGGATTGTTTAGGTAAAAGACTTTCGCCTGATGAAAAGACCTCATTATGACAATAATCTGCCTCACCATATGCTTATGATATAGCATGTTATTTGTCTGAAGTTGTCTGGGATATATTAATTTCAACGTCTATTTTAATTTTTATGATTTTTTGCGAAATCGATTTCGGTAATACAGCTACTAAAAATCAAGGGATACTGGATATATTTCTTTCTGATTTGAGATTTTCCGGAAGTGAAAAATAGCAGCGATCAAACCAAAGACTATCATAATTTACGGTGAGCTTGTTACCCTCAAACTACTATGCCGAAGTTCAGAGGTTCATATTTTCAGCCGCTATAAATTCATGATATGGCGTGAAATCATTGAATATCTCATCTCTGATATAATTAACATCATTGGTCGTAGCTTCTCACTGGAACCTTGTAAATTATTTTCGAAACTAGGCACTTTCAAGCGCATCAGTCTATTTTTTTTAGGGTAGTGTATGCGTACTTCTAAAGAGTCTTAACCAAGATGAGATAGTTGATTGGTGCCTACTATGTTTGATCAGTTCACCAACTAACGTCAGTCAATTATAAAAGTTGCTATTTAATGTATAAAAACTTATCAGAAGTGATCACTTTCTTCAGTGTACATAAGAACAGGGGAAAATACTACAATCAAATGTACGTTTCCCTTTTTTACCATGGAATCCTCCATATTTTATCTCCCACGTTTTCTTGTCTACGTTGGTCTCAACAGAGATCATGATCCACAGTTGACATGGGTTAGACAAATACTAAAAATCAGGAAACACTCGACAACTATTTCTTTCTAGCATGGAACTCCTCAGGAATTGATAGTCACATTCTCATTGAGGATAGAAGACAAAAACATCAGTACAGAACCTCCTAGATCACCTAATCAGATATCGAATTCAACTATGACAGTCCTCAAAACACAAATATGATCAGTAAGAGCACACTATTAAGTGTCTTCAAAAAATAATTCGGGAGTATGATGAGCCTAATTCTGTTGAATATGAGGCAATATCGTTAGTTGAACTAAGTTAAAAATATAAATCATTAGTTGCTGACTCAGTGGTATAAGAGTTAAGAGACTGCAGTAAAACTCGGAGTTCCTGGGTAGCCGACAAACATGCATGTGCATGCTACTCAGAAGTCTCATATTACGATGTGATGGCAAGCAGTGCTTTTTGATTCTCTATAGTCATCTAACTAAGCTAAATTCGCGAAATCAAGTACAAATGCAATAATTTACACGATACCCATTCATAATTAATAAATATCATTCATTTTCAATACTGCCTTATTTTATTACATAAGTCAACCGTGAGGTCAACCTACTTTTTCAGAATAAGTAGGATATGAAATTGAGAAACTCATTTACCAAGATTTCGTAAATACTTATTACTTGAGGCCAGGTATTATAACCTAGCACTCCTAACATTAGATGAGACTGTAATTGAACATTTTGCAAGAGTAGGAAGTCAACGATACATGAATTACCTATACTTATGATTTATGGTTGGTTATTTAACTGGCTTAGTAGCTTTCCGTATACAATCTTATTCAAGTTATATCCATACCGGTGTTCATACCGTCCTACGATTGCGACTAATCCCACTGTTATTATATTTTAGACAGTGAAAGGAAATTATTTATGATCGATAAACTTCACTGTCTCATTTCTCTCATTTTATGAGAATTTCTTTATAGATTTTACTTTTTCATGCAAACTATCAAAAAGGAATCCTCGTTAACACTTAATTACAAATGTTATAGTTTCGCTCGTACAAAAGTTAGTATAAGCTGCACATGAAATATTCACGTTACTCAGCCATCTACTTAGATGGCAGATATCATTAATAGGCTCACAATAAAATAAATTCTGTCAGTTAAATTTTCAATTAAGCCAACAAGCCAATTATCTCACCATGCATGTTGATTTATTTGATTTTGGAAGGGATCGGTAATAGGATCTTAGAACAAGTAAATGCATCCTTTAAGAAAACTGGTCTAGATACACCTAGTTACAACTGATAAATGAGTAGTAATGTACTGTTTTGCACTCATAAAATGGTCACATAGCTATGTGAATATATATATATATATATATATATATATATATATATATATATTTATAAGTTGAATAACTAAATATACCTAAATGTTTTATTAAATAACTGTAGGTAGTTCTTCCCGCCTGTCTCGTCACATTTCCCTTTTTTTATAGGAGGTGAATAGTTACCTACTCAAAATGCATTACTATTGAAACAATACAAATGTAAAGCTTAGAAGTTTTATGGTAACTTCATGTGCATTGTCGATAAGAGGCTGACATTCGATTAAGGATTATTGAAAACTGGAAGTTCATGATATCCTGGTCAGTTACCAAATGAATATACTCCTTTAAACAATGTCTATCATGAGTCTGTTGACGTTTTAGGCGTTTTGAGTCGAACTATTTTATTCATCATAAGTAATCATTTATTGTATGATTCTATAGCCCTAAACTTCTGTACATATTCTCCAGGAGCAAAAAAGAATTTGGTGATTAATAACTCAACGACGATACGTTTGTATTCACGATAATTTCATCATCGTAATCCTATGTTTAATATAGTTCATGAATTAAAAAAAAATGCAGCGAAGTAATACTGTAATCGGACTACTTTATTATAGTTTTCATTTCTTTATAGAAAAATATGAATCGTTCATAATTTGATGGCACAACACTCTTCTATCTATTCATATTTCTAAGCTTCACGTATTAGGATAGAAAGAGATTACTTTTAAAGTAATTTAACATTAATTGAACTGAGGTGGTTTTGTGGAGATAGGTATTAAGTTTAGTTACTTGTGTTTGTCATGGATTGATGTTGGTTGGGTACTACTGAGAACTGGGAAGCACTAGACAGCTCTTTCATTCTAATCTGGGATTGCTCAGAAGTGTGCATCCTCCATTCTGCCAGCGGATCCAACTCACTGCCTTTAGATCTCAAGGCAAACACTTGTCCATTTGAACTACTAGGCTGCTGTCAAGTAACAGAAATCACACATTTTTAAAGTTTCTGCTATAGTGCGACATTCATCTATTGTCATTAGTAATAACTGTCTCATTCACTACAAATCTGAGCTTCAACAGTCATAACTTTTCACTTAAATTTCAGGAATATCCTGAAGTTAATCACTAGTGCCCTGATTATCGGAAGTGAATACAATTGTGCAGATAGCTGTTTAAGGTTGTTACAATGTAGTTAGTCTTTAACGTTTATATTTAACATAATACGCCAGATTTTGTTTTGTTCCTGAAAGGCATAGATCCTATTTAATACGTTGAGCTAGTCTATGTTGTTATTACAGTGAATGGTAAATTATAATACACATATTTTCCGTTTCATTAGTATGGGCTTCTCTTTGATATACATTAGGGATAATTAAACACAGACAGAGTCAATCAATTAATAATAACATTGACTCTGCTCAAACTCTGATAAATTTAGAGTCACTCACTATCACAGAGTTACAGATCAAAATAAAATCCCTGTGTCACTTCTACTTGATTTTCAGTTACCCTTCAGCTGACCCCAGTTCATGATGAAAAATTTGCCATTAAGTATACATGTAATGAATGTTTCTAAACGTGTTTAAGTAACACGTGACTTCCGTGATATACATTTCTTTAGTTGTATTTAATTCAATTTCATAAATGACAAAAAATAAAAAAATAAACATACATTTTCATTCTAAGACTTAAATGTAGTCTGAAAATATAAATGAGGAAAACATACTACTATATGAATACAATAACAGACATTGAATGGTAAGCATTTTTTTCCAACATTTCTGATTTGAGAACAATAAAACATCCTTGAAAGAAGGGAGTAATTGAAAAAAAAGTGACAAATGAGATTTAATTGTAGGATAAACAACTTCAGTTATCTGTATGTTAGTCAATTTATTAGATGCATAGAATTTATCACTTAATTGTATGATATGTGTATGTCAGTATGTTCATGTAAGAATATTTTACATAGATGGTGATAGGCTAATGTATATGTAGATAGATGAGTAGAAAAACCACATCATTGATATACTCATAAAGAAAAAGTGCTATCACCACCACTTAGCTTATGATAAACAAGTTAAACTATAGATACTCACAAAAGTTATGCACGTGTATACATCGCTTCTCATATTTATTGGCTAATGTCTTTATTATGTTTATCATTATACTCTTTATGTAAACTCTGTTAGGTAGAACCTGTAGGAGTAAAACAAATGATATTAACAATTACAAGTCACCTATCACATACATATATATATACACACATTCATATTTATAATATACAGAGATCAATTATATACACACTACTCTCACCTCCCTTATTCCTACAAATCAAAATCTACTGTTGACCGGTCATATTAGAGAAAAAAAATAACACACACACACTATAAGTCCGAAACCACTATTAATAATAATAGTAATAATAATGAATAATATTAATTTAAAGGGTAAAGGTAGTATTGAATAAAATTCTGTGCATGTAAATGTGTATATTTTTGTAAGTGTGTATAAGAGACAGAATCATTGGAGAGATTAGACAAATAGTGAGTAGTAGTAGTAGTAGTAGTTATCCAAACAGTAACAATCTCTTACTGACATGATAATGTTGAACAATCTTCATTAATTTACAGAATACCACGAAAATCTACTCACAAAATATACACATATGAATACATAGACAAACTTTCATTAAATTACTTATCTTAACTATATTTAAATAAATTTTATACTACTTACAATCATTACATCAAATTTATAATAGAATACATAATGTTCATAATGTCTTAATTCATGCCAATAACTAATAAACTGCATTGAAGAAATGGATATTGTTCAGAAATCATATGGTAAGTCAATTTGATGATTTTTTTTTTTCATGTTAACAGTTACTAATTTATCAGCTTTTGTTTATTCATTCATTTACTTAGAAGTCATTCAATTGAATAAGAAGGGGATTTATGTATGTATCAACATTACATTGATTATGCATCATGTTAATAATCCTTCTTATGGATCAAGTACTGTAGACTCTTTAGTAAATGTAACAACTGAGTAGATTGTTATTTTCTTGTTGATTGATTGGAGACAATCGACTGGATACACATTTTCTGTATAGTGAATCTTGAAGTTTTGAGAAGATTAGGCTTCAATACTATAATTGTCAGAGATATGATAACTAGTCAATAATACCTTTAGTGTATATTTCTAGCAAGTGTAGTATATCAGTCTTCAGACAAAATTAGTATAAATTCCCTTCTTTATTTTATTCTCCGCCTGTAGCTCATCTAGGGTTACTGCCGATTCCAAGCCCGGGTAAAGGAGGAGGGTTGGACATGGCGCTAGCATTCCCATCTCAGAAAACGCAAGCTTACTAAAAAACGCTAACCAGACTAAACAAACTAAATTACATTGCCATATTCATTACAATTCACAATGTGTCATGAAGTACACAAAAATCAGTTAGTGTAGGGAAGTAAACTTTCTGTTGATTTGTCCCGTTTA
Source organism: Schistosoma japonicum (assembly GCA_025215515.1). Classification (NCBI taxonomy): domain Eukaryota; kingdom Metazoa; phylum Platyhelminthes; class Trematoda; order Strigeidida; family Schistosomatidae; genus Schistosoma; species Schistosoma japonicum. The sequence continues at coordinate 3,988,931 of CM046068.1, forward strand.
TTATTTAATCAGTTGTCTCAGACTAGATTTATCACTTTTTGTACATAATAATATTCAGTTGTATAACATTAAGGCGAAATTTAATAGTGTCTTGGCAAATATTTAAGCAAATATTCTCACAAGAATTGGTTATCCAGTATATAAAATATATTAGATATAAAAATACATTTCTACAATCTCCACTATTCAAATTAAGAAATTCTAGTGCTTCAATAGGCAATTTAGTCTTAAGTTCTTCTTAGACTTAATCATTATCAAGGTAAATATGATCTTAAAGACAATTATCTACTCAAACATTGTTCGATGATATTCAGCTGCTAAATTTATCTAATAGTGTGAGCATCAGAGATGTAATGTGGAACGTGTTCAACCTGTGGTATATAAAAATGCGTATAAAATTTTTACCTATATTCAGTGATTGTACGCGGATTCAGGCTTGGGTTTGTGACTTATAGCGAAATATTGAAAGTGGAAGCCTAGAATTTATAAACAGCCTGAACATCCAAGAAATAAAAAAAATAGTTAATACCAATATGGCAAATAAACCTGAAGGTGAAAATCGCCTGCTATGTCAGAGCTCAATTATACACTAAGTATTATATCCAATAGCAGGGTAAATTAAATTATTTTTGTAAAGAATCATCGACTTAACTATCAAACAATATGTTGGAAATACTTTATTTCAATCACTGAGCTAATTTAATATTTATCGTCTTCTGTGTACTCAGTCTTCAATTTTCGTGGGACCGTTCTTAAGATAATCAGGATGAGTTTGTATCTTCCCGTTGATTAGTCATGGACTGAAACCGGTCAGCAACTGTTACTATACGTGAACGCGGTGGCATTTGCAACAAAGTGGACTAAGTTTGAACCCAAGTATGAACATAAACATTGGGATGCAGGTGAATCTAGCTGGCGAGTCCCAAACGGGACAAAACGCGCTTCCTGGAATTCGCTTGCCAGTCACAACCCAACTTAAACATTTTTTTAGATACTTTACAAGGTTAAATATAAATACCTAAAATTTGCTTCTAAGCGAACGAATAAAATGTAAAATTTGAAATGATACCAGGAATAATGACTGAATACTACAGTTGATGACTTGGGGATTACATCATCCATGGTATTCAATAATTTATTATTGAGTACTGATATACTCATCTAATTAGATCGACTATTTCCGCGTATTTTTAAAACGTAAACACTTGTGATTGATGTTAGTTTCACTTTAATTTCGAACAAGTAATTCCAGATAAAAGGGATTACGGAATAACTTCACTAATGTCGTCATTCATCACAGATTATGTCATTTAACCATAAGCCGGTAAATTCCTGAAGTAAAACGGAAAGTTCATTTATCACAAAAACAAATAAAACATGGATAAGTAGGAAATTTACTTCATTTGCCTGTAAAAGTGATGCAGAACTTAATAGTAATCTAAGTCACTATTAGTTGTAGATAATAAGTAACTTGTCCAACATCAAGTTATTCTAATAGGTCAGTACAACTTGAACGAACAGTTGAAATGTATAACGAATAACTTCATTGTTTTTATTATACTGATAAACTTTGAGACACTGATGACAGCAATGACATCTATCAATAAAACTTAGTGGTTGCTAAGAAAGTGGTGATTATATTGTTCTGTAATAATGAAGTGATACTAATCATTAAATATCATAGAAGTAAGAAACATTAAATGGTTATGTTTGTTGCATTGTAATAAACATTGACTAATGTGGAATCCTACGTCAACTTGAACTTATTGTTGAAATGATTTACATATCTAATTATACCTTAATTAAAAATTTACTAGACGATACATTGCCGATTTTGCATAAATACTTAGGTTTTAATAATCGTACGAAGATAAATGCAAAGGTTATCAACTACTTTAATTAATCCTCTGTTTAGTATGCAAAATGTTGCCGTCATTTGATGCCACAGTATATACATGTAGATGTCATTCTCTAGAATAAACATACTTTTCATTAGCTTAAGCGATGTCTTTAGTTGCAATAAATCCTTTTTATTGATTAATGGTAGTATACTTATAAAGTTCGCAATGGTTCCAGTACATAAGGATCTATGTGAACGTATCAAATATTGATTTACATTTGTATTACTTATATGGTTATATGAAAGTTTATGTAGGTGAACAGCAAGAAAGCTCGTGTATATTCAGTTGGTGTACAAATTTAGACTAAAGTAATTTTCACAAGAAACATTAGATACCAACAGACTAAATGTCATTATCTGTATCTTAACAAAGAAAGACAATTATCATTATTTATTAATAGATTGGCAATCAACTATCTTACAGTAATTTTAACGTAACCATAATCAGACAGCATTTACTTTGGTAACTACTTCCTTAACAAGGATGAGGTTCACAGTTCACTGTTTCTTCACTAGAACTAGTGAGCATGCAGTTATTTGTATGGGGAGTTTTCTTCAATATTTACAATTTTTAATTAGTATGCTGCATTCAACACTTTCAGTCATTTTTCCTTTCTTTTGTAAGTAAGTATTGCTTGCTGGAATGCAATTCTCATTATAAATTTCATTTTCAGCTCCAACATGTACAATATTTTATATTTCTCACTCTATGTGCCCCCCCCCCCGGCACTGCACTGGTTTGTTCATAGAGGATAGATATTGATAAATCTCGAAGCCTGAAATAAAATCTCTAGTGAAAATTACACTAATATACGATACTTGCAAATTATATGATTAAAAAATGATTGAACGTGCTGGATACAATACACTTAGCATATATCTAAGAAATTTCAAGAAATAGGTATACAATTGCTTTTGGGTTTTTATTGAGGTTCCCTTCAACTTTCTGATTTTTTTGGTTAAATCTGATTGATCAATGATGGTTTTTCTTTGGAATGTTCCTTGTTGTGGAATAAACCAGAAGAGAGGGAAAATACACGCAGGAAAACGCAATCGTTTACAATTTCGAAGTTACACTTTACAAAAAACCAGAAACAGAAAATCAACTGAAATACAAAGTCCCGTTATGATAAACTTGATAACTGAGCATATATGTGTATAAGTTAATTACGATGATTTTGTAAAGATAGGTGTTATGTTTATTTGTAAGTACTCGTTATGGATTGATGTCAACTTAAAACCAAATAACATTTGACAAATGTTCCGCAATAGTATAGGACTTCCCAGGAGTGAACAGTCTCAATTCTCCCCAGGGGATCAAACCTAGGGCCTTCAGATGGCAGATTCCAGGGTGCACACTATTGAGGAGTCCCAAACTATTATTAAACAGCTTCCCAGTGCTCCTACGTTTTCAATGGTACCTTACCTGTACCAAACTGTGCCGAATACAAACAACAAACAAATATGAGTATAATTTAGCAATGAGGTTCGATCTTTTGTTATGAATAGTCAAGACTGTAATTGACCAGTCTCCATTGAATCCTATATGGATTTTCTTGATACACCTTAATTCTCGAAAGTTTGGCATATTTTAAATGTTTCGAATTCCGTTAGCTCCAAACTAAAGTATATCAAAAATATGATTGTATATGATTTTGTAGTAACTGAATATCTGACACCAAGGTAACACAGAATGGAGGTTTATTGTTCTCAAAACTAAATAAAAAAATTATATAAAATTGGAGGATGATGCGTATTTATTATGTTTCATCTTTTCTAATTCCTCCACAAACAGATGACATTCATTTCGTATTTTTTGAAATGTCATCATCAGTTATGTCATTTAGTTAACAGGATAAGCAACACGTTTACACATAAAACTTGTAAATGATTATATCGCTAACAAACCAGATTACTTTCTAGAAGGAACATACAACAGTTCCAATTGTAAAATATTACATTTATAAAATACAGATTGGACATTTAGTAAACATAAAATGAAACTAATTCACCTGATCTCACAATGTTCATTGTTCTTATTCAACAAAATTAAAAAAAATATATTTACGTCAGTTCTTCACATTTCCTAGATGATGCCATCAGAAGTTAATACATGCAGAATTACAAACATACTGACGATATTTTTTTTTAGTTTTTTCAATTCTATTGCCATATTTATCCAATATTAAGATGACTAGAATGTTTGTTCTTGCAATTACTCACTTTCAAGTGTCTTGGTTATTTAACAGAACCCATTTGTATAATGTTCAAATACTTATTGATATGGTTTCATGGTACTGTGGTATAAGTAACAATTTAGAAGACAACTGTTTTATAATGCCAGTCAGATATACAAGATGAATTTCTGGTAAATAATGTGATTGTTACCATCATTTCTTTTAAATATCATTCAGATTGATTAAAATCAATCATTGAAGCTAAATCATTGTAAAAAGACCTATGACTCCAGATTAAGTATGACAGTTAGATATGGGTTACGTAGTTATAGTAGTCTTGCTATTATGTCTTTAAACTAAGTTAAGTTCTTAAACACAAATGGGAAAAATCAAACTGTCTCATGATTACATGTAGTCACCAGTCTTTTGTGAAAATGATCAAATAACTGAAGTTGACAATAATAGTTACAGGTAACTTTGCTGAAAGTTCAATTCGCACTTTATTTCTTTCTTGTAGAACAAGGGAAAGACTTATATCTGTTAACTTTATTCATTCTAGTGAATTTGGTTGATTCAACTAAAGCTTTTTTTATCATCCAAGGAGATACTATAAGCTAGGTTTGGTAGTGATCAGCATCATGTTTCATGTTTAGAAATTGTAATCGAATTCTGTGGTCATCTAAAAAATTAGGATGCTTGATCACTAATGATGTTAAGTGAGTTATATTATCGATTTGTTAGATTCATTACATTTCATTTCGATAACAAGATTCTATCTTAAACCATATCTCCCAGTCTCCACTCGTTGTGGACCCTTCTGTACTGATCATTTAAGAATATCTAAATCTGTCGTTTGTAGTTAACAGCTAATCTGATTCGTTCCTGGAAATAGTGTTCTTCTTATCTTTTTTTTTACAATTCATCTACTCATTTTTCCCTTTTAATTTATAAAATGTCAGAATGTATAACAACTTTGACCAAAGATTCTTACTATTTCTATGCAGAATATTTACATGCTTACACCATAACATCTTATATCATTTCAGTTGAATAGTGTTATTATTACGTAAATGATTACGAAAAATGATTATTCTATGTGTTCTTATTTAATAATTTAGTTCATAATAATTTGAACTTAATTCTTTCTATTTACAATTAGCAACAGAGACATGATCAGAAAATAATTTAACAAGTTAACGTAACTACATGTGTTTGTATCTGTATCCATGTTTATGTATGTATGATTGTTCAGTTGTATGTGTAGAGATTAGTTGTATGGGTCAAATGGTCACTGAATAGGTCACCATACACTTGTCAGATGAATTTTTTTTTAATGAAACCCCTTTTTTTTGTTGACAAGACAATAACAACATTAAACTTCATTAACAACATTAGATAAGTAACAACATTGAAAATATGACGACATAGAATATGTATGTTGTAATTATGATAATGATAACTTTGAACTGCTTTGTATTCTCTTATGTTAAAATTATTTAGTAGTATCATAGTAGCCATTTTTTCTATTTATGCTGATACTATTGTTATTGTTGTATGCATGTATTTGTAATGGCAGCTAAATGAAGGTGAGAATAAGTATATGCGATTGATTCAAAAGATAAACATCAAATACATTGTGTTATTTTATATACCTATATACGTAGAATCTACAAAAAAAGGTTTTATTCTAATGATAAAATAACTTCATTTACAAAAGTAACAGTACAGACTGGTATTCTATTCAACAATAATAATAAATGATAGTACTAAGATTTAGCAAAGTATGGTTTATATTTGTGATGAAGTCTACTATATATTAATCACTCTATTTTAGATCCGTCTGCTGAATGTAGTTACTTCCTAGTGTTGAAGTAAACAATGTGACTGGAACTCACCAATCATTACTATGATTAACTCGTTTGTCAAATTAGTGGTTCTCTGGATTTGCGAAAGTACATGGACATAAAAAATGAGGAAAGATAAATAAGACAAAACACTTGATCTCACCTCCTCCTCCCAACTCAAGCACTAGCCATTATTAAAAAAATTAAAACATCGTACTTATCCAAAATATTGTTGCCTTCAACCAGAAGGCACATAAGTTATTAGTGGTAGATCACTTGTTCTCCTGAGTACTCACAACACGAAAATACGAAGTCATACATTCCTCATTTATTTTCCAGAACAAATATGCACAAATTATTGTGTGATTCATTTGAAGTAAATTCTTGTGTCAAAACCGTATACAAGATGCATATTACTAAGTGATATTTCTGTTTAAAACTCTTTCTTCCTGTTTAAAAGTAATGGATAATCAGATACCTTGAACATAAACTGATACATAGATTAACTGCCGATCCTGAAAACGGTTTCACTGATTCCACATACCGCTTGATCACTGAAATGGTGGCTACATTTGAAATTGTAAGCAAAATAGTGTCAATCGAAACCAGTCGTTTTAGACATATCAGATTATTACAACAGAATTACAATGCTAACTTACTTACTTACGCCTGTTACCCCTCTCGGAGGAGCATAGGCCGCTTACCAGTATTCTCCATTCAACTCTGTCCTGAGCAATCCTTTCCAGCTGTCTCCAGTTGCTCTTCATCCTTTTAATGTCTGCTTCCAGTGTGTTCTTTGGCCTTCCTCTTTTCCGTTTTCCAACAGGGTTTCAAGTTAGTGCTTGTCTCGTGATGCAGTCTGGTGATTTCCGCAATGTATATCTTATCCATTTCCAACGTCGTTTCGTGATTTCCTCCTCAGAATTACAATGACTGCTAGTTTAATTAGGGCAAAACCTGAATTTAACTCTTTTTTCCGGAATACCACACTGAAAGACATAGCTATCTAGTAACACTATTGGAATTTACTACATTTAAAGTTTGAATAAACAAAAGCGCAACTAACATAACAAAGCAGAGACTACAACTGACAACCCTTATGACTATACTGTAGTAAACATTTTCTTACTTTAGATAATTTTACCAATGACCTATTTGTTAAACGTCACAATCCCATTTCCCGAATAACGAACTTCTAATGAACTGAAATGGTTTGTGGAGGTTGGTATTCTAGTTAGTTGAATATGTCACAGATTGATGTTGGCGGAGTATCATTGAAAACTAGGGAGCACCGGAAAGCTGTTTCGTCCTGGTGTGGAACTCCTCAGTAGTGTTCATCCCAGATTTTGCACCATAGGCTTCAGGTTGGCGAGCACCTAATCCTCTGCATCACTGGGCTGGCATTTATTGGTAGAATTTCTACCTTCATCAATTTGTGATATATGGCTGGACGATCATCATTTGTCATTGGTGATAACTGTCTCCCTCTCGACAAATGTGAACCCAGCAGTTCCGACTTCTTACTAGAGCTACAGGAATATTCTAGAGTTAGTCACTAATTAACTGATTATTATAACTGAATTGAAATGGTTTGTGAAGATTAGCATTTTTAATTGATTGAATACGCCACAGATTGATGTTTGCAGGGTACCATTGAAAACTAGGGAGCACAGGACAGCTATTTTGATGAACTGTTAAGTTTTTAAACTTATTCACCTACTAAAAGTGAATTAATTTACCTAAATAAATAACAATTTTGTCTTTCTTATAAAATGTATGCCTTGATTTAATGTTGAATTAGTACGTTAATGAAGAATTTTATCTCAGAGTACATTAACTTGTCTCAAAAATTTAGTGTTTTCATTCTGTATCAAATAAATGAATTTAATAATTCCAGATGATAGACAAGTAGGGGGATAAATGAATGAATCTATCAAAGTGTATTTTCAGTAGAAAAAAAAATTGAAAGATAAAAATATGAGAGATAAAAACTGACGAAAACAATCAACGAATAACTCTTAAAGATAATTTGAATTTAAATAAAAGTAGCATAAATAAGATGTATAGGAATGATGTTCATTGACGGCTTTCGATGTTGATGATGCTGACGTTTACTGGCGTCAATATAATTTGTTGATAACATACAAACATTCAAACTAAGACCAGTTATCGACTGTCTGCAAACATCATAATATTAGTTATATTTGATCAAGTCAATCAAAATGTCAAATATGAATAATCCTGTCTACTAATCATTCTTTTGAGAAAGCTAACAACTGAACGTGTCAACTAGCGATGTTTTGTTCTCTTTCCCTATATTTTACCATTTATATCTTTAAAAAAAAACATAATGACATAAAGATATTCATTTTTAGGATTATTACAAGCTATATAGTGACTAATGTTATAGTAATACTTATTATGAATTTTACTATTATTAATGCTAAAAATTAGTCGTTTTGCACTCAAGATCTACGAAGATAGTTGAATGTTGTAATATACTTTACTTGTGTTAGTGAGTCTGTGATGTAAATTACTACATTTAACAGTCCTTACAAAACCCTTGTGTCTACAATCATATGCTCATCAGTGATTAGTTTTTACAGGTAATCCTTAGGATCTTATTTCAAACATATCGGATGTGAGCCATTTGCACACTAAGATGATGATTACCCAACATCTATAATTAATAATAAGTAAAAATGCGAACTAATGTATTTCGACTAAGTGCTTGGTGCATGGCGGAAATTTCCTGGGTTCGATCTCTGAACACTTCACCAATGAAGCATAAAGCTAAGAGGTCCTATACAAAGATAAAATATCTGTTCAATAGTTCCCGGTTTTCGGTATTTACCTAGCTGTAATTAGTCTACAATGTAAGTTTGAAAGGTTTTTTTATGCTACTAGAATGGTTGATTTTATTAGCAGAAGCAATTTATAGTCGGTTAGATATACTCTGGTTTGAAAAAGCCGATTATTTATGATATATTCGAAATCTTGCGTATAATAAAATGACTATATTTTTTGATCTACTGATTTAAATACCTTATCGAATTGACGTTTACAAATGATTATGGTGCATACAGTTTATGTTTAAGACTACAAGTTATTTCATATGCTTTAAACAGTAATTCTAGTTGCAACTTTCAAGTAATTCAGTCAAACTGGAGTATCTTTACATTCCGAATATCACATGACTTTCAATAACATTGTTGTTACTTTCAAAAGAAATCATTCATGTGTTTAGAGAAAAAATGGCGTCTGCTTTATTTGTAGACTAATTATCAAATATTTAATGCTTTCCTTCAATTTAGTAACAATTATAATAATTTGTAATAATATATATGGTAAATGATGACTTATTAGGGAAGCTACTTGATAAAATATCATTCTTATGTTCTAAAAAAGAATATTATAATTGTAATTGTTACTACTAATACTACTTACCACTCAAGGGATTTAGGGTCCTGGTAAAAAAGCATAATTCATTTTATACTATTATAAATTTTAGTACTATTTATACTTATTGTTACGTGAAAAAGAATATCTCTATCTAAAATGTTTCAGATAACTTTGTACACATTTTAAACTAGGAAGTTCTCGCTTGTAATTACTTATATATATATATATATATATATATATATATATATATATATATATATATATATATATATATATATATATATGTATTAAAGGAGTATCGATGCTGAAGTAGCAATTTATAATTTCTTTTTATATCATTTATCCTAAATGAAAACCAATATTAAACCATACATTATTGTATACGTTCGTCTCATTGTAAGGTAACGCTTCATTCGCCTAGATTCATCGAACCAATTAAGTAGGGATAAAGAATTTGGAAAAATTATATTACAGAGTTTTCTTTTAGTCTTAAGGGAGTAAATAGTTTGAATACATAAATACATTTAAAAAAAGTTTCTCGCCTTTTCTCACTGATCAAATTGAATGATAACCACCCTGACTTTATGAAAAGAATATTCATTTTTAAGATATGAAATTAAAACATTCATAGATAGATAGGTAGATGGATGAATAGAAGGAAACTAATGTTATTATACTATTTCTTGTTTTCATTTTCTCTCTCACTCTCTCACTTATTCTCTGTTTAGAAATCAACACTTTATGGCTGAAATGTGAAAATTTTTATTTTACACATATACTCTCTTCTCCCTTGAGATATAGTTCTTGGAATATGATATGTTATAGGTAGGCATAAAATGAGAATACAGATCGAAAGACATAGATACATCTTCGTTATGGTTTATTCTTATTCATTTTATAAATAATATGAAAATATTACTGACTCTACATTTATTTTACTAACATTATGATAGGATTTTAAATTCTACATAATATACCGATGATATTCACTTAACATGAGTAAGACTAAATGTTTTTCATGGTTACATAACACAAATGTATGTGTCATTATTAGTTCCATCTTACTTCTCATCTATTAGCTACACAAATAGATGGATATAAAGTTAGGGCAAATGGAAAATTACTGATTTCTCACCAATATTTAAGTTAACTTAATTTTAACCATGTTTCTCACTTTTTATTTAGGTAAAATTATAAAGTTTAGTGGGAATTCTCTTATATTTTACATTGAACAGTAATTAGATTAAATGTTATGTCATAATTTCCTCTGTTAACTTTTATTATAGGGTATTAAAAGTTAAGTTGTATTTGGGTATTGTAGTGATTGTTGAATTTGATAAAATGAATTGTCCTGGGTTAGACAATCATTACAAATCAGGAAGCACTCGACAGCTATTTCATTTTGATCTAGGATTCCTCAGCAATGCAATCCACAACCCAACTAGGGAATCGAGCTAGATATCCTCCGGTTTTGTGGTTAACGTTTAACTGTCAGACCACTGAACTGATCAACATTCGTAGGTTGATATTTACAATTTTAGTCTATTTACGAGTGACTTACGCCACCACATTGATTGTCGTTGATTGGTAATTGTCTTCACCTAATAGCGTTGAATTTCATCAGTCACATCTTTTCATTATAACTCGATAAATTACCTCTTGAAGTCATTTAGTAGTAACATGAACTGCAAGTTCCAATAGAAAATCAACTAGATTAGAAAAATTCAAGATGGTATATTGCACACATAATTTACTATGCTATTGCGATTGATTGATATTAATGTTTCTAAGTTATAATTACAAACGAACTTGTATTCGACTGAATAACTCTGCATAAAAAATTACAATGTAGATAGTTCGATTTTATTATTCTCAAAGTGAAATCTGTAAATTTCTGACTTTAGCCTGTATAGGAAATCGGTTGAACATTATAGAGATACCTTAAACGAAGCCAAAACTATTATCCGTGTAGCCAAATCAATACTGCAAACTTGTCCATAAAATCACTATTTGTTGGTGTAATTAATGATAGACTTTACAAAAAAATCGTGATCAGTTATTCAATATGTTAAATGAAAAGTTATAGAATTTATTACGACTAAACGGATCCATTTATTCCTTACCTTTATCTGTATTATGAGCTCTGGTTTCCCTTAGCCGATTATTGTTGATTCATTATTTTCAAGTGAGATTCTTACTGAGTAGTCATTCTCTATAATAGTGCTACTACAATTACTTCGGCTCTGTTTCTATTTATAATGTTATTTTTGTTTTGATTTGGTGACAAAATATGAGAACGTAAGGTAACGCTCATTCGTGTCAAACCTTACATTGGTCACAGTTAGCTGGACAATAAAGATCCTTTTTACATTTTTTAGTAATTCTATATCAACTGTGAAAGTACTTGTGTTTTTCTGTTGATAATTTTGTGCGCCTTAATAGCCGTATGTAGGTTCTCGAAAAATAGCCTCAATTTAGTAGTAGTTCAAAAATACGCTTAATGTAGATAGTGACACGTGGAATCCAATACACACGTTTCGATCTATTAGGAACCTATCGGTTAAATGTATCTGCATCTCAGTATTGATATACACACCAGGACTTAGACTAAGTTTATTCGTATCAAATGCCACTGCATTCACCAAAAAAAAGATCCAAACACCTAATATTATATATATACCCGTTACATAAGTGTGACATCTAAACTCAATTGCTCATAAGTGAACACGATAGAATTCGATACCGACAAAGTTGGTTAGGGTCCCGATATTAAAATGAACACAGGAGGTGAAGTACATTCAGCTGGTGAGTTCCAAATATGACAGAACACACCTCATGAAATTCACTTGCCAGCAACAGACCAACTTGAACCATCCAATATCTACTTAATTAACTTATTTTCATAAATATTTCCTATTGTTTATTTGGATCTACTTATTATCAAAATATCCTATTTTATTATTATGATCTAACAATAGGTTTAACTCAAAACGATCAAACATCAGCTGATCATCAAATAACAAAGTATATAAACATAACCAACTCAGATTCTAAATCCCATGAAAATCAATACAATTTATCACCACAATCAATAACTCAATCATTGGATCTAACTATGGAGGATTCAATTATTTCAACAAAAATCTCATCACAATCAGATATTAAATGTTCTAGTGACAAATATGAACAAGATTTCTCTCAAATAAAATTATTATCTAATTCATTTCATACTATTATTAATGATAAAGAGAATTTAACATGTTATCATCAATACAAGAATATGAATAAATGTTATAATATAAATGATTGTCATCAATCTCAAAGAGATGAACAATATACAAATTCATTAAATGATTCTCCATCTTGTACAGTGGCATCTAATTATATTCAAATTCAAGAAGATAGTACTGATTATCCAGATAAAGATGAATATGAAATACGTCGTAAACGTCGTAAACAAATATTACCACAGCAAAATTTTCACTTCACTCCACTTACAACTAATAATAATAGTAGTGACGACTTATTAGAAGTTGAAGATGATTCACGTGAAAATGAATTAGGTAGATATATAGATTGTAGATTAAATGATGATGATATTCTTCTACCCAAAATAAGAAGATTATCTACATCTGCATTGATTAATGGCGAGAATCAACAAGAAATGGGAGAAGTAAATGGATCAGAAACTAAAAAATACTCTGAAGGAAGAATAAACGACGAAAGTGATTTGAAAATCAATTTAGTTGATCAAGTAAGCAATGCTAATGATGATCACATGATTAATCTGTCTGACGAATTAACCAATAAGGCTTCATCACCCATTAATCATATGAATTCTGACTGTAACAAATTAATTAATGAATTAAGCCAGTATGCTGTAGAAGCATTTCGTCGTAGTTTAACTGCTAAATCAACTAAAGTACATATTAGTTTAGATAACAAGAACAATAAAGATAATTATAATGATGATTTTAATAATAATAATAACACAGAAAGCCTTTTTGAACAAACATTATTGAAACTTCAACCACATATATCGGAACTAGTTGGTCAGTCACTAAGAACAAGTATTGAAACATTAAAAAAAGAAATGCTTGCTAATTTACAAGAGATCAAAGTGAATTTAAATGAAAATAATCATTTGTCTACTGATTTGTTAACTTGTAACAGTGAAATTAACACTGATAATGTAAATTGTGAAAAATTGAAAATATCAATTGAAGAAACATTTGACAAAACTTCATCTCCTAATAAACATACTAATGATATATATGAATATGATACTAAAACAACACCATTTGAAAATTTAAGTGAAATAAATTCTAAGATTATTATCCCATCTTTTCCTCAAGATGACATAAAACGAAGTCACTTAGATGAAACGTTGAAAATAAGCGAATGTCATTCTTTAACAAGTCATTTAAAACAACATATACATGATTCATCAGAATTTTCAATAATAAATACAGAAAAAAGTTTAATTGAACAAATGAATAGTAATGTAAATTTATTAATTAACAAACAAAATTTATCATCGTTAATTAGTCAATCTGATAAAAATGTAAAAAATCTTCGAAGGGAGCCACCAATTGAAAATGAGCACATTTCAGTAGTAAATAATAATTTACTAAATGTTGTAACTAGTCCACAGACTTCTCCCACATTAACCCATACAATCATGCCAATAAATAGTATGCTAAGATTACCGGTTGATAATCTTGCATCGAATTCATCACACCAAATGGATATCGATTATTCAACCAGTAATACTATGTTTAATGATTCAAGTAGCTGTAATGATACGGTGGATTTTCATGAACAAACCAAACATGTCATAGACGAAGAAAAACAAAATTTTCCACAAAATGCTTTATTTTTATCTGATGAAAATGAAGACAATCGACAACCTTCAAAATATGAGTCTAACGATTTGTCTGTGAACTACGTAAGTCTATTTATTCTTCGGTAAAATATTAATGAATAGTAAAGGGACTGTTTTAGTTAATGCATAAATTTACATATTTTTCAAAAAAAAACGGTCAACGATTTACTTACATTGTAATTTCATTGTCTAGATTATCTCAAAGGTCCTACAACTTACTGCTTTCTACATTGACTGGAAATTAGTGACGAGAAGTTACACATTTGGTCCTTGTTTAAGACTCTCTTTAAGTGTGCAATTAATTCTTAATTGGAATTGCGAAAAAGCAAGTTGAAAAGTTAGGACCCTGAGAATTAGGCCATATCCGAAGTTGTATTATTATCGTGAAAGGAAATAGATGATGGTTAAGTAAAAATAAATCATTGAATATTAGCTCGGTGATCTGAGTGTCACTTTATGACTTTGAGAACTCTAGTAAATGAGTTCAATGCTAAGGAATATCGTAGATGAGTAGTGGTGAGGAAAACTGTGCTAATATAAATCAGCTTTCAATTTCTCCCTGTTTTCTGACCATCCTTCAATTAAATTATGTTGAAACTGACAGTAAAGTTGAACACAACTCTACAGTTCACATAATGTAAACAAATTTTTTAAAGTAGCTCCAGTTCGCGGCATGGTTTGATATTGCAGTTAAATACCCTTAACTAAACTGGAGAGTAATAACTTCTGTCTCCTGCCAAGATGTTACAAGACAGTCTTGTTGTATAAGTGAAAATAATTACCCCACTTATGACCACCTTTAGAATGTCCCCAAAAGTCCTAGTGAGAATCGATGGTCAATGGAAGCTAAACATGTCACGAAAGAAGCAATTATCACTGGTAATTTTAACTGATCGTAGTGCTGTATCACAAACTGATGAAAGTGAGAGTTTCACCACTAGACATTGGTTCAGTGTTTGTCGTGAGATATGAAGGCTCTGGAGTCGATTTCCTGAGGAATTTGAGAGTGTACACTGCTAAAAAGTCACATACTAGGGTGGAATAGTCGTCTAGTGTTTCCTGGCGTTCATTTACACCCAACCAGTATTAATTTATGATGAATACAAACAACAAAACTTAATAACTATTTCCACAAAACCACTTCATTTCAATGACACTAAAATAATTGTTGATAATTTTTGCTGAAAATAGCTTTTTTTACATAAGTTATATCTAGCACTTAGCTGTGAGATATTCCATATTTAATCATGTTAAATTTCATCACAACGACATTCAAGCAGCACTAAGTCATCTTTTCATATTTCACATGAACAATAGTTTTAACCATATCTATGAATAATAAAAGTAAATATTATTTAAGTTAGATTGTGACTGGCAAGTGGAATCCAGAACGCGCGTTTCATCCTATTTAGGACTCGTTGGCTGGATGTACCTGTATCCCAATGTTGATGTTCACGGTGGGATTCGAATTTAGTCCGTTTCTTGTCAAACACCACCGCAATCCACTCAGGATGCACATATAGCAACAGAGACTGACCAGCTTCAGTCTATAACAAATCAATCGGAATATACAAATTCATCCTAATAAAAGCAAATATTTTAAATAAAAGCTTCTCTTAACAATATTCACTTGTTCATAATCTTAGTAAATTGAATTGATGGTATATTTTCTATTGCTAGTTTGTAGAATAATTATAATCCTGTTAATCACGTAGAAAAATACACTAACACAATTTGTCCCTACAAAATATCTGAGGAGACATCTTATAATGTTAAATTTTCATGGAAATTATTATCTGTACATAAAAAATAGATCAACAATAAGAATATCTTCCCCCCTCCCTGTACCCACCCCTCTAATGAGTACTGATTTGGATACTTTGATATCTATAAAATAAGTATTTATTATGTGATATGTTGCCAAGTGTTATCTGTCTTATATAAATATGAATCTATGACTACTTATACCTCTGATTCATTCACCTGTAACTTGATCAATAGAAGGACCATACAACCCTACTTTCGATTGATTTTATATATTAATAACCTTTTTATGCAACCCGAAAAAAAATTATGCTTCGTAGCTAGCAGAGATATCTACACATTAAGTGATTTATTCAAGAATTAGGAAAAAGTCAACTGTACTTTCTTTAAAAGAGTTAACTTATGCAAAATTATTTATTTGTAAACAAATACCTTATTTTTAGTTGGCTGACAACGTCATAGATTGATGTTAGCAGGGTACCACTAATAACCATGGAAGATTAAACAGCTGTTTCGTTCTAGTACAGGACTTCTCGGCAGGGCTCATCCTAGATTCCGCCTCAGAAGCTCCAGATTGGTGAACATCTAACCTTCTGCACCAATAGACAGGCATCCAATGATTTTCAATAGTACCTTGACAATATCAATCTGTGACGTATCCAATCAACTAGAAATACCAACCTCCACAAATCATCCCAGTTCAAGTACCTTATTTATTAACTTCATTCCACACTAATATAAATCAAGTTACTATTGAGAGCAATCGAAAAAGACTATTGATTATTCAAAGCTTCACCTCTAATCGAACTAAAATGAAAAATTCAACAGAAAGTGATATTCCAGTTTGTTAATCATCAGTAATTGGACAAGAAATCAATCCTCTTTATAAGGGCTTTATAATAATAGCATTCTCCTAACGATTGAAACTTTATTATAATTAGTCTTATAGATGACTTATTCCTGCATTTACAAAGATTTGTTAAAGTTCTTTCTGAAAAAAAATTAAGAACTCTAAGGAAATGTCAGTCACAAATTATAAATGATCAATATTGAAAGATGAAAATTCGAATTATAAATTTTACATTGTGAATGTGATGAAAATTTTATTTGCTGTTATGTAATCTAAAGTGATTCAGTTTGATTCATAAAGCAGAAAATTTCATAATGTTCAATCAATATCAAAGGTTTCAATAAAAATTGTTTATAGCCTAAACTATCTTCATTTATTTCATAAATGACAAATATATGAAAAGTGGGGTTGTGACTGGCAAGCGGAATCCAAGATGCTCGCTTCGTTCTATCTGGGACTCGTCAGATCGATGTACCTGCGTCCCAATGTTGATGTTTACACTGGGACTCAGGGACTTAGTCCGTTTCGTGTCAAACGCCACCACGTTCACCATTAGGTTACAGAGTCCAGACAGTCACACTTGTCCAACGTGTATGCATATATAATTAGAATATGTTTTGATATTCCCATTGATTTATTATGGACTGATGTTGATCACTCTCTGTTGCCATGTTTACATCCTAAGCTGATTGCCTCGATATAGCAAGAGTTCACAAATATTGTTTGAGTTTTATAAACATTCGCGATACACAAATGTAGGTGTCTGAACTCAGCAGCTTAGTGGTTAATGCGGCGGGGTTTGGTACGAAACGAACTGAGTCCCTGAGTCCCGCTGTGGACATCAACGTTGGGATGAACGTACACCTAGCTGATGAATCTCACATAGGAAGAAACGAGCGTCCTGGATTTTACTTGCCAGTCATAATCCAATTTAAACAATACTTGTGACCAATCGCTACATCGGGGCGATCCGCTGAGTATACACATATGGCAACAGAGATTGACTATTTTCAGTCGAAGATGAATCGACGGGAAGATTCAAATACGTCCTAATTAAATATCTGAAAAGTTTATATCATTGTCAATAATGATGTTTAATCATTCAAATTAATTTGTTTCAAAATTTAACATTTTTAGGTTTGAAATGAAATACTGATTATGTTTTTATTCTCATTTTATAGATCAATTCACTTCAATCACCTACTCAATCAACTGATTTTATTCAGTCTAATCAGTCAACAGTTATAACTTCAACTACAGATATCACTCCGTCTATACTAACTAATACAAATGCATCGTCGCCTTCATCTTGTAATGCTGTAACTGCAGCAGCAGCTGCTGCTGCATTGGTTAATGTTTTAGGATTTCCAATTCCGTATGGTTGGCCGCCAAAATTGTTAACTGACCTCCAGGATTCTTTTGGAGTATTACCAAATCCATATCATCAGTGGCCATGGAAATTTCTCAACTCTGCGTGTACATCAAAATACTCTGACACACTTCTGAAATCAAGTTCATTAGTTAACAGCACTATGAATATTATAAATCAACTAAATAAGATAAACACTGATTCAGCATTTAACTCATGTCTAAATCCAAACTTTTCGTTTACTGAGGAAGATAAACAAAACAATAAAGCGATATTTAACAATAAAACCAATTCATTTCCACAAGTACTGTCATCAGATGAACAAACAGAAGCTATACCTTTAGTTGTAAGACATGACAGAAAGTTGAATAAATCCGATACACCTGTAAATAGTACTAATATTACATATAACAGTGGTTCTGCAAATTCGATAACCAATACAATTGTAACGACGACACCAATAACAATAAATGAGAATAATTTATTCCATGGACCAGTTATAAGTCGTAGAAGGCGCACTAAGGTTACTGATACACGTCTGACTAATTCACGTGTTTCACGTTATCCAAGTAATGCAGTATCAAATTGCATTTCATCGAATTCTGTCACTCATCATAACAGTCGCTACAACCATAATCAACCATTACCACAACGACAACAACAACAATTTCTTCAACCCACCTCAGGAATTATTGACTTTGGCCAGGCATTTAGTTTATTCTCTCCAACTTCAACATCTTTTGGCTTCAACGGGAACCAACAGAAGGCAGATGAAAAAGAATTCCAACTCATGAATCGTAATTTATTAACGGGAATAAACCAACCAAAATGTCGCAATACTTTAGTTTCTATCAATTCTACTTGTAACGCTAATAGTAACACCATTGGGAATCTAAGGTCTGATTTATATTCCACCAAGTGTCGATCAGAAAACCAACTCCAAAG
Source organism: Schistosoma japonicum (assembly GCA_025215515.1). NCBI lineage: Eukaryota > Metazoa > Platyhelminthes > Trematoda > Strigeidida > Schistosomatidae > Schistosoma > Schistosoma japonicum. Next base: position 4,008,067 of record CM046068.1, read on the forward strand.
TAGTGGTAGTAACAATAGTAGTCCATCACCAATTTCACTACGTCTTTCAGGAAATTCAAAAGAGCTGGCTGATCATACTACAGAAAATCTTAAAGAGCATTGTCAAGGAAATGTAGACACCTCAGAATCAGGAACGAGTATTGGTTATCAGAATAACGGATCAAATGAGAATCTTCATTGTTTAGATACAATTCATGAATATGAATCATTTGAGAAAGTATTCACAAAAGCCTTCAAGAGTTATTCATCATTTAAACCGAATTTAATTAATAACACGAGTGTACTGCCTACTGTAATGAGAACTGTTGCGTCGCCTACTTCATCGATTTATTCTCCGTTTGTTCACAATGACAGTAAGACATCATTCATAGAGACCAATGTGACGTCACTACCCCTCTCTTCTCCGCTCTCTACACATTCTTGTTCTAATGTTACTGTACCTGCTAATTCTTCTAGTTCATCAGTTTATTCAGATATTAACCAGCGTAGATTTCTATCGAAATTTAATCAGATTTGTCTATTGAATTCTCGACTATCCAGCTCTTTACCACCAATTCCACCAATATTTTTCAATCCTACAGAAAATATACTTGACAATAATTTCAATCGTGCAAATTATGATAATATGAATATTAACACAAACAAATTTTCCGCTAGTAATCTTTATGATTGTACAAATGTACAGAATAACAGCCAACAAAAACAACAACAACAACAACAACAATCGCTTACATCACAACATTTCGGTTCACCGAATCATTTTAACTATTCACATCCACTTTCATCGCCTTCATCCTCTTCTCCTATTGGTGAACCTTATAGTTTACATTCACTATGTCAGAAGCCTTTGTTGACATCAGTTACAGCAGGTATCAGTTGTAACAATGAAATTACTACAGCCAATAGCAATAATAATAACATTACTAACCACGATATAAATGATATAACAAATCTATCTAGTCTACAAAACAAACATAATCGTCAGCAACAAAATATATCTAACTTAAATAGTAATCAACATCATAATCATATCAATTATATAAATAAATTATATGATAAATTAAGTACAGTTGAAAATTCACTCAATATAAAACTTGATAAATCACTATTATTAAATGATAATTTCAGTAATGAATCAACTAGTAGTATCACATTATCTGAATCATATCAAAATCAACTAATTAACTGTTCACATGAACTACGAATGGTAAATTATTTTCTTTTGTTTTACTGAAGTTCATTTATTTTATATTCATTAGTCAGATTATTTTGATTATTTCTTTAAAAATCACCAAGAGTTTTGAAATTAATTTTACTCCATTGGTTAATAATTGACCATATTCAATATCTGGTGTTGTCCATTTTGACTTTGGCGTTTAGGTCCCCCATCAGGATTGTCAGATCTTTTCCTAAACAATTAGCTATAATTGACTGCAGTCTATCATAAAATTGATCTCTATTCTCGTCGTTACTGTCGTTGGTGGGTGCATAACATTGGATAATATTTATTGTAATCCCCTTCTTCATTGTCTTGAAAGATGCTTTGATGATGTTGAGTCCATGTAGTTACCATCCTACAAGTGAATTGCGAGCTTTCTTGGACAGCATCAGAGCACCTCCTTGGGTGTGTGGAGCATTTTTCTCTTCGTGGCCGGAGTATTGTAGCACCTTTCCCGTAGCTAATGTTTTCTGTCCAGTTTGAGTCCAATGGGTTTCGCAGATTCCGAGCACTGTCAGGTTGTATCAATTCATTTCTGCTGCTATCTGATTGGTCTTCCCGGTCTCCCACATTGTCCGAATATTCCATGTACCTGTAAGAATTTCTGCTCTGGTTGTTAGAAGGGAGGGTCATCGGCCTAATGACTTCCGAAGAATCTCGGCTTTCATGATGAAGCGTCATATACATTTCTTTCACTCCCAGTGTAGAGTTTAAATGGTTTAGTTTGTTTAATCTGGTTAGCGTTTTTTAGCAAGCTTGTGTTTTACGGGATGGAGATGCTAGCCCCATGTCCAACCCTCCTCCTTTACCCGGGCTTAGGACCGGCAGCAACCCTAGAAGAGCTACAGGCAGAGTTAATTTTTCCTCAGTGGTTAATAATTGACTATATTCGAATATATGCCTGAAATTTTTTAAGATTATTCAAATGATCATTTAGAAACTACTACCAAACTATTTGAATCATGTCATGTATCATTATTATTTCTGTAGGCTAATGAAATGAGTAATTAATATGTTGTTAACAAGTTAGTTAGAACTATCACTGCATCGAGGCTATTCGCTCAAGATGTATATATAGCAACAGAGACTGATCAAGTTCGGTTCATATCATATCATCGGGAAGAAACAAATACCTTTAAAGTTAGCTAGGCTGCTTGTAATACACTAGCTCTTATGGAAATATGAAGAAAGATACAGTCAGCCAGCTAAATAAACAGAAAACAATTCACTTCAAATACCACTGAGTTACTTGAAAGTGTTTTAAAACAATATTTATCATTAGTATTACTATTAGACGATTTTCGAGGGATAAACTACTTGTCGCAATTACTTCGGATGACTGATTATGACAAATGACTACACTTACTAAACACATTTTTAGGATTAACGTCAGGAATGAAAAATATAGATGCGCACAATTCCATTTTATTCAAGAGAATAAAAGACAACATTTCTCATATAGATTACAATGTTTGAATGCTACACTTTGCGGAAAATGACTGGATTTTTTCTTCTACAACGGCTGCTGAAGCAGCTTGCCTAAGATTATAGTTTGTAACTAGCAGTCGAAAGTTACATATTTAAGATAAACTAAAATTTTGATATCAACAAATAACAAAACAGTTATTCTTTAAACTTTTTTACTTGTTGTAACGTAGCATAATCTCAGCGATCCCATATACGAACAGCTTTCAACATTGTGCTTGTGCTACTCACCTTATTTGTCCAAGACGTTCATTTATTTTAATGCAACAGCTTCTACTTAAATAAGATTCGATTTCTTAATAATGCGATGACTAATAATAAGCCTTTATTTAAGATACTAAGTGTAATTACCACAGGAAACAGAAACTGCCTCCAATTTTGTCTAGTTTTTGTTCTCACAAATGTTCTTGTAACATCTAACTAGAACTATGCACACATGCTGCCTGCCTGTGTTATGTAGACAGTGTTAAAACTGATTGATGAGGGATATTAGGAATGGGGAGTTAAAGAAAATTATAGCACTGCAAATATTCCTCATTCGCTTCATCTTTACTGCAGTGAACTATAATTGATTGTCTGATGTTTTACGGGTCACTGTTTGTTATCTTTTTTTACTTAGTTTCAATACTGATTATGTTCTCTCACGAAGTATGGAATGTTCATTTAAGCTAAATATGCACAAATTGAATAGGTTGTTTGTAAAATTGATCACATTTAATCATTTAATAAAAAATGTTTGCTTGTTTTAAACGAAACAATCATTAGATAATCTAAAATAACTGCCGACCCTTTATTCTATTTTAATTTATGGTTAGTAGTACAATTTGAAATGAATGCCTCATCCTGTTCAATGACAATTAAGGTTGATATGACTTGATACTACCGTAGTTCTTTATCAAATTACTAGTGAAAAACTTGTACTTTCATTTTCACTATGCTTTCTTTATTATGACTCTTCATTCTCTGTATTATTCTGATTTACTACATCGTTTATCTAAAGACTAAATATGCAATAATTAGAAGGATTGAAAATGTCACTTTAGTACAAGAGCGGAAGATAAATATCACTTTTGATAAAACGTACAATTCTCAGAGATAAAAAAAAGAGAAGTAAAGAGTAAGTTGAAGAGGATAAAAATACACTATGATTATACCAAACTGAAATTTTTGCATCGAACTATTTTGTATTTTCTTCTTTTATCCCAACTCTCATCATTTTTTTTTTCGAAGTTGGCATACATTTCCGGGGTAAATAAACCTTTTCTTTCGTTTCGTTCTTGTTTTTTTGTAAAGTATGTTATATGAAATTTTGGTGTTTTATGCGAAGGAAGAAAGAAGTGAATGAGAGGAATGAATGGTGATCATTATTGTTATTTTCACTTTAACAGTCACAAAGTAACGACAGTAATAATAATAATAATAATAATAATAATAATAATAATAACGGTAGTACTACTCATTCGATAAAGAAACTTGTTTCTTTTATTCGTATTCCGTCTTCTTCTATTCCTTTCTCATCTAAAGTTATTAGAATTCATTCATATTTGTCTTTAACTTATTGATGATAGGAAAAAGAGGAGAACGGGAAATGAAAACAAACTCATAGAATAATCACTTTTAACTTCGTCATCATCATCATCGTCACTATCACAATCTCAACCACTACCAGTATCTATAATACAATTTGGTATGATGTTTTGCATACACTAAATCAAATAAATACACACCAACATACACCAACGTGAATATACTTTAAATTTGCCTACCTGCTGTTTATAACAGGCACCCATCGTTTGATGTGTGAGTTAGTGAAGAATATGTTTGTGTATATCTCCATCTCTATTTGTGTAAGTGTATAAGTAAAGAAACTAAATAAAGTCAAGATAAAAATTCTAGTAATAAGAGAGGCAAAAAAAGAAACTATTTCTTTCTTTTACAGTATTTCCGTTTCTTTTCTTTTTTCTCCACAACATCATTCGATCACACATATATGAATAATAGAAACTATCATTGTCTCTTTTTTTTCTCTTTATTTTGAATTTTTTTTCTCATTTTCCTGTTAACGAACTTTGTCTAAGATATACTTCCTTCTAGGTTATAATGTAAATGAAACAGCGCTATTTTCATTTTTCTTTTATTATATTTGAAAGAAGAGTTAAATGAAACTAATGCATAGAATGAATTAATACTCTATTGAATTAAGTGAATTACTAACGAGTTAATAGTAGTTGGTATATTTGCTTTTTTGAGAAATTTTCATCTGTTTTTCTCTTTCTTTCTATTTTATTTGTTGGAAAAAACATTGTTATTATTCACCTTTTTCTTTTATTTGTCGTGTTTGTACCGAAGTCTATGTTAGCTTTCATTTTATATTGAATGTAAAATTCGAGTACATTTATGTTCATATGCTGTAAATTTGATAAATAAGGAGTACACAAGACTTTGGATAGTAGAAATTTATAAAAACATCAAGAGTATTCTCTTAATATGTAAACATAAATGTATCTTTTCTTTTCATGAAAAATAATACTCGTTTGTATATGTTTGATTTACAGCAAAGGATACTGTTAATAATACTTGCAGTACAGCACCAATTATCCTTGGTAGTAGTAGTAGTAGTAGTATAAGTTGTATTCATACACCGAATATTGTATGAAATAAGAAAGAAGTGTATATTACTTTAAAGACATTGATAACATCAACAAGTTTTTACATAGGTATATGCTTCAATGAATGTAATGTAGAAGGGTTAACTTAGTAATCTATGTAAAATGATTGTAAATCAGTTAAGAGATACTAGTCTGTCCGTTTTTTTCCATTTATTAGCTAAGTTTCTAGTTTGCAAACTATAAGTTGATTTAGAGGATCATTATAATTTAGGTTTGTAAAACTAAATGTATCTTTTCAATTCATGACACATATTGAATATATTCCTAGTGACTAGATTGATTTAGTATTATTAAGTTATTTGAAAGTTCTCTCATAAGGAATTCACTATTTTGATTTAACCAAGTAGTATAAAATGTTGTTTACTTAGCATTCCTAAACCAGGTATTTCAAACAATAAATGAAAGAAAATCAAAATATATGACTTTGAATTGAGGTGATTTATGGAGACTGGAATTAAGTTTAAGTTGGTTGAATTCGTTAAAGATTGATGTTGACAGGATACCGTTGAAAACTAGGGAGCACTGGAAAACTGGCATGGGTTTCATTGGTAGTACGTATTCCTGGGGGCTTCAGGTTGGCGAACACTTAATTATCTCCACTACTAGATAGGCGTCCAATAGTAGAACTCCCACTTTCTTAAATTTGTGATATATAGCGCAACAATCATCCATTGTCACTGATGATAACTGTTTCACTCCTGACAAGTTTGAACTCCACCAAACACTATTACTCACTAAAGTTTCAGGAGCATCGTGAAGTTGGTCACTAGTTATCTAATTACAATAGATGACTTTGTGTTTAAAATGAGATATAGACTGAAAATACTGGATTATGACAATGCAACTCAATAACAATCTATTTCATATATACATAATTCACTTTTGTTCAACTAGTCTATTTCTTATAAACTGAAACAAATTGTCATTACATTGAAAAGTAGAACATATGTAGTTATTCTTTATTGAAGTGAAAACTGTTTATAACAGAATAACATGATGATTAACAATAATGTTACTGTGTGCAAAATTATTAACTTTACATTTAACGATTTCTTCTTGTTTATTTGAAATTGTATTACAGACAACAACTTTAACACCGGTACATTTACGTAAAGCTAAATTGATGTTCTTCTATACAAGATATCCAAATTCGACATTAATAAAAATGTATTTTCCTGATGTGAAATTCTATAAGAATAATACAGCTCAATTAGTTAAATGGTTTAGTAATTTTAGGTAAGTTAACATTTTTATGAGTGTCAGTGTATTTATTAAAATGTATTTTATGTTATATGAAAATGTGATGAAATTTTATTTTGATGGTATTACGTAACTTTTGTTTTAACTTGAACTCAACATTATGAGTTTCAAATGTTAAATTGTGAAGCTTAAAACATATTCAATGAATAGTCTTGCCTTCACAGACTATCCGACGTTATTCAGTTGTAAGACTTAAATCAGTTTAATTTTAATAGATTCAGTTGCATATAATAAAGTGATTGAAATTACGTATCATACATTAATCAATCTTAAATAGTCTATGGATAATCACTATGTAGGACAAGTAGATTTATTGTAAATTAACAGTTATCTACTGATCCATGGTATGTCTAAGTGTCATAAATAATGCAGTTTTCTGAATCACAAGTAAACAGTTATCAATCAAGTATTTAACTAGTTAAGTGTAATGTATGCAATTTATACATATTCGTTCACATAAACAGTGATACAAATATAAGTGGTTTAATGTCATTTCAAATGGTAACTGAATTCTCTGTTGGTATCTTTGTATTTTATTATATAAAGGAATGCTATCAAGATGATTGAATTAATTGTATCAGTAGGTAAAATCATTCTGTGTTCATTATAACCAGTAGGTATAAGTTAAACATAACATTTACCTTGGTTTAATTAAATGTAGAATTATATAACTCAGACTAAATGGTTATCCAGTATACCTTGTAATTATCTCTTTCTGATGATGAACTACATTTCTGAATGCAATATTAGTTGAATGTAGTTTGGATTAAAACTTGATTGACCTGGTTTTCATACTACTTGATAATCATTAACAATACTTACCTATTTTAGGTAATAACTTTATGATGAAAGCATATTTAAGTCTGTTCTCCTGTATATATACGATGTGACAAGAACAAGTGCAATATTTCCTTTCAGCATTTATATAAGTAAAAATAATTGATCATAGTGTTAAATTACACAGATATGAATATTGTATGTAGAATGAACCATTCATCATAATCTCTGTTAAATCTTACAGATTATAACTACCATTGTATAATTAGCATGTAATGAGATATATCTTATTGAACTTATTCATTACACTTATCTATTTCTTAATTAACATACCTATACAAGCATTAAACATAAACTAACTTGATAAAAGCCAAGTAGTACACATTCATCTAGATCATTCAAAATAAACTGAGTCATAGAATTTATTTCGCTCCTTTTTTCTTTCATTCTAAAGAAGTCAACATTTATCATAATATTTAATATGAACAAAAGTAAAGAATAAATGTTACATTTAACCCATGAGACTATACAACATCAATCTTATGAATAAATTCACTTGGGAACAGCATATCAACAAACTGACTGTGTGTGTGTGTGTGTGTGTGTAGGGAAATAATTCCACTTGATAACCTTTTTAGTCAATTTATTATTTACACTTAAACATATTTTCATTATTTCTTTCATTCGAATTCTGTTTTCTTTAATGAAATCTTAATCAAACTAATTTCTATGCTAATTTACTTCTGTTGTGTTTTTTGTTTTGGTCTCTATGTTTATTACTGTAACATTTTCATTGAAATGATATTTTGACATATGAATAAATAATTTAAAATACATAGGAAATAATACTTTCTAATCAACACTAACTACATTTAGTTTGTTTAGATTATGTAATAATTTACTTGAAATATTGAAAATTTGAAGATAATGATATCTTCCAATTGATGTTGTTTTGAAATAAAACTGATTACAAAATTATTGTTATAATAGGCATCAGTTCATGGAGCTACTGATTCCTAGTCTAAGTTGTATTGATAGATAGAGACCACTTGGTTGCGATTTGTTTGAAATCTCTAAGCAATAGCTGAAGACTCTAAGAATCGGTCATAGTGGCATAGTTGTATTCCTTTTTTTATCTTCCCTCAAATCATGAGCTTCAAATTAATTCCAAGAAAAAATTCTTTCTCCTTGTACCATCTTCTATACGTTCATTCATTTTTGTTTATATTTTTGTTTCCATTGAAATATTCTACTTCTACTAATCTGATGTTTACCATACCATACTGCCTACATATGGTAACTTACACCGATGCATACATGTGTCACGTCTTATGTTTTCACATATGCATACGAACATATGGGTATTTCGGGAGATTTATCTCGTTACAGAGGTAGTTCACAAATATAATTAAAGACAGATTGTGGTAAGTAAATAAAATTCAGAATGTATGTTTGTCCTTTTCTGGACTTGTTGGAGGAAAACACTTACATCCCAGTGTAAATGTTTACAATAGAATCCAAAGTTAGCTCCACAAGTTCAACTGTTAGAACTCAATAGTGAGATTTAACACCGACGAAGTGAGTTTGAGTACAGATGTGAGCATCAGTAAAGTTAAATCTAGCCAATCAGTTCCAAATAGGTAGGAAAGTGCGTAAAAAATCCTCATTCCAGTTATAGCCCAACCTTCATCACTTTTAAAAGACCGTCTCAGAATTCGGATTTTATATTTAAACAATTGTATGTTGATTCATTGTGTTTCGTTTAAATACAGATCGAACTTAGAAAAAAGTAGTGTAAATAAGTGTTTCAGTACCAAGTATGAAGAAATTGATGGATATGAAATATCACTATTAAAGTTTCGGTAACTGTAATCAGTGTGTTCTATTGGTTTTCAACAGACTGATCACTGAAGAAACATACACTTTACTACTTGGTAGATTATTAAGATAAATATTTTTAGTCTTCCCAAAACTCTTGCAATATTTATTCATATATCATCATATTACCCTTATAATGGACTAAGTTTATAAATACGTTCTTAGTCGGTAAAACGTAATATTCAACTAAATAAATAAACTGTGCTTGCATTTGTATTAAACATCCTTAACATGGGACCTTTGAAGAGTTCTAACATAGCTTTGTATTTAACATTTGTGTACATAAACTTATAGTTACACAAATATAAGTAACTTAAAGGTAACTGTCATCACAAATCAATATTAAGTTAGTGGTGATGAAGAACTGTTTAGTTTCATTTAATAAGTTGACAGTACCTATCCGAGAACTTATAGTAAATGAAATTTTGAGCATTCAGATTTTCAGGTTAACATTAGATAACCTATCCATTATCACCTGTGTGAGCATGATTACTTATTATCTTGATGATTATTTATCCATTTCTACATGATTTTCAATAAAGGCTATCATCAACTGGAATATAGGAATGCAGGAGTAAACGATTATTACTTTTAGTTAGGAGCTTCATAGCAGTGCGTTTAGTTGGAAATCATTTAGGGCTGATCAATACATCAGAGAGTATCTAATGCTTAGTGACTTTCATCCATAGTACTTTTCAATTTTCAAGTGTCTCTATACTAATCATAGTCACTGTACAACAGTATCTTCGAATTGTCAAAATAATCGAAAAATTGATGAAGTTTATATTTATATTCGAAATATCTCATCATCAACTACCATATTATGGCGATCACTTAAAATCAAAGAATCATTAATTGACTGTTACGCTGTGGTACAAAACTTCTAGACAATGCATATCCACCCCTCAGCTGGGATAAATCTCAATACCTTTGAGCTGTCCAGAGAGAGTCTAACATTTAAACTACTTAAACTTTACTCATAGAGCCGACTTCTGTTAATTCATGAGATATCCTATTTTAGAACACAATTATTAACTGCTTCCTATATTTGTTCTTTTAAACAAATATCTGTGTCTTGATGTAAATCGTTCATTATAAGCCCATAATTGAACTTTTAGATAAATCTGTTATAATTTAGACTAAAAATAGAAAATCTTCATTTAGATAAATTCAACTTTTAGTTACTAATCAGACAATAAAACAATTAACAAATCTAGAAGGATAATTCAATTTTTCCCAGAATATTTTTGCTTCAACTATAATTTTCTAATGATTTTGTGAACAGAAACACAAAAAAAACCCCTATTCAAAAGATATGAAAAACACAAAATTGAAGAAATACTCATACACAAACATTGATATACACATTAATATAGTAACTAATTTGATGTAAACCGACTTGTCAAATGTTAAATAGTAAACCAAATTATTGTATTTGTCGAAAATATCATATTTTTTTCCAATTTTACTCTTGAACAATATCTATGTATACATAGATGCATAATTATACAAAATTATTAACTTACATAGACAACAGATAGAAAATATACCATAGAAAAGATTTAGACTGTAGTCAAGTGTACGAGTGAATGAATGAATGGATGAATAAATGAGAAAAAGACGATTAACAGATTTTATTTTTCATAGTGAATAAACTTAGTAAAGTGGTTAAATCTAAAGAAAAATAGGTGAGTATATTGTGTTATTTAATCATTACGTCAATAGTTAACAGTTTAATGTGTGTATCCACCCATTTTTAATTGTTTTATGATATGGAGAAAACTATTTCCAGGAGACAAACAAAAACGACACTTTTTTAATGAAAACTTTAATAGACTTGTTTCTATGCAAAATGTTTAATATTTACAATAAGTTCTGAAAATACACAATAATGTCCAAAACAGTAAAAAAAAACGCAATAAAAAAGTTTAATTTTCAATAAAAATTAAGATGATATTTAATTCGAACCTCTCCAACCTACATTTTAGTTGATTATTCTGTTTGTCGTTGTTTTGTTTAAATTTACCAGACTTGTTTTTCTTTTTTTTTTTGTTTGAAAAAAAATTTAGTAGAAACGAAACATCAGGTAGATAAACTGTAAAATTAATTTCTAAATAATGTTGATATAGAAATACAATTTGATGTTATTTAATAAGTGATTTGAATGAAATAGGCATTTTATGTTTTATACTAAACAATAGTAACTACTTTCTATTGAGGAGAAAATATTTTTACTGTTTAAAACTGTCAAGATTCTACATTGAGACAATGAATAAAACCATTTTTAAAAAAAAACCAGTAAGAATGTGACATTAAACTTGTTTGTGTAAGTTTATTTTGTAGAAGCGTATAATGTCATATTAACGTCTGCTAGAGAAGAAAGTCTTAAAGGTGAGAAAATTGAGCATATTGATTCAAACAGACAACTTATTATAGCTTATTCATAAATACAATACTTCTAGATGTTATGTTGCATGATTTTATCAACTAGACTTCAAGATAATTAATTCAGTTGTGTATATTGTCATATGTTTAAACAACTCAAAAACATCAAAAATATCACCAAACATTGATTTAGTTCAGTTCTAATTCTCAAAGTTTTTCTATATAAGATTAATGAAGATTTCTTTAAAAATACATATAAGAACTTCTAAAATACTGCCATTTATTCAACTCAACAGGAAGCTGATATTTTTTCATGAATATACAAGTCTACATCTAACTGTTCATAAAAAAAAAATCATGTTCTTAAAATGACACAAAACTGCAGGGAATATGCTTATTATCAATTAAAATATCTACGAAGTTTCGTATACATGAACATATGCAAACATTTAAGTATATCTGTAATCTTTGTAGAATAAATAAATAATTCATTTAAATGTCATTAGTTGAGCGATGGAGTACATTCACTTCTCTTTTATTCACTTCTTTTCATCCCTGTTGAATACCAAAAGATACTCGACATTTATTTCAACTTAGTATGTATTCCCTGCCCCCCCCCTCTCCGTTTAACAATATTCATCCATGTTGTCACTAGCGAATTACAAATTCAATTTAACTACAAACACTAATGTATATGTGTATGTAAAGTAAAAATAAAAGTTTTCTTTTTCTACAAATTAAAGAAAACCATTCCAATATTATTTTTCATTCTCTTCATAATTATTAAGAAAAATCACTTAAGTAACAAGTGGTTAAGCATTTATAGGAATGTATTCATACAATAAAATCGTTATTGAGAGATGAGTAGTGAAGGCATATATAATAATAATAATAATAATAAATTTTTAAAACAAAACCAACTGTTAACTTACTCAATACAATGACAGACTGTTCTTCCTTTCTTTTCTCAACTCTTTTTTTCTCTATTCTATTTGTTTTCTTGTCTTTATCTCTTGTTTGATTTCTTTTTTAAAGTAGCTTTTATGATTACTCTGTCGTTGTTGTTGTTGTTGTTGAATAAACAACAATCTAAGACTAATAAACACCATATTGACATGTCAAATTATTTTCGCCTATAAATGGTTACTTTATTATTTTGGTATTTATTATTGTTTATGCATAATTTTGATTTGTAGTTATGTGCATGAATACATAGTCACTTGTATACACAGTTAATACTAATGATTAGATCCTTTTTTTTTTACTTGTATATTATCATTTATTTATTATTCAATTAATAAAGACACTTTTTATTACCCTGTAAAAAAAAAACTATTAAACAAACATAATTGATTATTGAGTCAAATGAAACATTTTCTAAAGATAAGATACTGTTTAATTTAGTAGGGAATAATGAATTCTGTGTAAATGTTTTTCTAGAAATTTTAGAAATTTATACAAAATAAAGAAAGATATTTATGATTGTAGCGTAAGGATTGTTGATTGTCATTAGTGATAACTGTCTAATTTTTCACAAGTCTGAACTCCATCAGTCATGACTTCACAATAGAATTTCTGGAACACCTTGGAGTTAGTCATTAGTAATTAGATTCTGCTAGTGGATGCCGACCCAGTGGTAGAGAAAGTTATATGTTCGTCAATTTGAAACTCCTGAGACTGGATCTAATGTGTGAACTGCTGAGGATTTCCTTAGTAGAACGAAATAGCTATCCAGTGCTCTCTGGTTTTCAATAGTACCCTGTCAACATCTATCTATAACGAATTCAATCAAATAAAGTTAATACCCATCTCCATAAACTATTTCAATTCTAAGAAAGATATGGTTTTATTGTAATACTAATAGATTAGAAGTTGCAGCAACATAGCAAATTAATTATAAATTAGTCTAGTTGTCTACACTAGTAACGATCTATGAATATGTTTCGGATATCTATTCTTTTTTAGGATGATTACTAACGGGTATCACATTCAAACTTGTAGTCACAAGATTGAACGAATAGTTGATTATGTGTTACAACCCTTAAATCTGCACTAATTATTATCCATTTTAAATAAACGAAATAGCGGTATGCTCACATTTTCCCAAGTCAATGCAAATATTATTGAATAAATGAACATGAATATTATAAGTTTGTGGTTATGCATCATAGAATCTGTTCTATAGCTTATCACTAGAATAACTACAGACAGGTACTTATTGGAGAAAACAAGAATCAAACTGTCTCATGGTACTAAAACATACTAAGAGTTAAAACATAATCGAAACTGTTGTGTACTTTTCATAAAAATTCTATAATCTAAAAATATATTTGTGAATTAGTTACTATGATGTTAACAATGTAAAGTGTACAACATGATTGAATAGATTATTCAGATAATTAGTTTGACCTGATCATAACAAAATTTTTCAGCTGGAAAAAACAACATTGCACGTGTTCAATATTCATTTATATTCAGATTTCAATTGGTTATACAAATTAACTTTTAATTTATTTAAGTTTATAATGATGATGACGTAATGACATTAATATTCATTACCTAGAAAAACTTTTATATTATGCATTTTTGTAATTAATTAAGTACAAATATTTGTTCAGTTGTAGAATAGTGATCAATGCAGACATTTACTGGTCTGTTGATTTGAATAGATTGATTTCATTCTGACATTATCATGATACTTTTATTTGATCTGTTGAATGGATTTTAATAATAATCTAGATCGATTTCTGTGGAGATTGATTGAATTCATAACAGATTGATGTTAGCACGGTGCCAATGAAAACCAATTAGTACTAGGCAGTTGTTTCATTCTAGTGTAGAACTCCTCAGAATTGCGTACTGCACACTAGAACAAAACAGCTATTCAGTGTTCCTTAGTTTTCAGTGGCACCCTGCTAACATCAATCTGTGACATAATCAATCATTTAACAAATAATCATCTATTAATTCAATGGTCTAACTGAATTATTAATCAATATCTAGTTTGTAGTTGATTCTCAATAAAATATTAGAGAATACGATAAAAATAGTATTGACTGGATACGTTTGCTTAAGTAAGAGAGGGAGAAGAGCTCAAAACAGGGTTGGTAACATAAACTTCACTGTAAAATAGTACATGTATCAATAAAGATAATCACTAAGTTAATAAACATTCAAAATGTGGTTCATGTAAGAATGAATATTAAAGGAATGCAAATCAATAATTTTTTGGCGATTTATTTTAAGTGATTTTATTCGATACGAAATTTACCGGAAAGTGACAGAATGTGTAATTGTGACGAATCGATTCTACTGAAATTATGATGTGATGCAAATTATTCAAGAATCTGTTTGTTTGAAGATCAGGTGTTTGAATAGGGATGAAAATGATAGTATAGAGCATATTAAGGTAAACTGTTGAACATACAGTTATACCATTTAAGTCTCGTTTGGATGGAGTTAGATAACTTAAATTTAGTGAAGGCTCTTTTATTTTAAGGCGAATGGTTAAACCTTTAGGGGAAAGAAAATAATTAACGACAAAAAGATATTAGAGGTGCATAAAATATTGTGCCAAGAAATTTAAGCTACTCTGTTATACAAAGCAGATAAACGTTCACAATGCTGTTCGCGATAAAAATATTATTAACCTTTTGAGTAGTCACAGAAGTCATAACTGTATTTAATAACCTAAAGACATTATCAAATTACATAAATGCAATAGAAACCAAACCATTAATAGGTTTTTTTTCAAGCTTGTTATTTATTAAAGGTTTTTACTGGTTAGCGTTTTTTAGCAGGTTGTTGTTTTACGGGATGGGGTTGCTAACCCCACGCACAACCCTCCTCCTTTATCAGGGCTTGGGATCGGCAGTAACCCTAGAAGGGCTTAAGGCGGAGTTATTTATTGATGCGTGCCTTATGGTGTTTACCTCTATTAATAAACTTCATTTTCAGGCACACGCAAATATACACATGTGTTTGAACACGACTCAATCAATAAAAATACCTTTCTTGGAAACACGATAGTCAGGCTGACGTAATTTAGAGATTTAATTATAATATTAGGGAGCATTGGTAAGTCGATTCGCAGGAAACTGTATACAATCAAATTCGAATTTCATTTTTCGTCGTAGATAAGATTATTTAAGTAATATCTTATTATGGTTTTGATTACCCTGCTTGTTATTGAGCTATTCTAATGTGTTGAGTCTAGAGTAAAATTATAGCATAAGTGAATTCCAATCATGCTTAAATTACTTAACAACACGCCGAATATTCAAAAGTTGTCAATTAAAATGCTAATAACTCATTTAAGTAGTATATATCATCAATTGTGAAACTAAATTAAATCAGTTCAGTATTACTGATTTATTGTTGTTGATTTATTCAATAGTTATACTATTGAATAAAACCTTTAGTTCAATAAAAAACTTCACCTATCTATTGATAGATTTAACCGCTAGTATATAAATCTCCCTATTTTTTTTCTGTTAATTTTCATCAAAAAGAAATACTAAATAGGTAGATAAATAACCAGAAACATTGAAGCATATGGTGAAGTTTCACTATACAAAAGTAAAGATAAAATTATATTTTGATTTTATACTACTGAAATTCTTATTCTAATATTCATCTTAATTAACATAAACATTCAAACAAAGAATAACTGAATAGGCAAATAAAATCAACATACAAATTGAATATAGAGTACCAAAAAAAAATAAGAAACAGTATACTACTAACAATAAGTAGTAATATTCAACCACAAATTTGTACTCACGTGTACATATTTACATAATGCATATACATTAACATACAAATATTATGAACCCCGCCTTAAAAATGTATTCATTTAATAGGAGAACGTAGTAAATTTCACAACATAAGTTAAGATTAACATCTTACTTATATACTTCACCTTAAATAAATAAAAGATAAACACTAATACCATTATTAATTGAATAGATATTTACATATTACAATGGAATATCATGTCTAAAAAGATTTATTGTAATCATTTCAAAGAGAGAATTTCAAAGGAGAAAAAAAACTAAATGTACACTCCATTGTTTGTTTGTCTTGTTGTTGTTGTTATTATTATTAAAAGAAAGAGAAACTGATATAATGACAACAGATTGTATAGAGTACAAATGAATTGATTACTTAAATCTACCAATATTACTATTATCATTAATATTAACCGAGTAGATAGTAAACTATTAAGAGAATGGAATAGGGTGAAGTTATAAAAATGTAACTTGATATACATTTCTGTATTTATCAGATAACCTTGATCTTTAGTTAAACAAATTTAATATATGAACTAATGATGAACCATTTAGATAAATATCATGAAAGATAGAATTAATTTTTAACCAATTGTCTATTCATTTGTTTATTCGTTTATCTCTTAATTAATATGATAACATAATTGAAATTTAGTAAAAGAGTTTAAAAAAAAGAAGAAGAACACTACTGATAAATACCTTGTTTATACATAGGGTCACGTGTTTTGAAGTTTACCTGGTGACTTGTATAATTGTTTGGTTGATTGAATGAAATTGTTTACATATTAAATAAATCGAAAGAATTCATTAAATAATTTTGATGACTGAATATCTATGTCAATTGAATGATGGTATAGTTCTAATAGCATTTGAACTATTGAGAAATTAAGGAATGTTGAAAAAAATGTTTTCACTTTAATTTAATATTCTTTGACAATGCATAAAATAATTTTTGAGGATAATTATTTGATAATATTTTGTAGAATACTTTGAATTCAATGTATTTCGTTGCATCCTGTCTCATCAGCTACACACATGCTATTGATTTTAGATAACTCAAATTATTAATACACATGTTGGTTTTGTTAAAGTGAATTGTTTATCTGATAACATTAGATTGTCTAAGTGGTGAAACTATAAAAAGATTGAATTTGGAGTATTTATAAGTAGATTAGATGAATATTCTAGAGTTTTATTACGTAATATAAAAAAAGAAGTTCAAAACTAATCCAAAGGGTCACTTACGAATGAGAGTTCTAGTGAACAGTTAAGAGAGTTCGATTATGTAATTATGAATACTTTATTGTTATGAATATGTGAAGAAGGGGAATAAGATAGAAATGTAGGAGTATATCTCACTGACTTCCTATTATCTATAGTTGGAACCAGGAACTGGAATATCGATCTAATGCTATCAGGGCAATTGAAGATTAACTACTAATTCCTTTTGAAAACACAAAGGTCAGGTTGATGTTCTTTCATAATTCAAATTTTTGAAGGGAACAAACTACACGAAGGATAATTATGTCCATTTGAATGTATGATAACGTTTTTTTGAACTGATGAGTTGGAATGAATTGGTTAACATTTTCAACTTTATTCTGTTTTGTTTTTTTAAAGTGAGATAATGAATTCCTTGAAATACAATTTTCTTTCACGTAATCAATAATGTTTTCTGTAATAGTAACATACAACTATTTATCTCAACTACAGTTTCATCTAACTTTTATGATGAACAATTATTCTACAAGTTCAAATCATCTAACTATATTCATATGATTAGTACAATGATAATAATCAATTCAAAAAAAAAATACTTATTTTCAATATATCAGTAGTTTACTTTCATATTCAATTGATAATGAAGGATAGTCGTTAGCATAGAAAGTGTAATACACTTTAGAAAAATAAAAACCACCAAAAATAAAATTAATCTCTAACTAATAGAAGATGGTTACATTTTGAAAGAGAGAATTTTTTTCTATCAATACTATATCTTTAATGATGTTAATTAATTGATAATGATAATCAATTCATTGTAATTTATGATTCTTTTCTATACATCTTCTTATCATTCATTCAATATCTTCATTTCTATCTTTACTCTACTCTCTATTTACCTGACATAAATAGGTTTATAACAAGATGATTGTGCATGTATAGTGAATGGAAATATTTCAGTTAAAGAATTATAAATTGAATGAAATTAGAATGAAAAAAAAGTTAGTTAATTGAACATTGATTTTAACTGTAACTGATTAAAAAGAACAGTAATGCATATGAATTAAATAAGTATCTTATAGCTATGTGACCAAAATTACTTATGTCAACCATTGAATGTAGCTATTTAGAACCTATCAGAATGATGTATGTTGAGATTTAAACGTAGACGTTTCTGTTTTCAAATGCAATTACACTATCCACTGAACTACTGGGTCCATATAATCATTGGCTTGTTCAATATACATGATAGCACATATGTTAAAAGACCTAATAGAAAAATCTAAAACAAGTCATGTATTCTTTAGTGAAGAAACGGATGAATGAATTTTATAATGCTGTAAAACATTACGTGTTCTAAATTTATAGAAGTGGATTAAGCTAACTTTTTCAGAAAATAGTATTAATAGAAGTTTACTAGCCATGAATTACAACAGTTTACAAATGAAAAGTTGCTAATCACATAAAAGGGAGCAGTGAAAATTATAACCATACTGGTGAAGATCTACTTACATTAGTGTGATAGTACTTGAAGCTTTTATTATCCACTTTTTAATCAGTTGATGTAAAGTTAGGAATATTGTTTTTATTTCTCAAATTACATGGGTTGATCCAACTAATTGATCTAGTAGGTACTGAACGCATTTTATTTTGTAGTACTTATTAAGTGAAACATGTTCGATAGTGGAGATTGTTACGATCGAACCAATTAACGTTTGTTAGAGTTTACTTTTGAATTATAATATGCGATTACTAAATTTACTGAATGTGCTTATATGTCTCTTTCATAGGGAATTCTATTACATTCAAATGGAGAAGTATGCGAGAGTTGCAATATCTGAAGGAATACGTATGGCTGATGAAATACATGTGACAGTTGAATCTGAAATCTACAGAGCTTTAAATCTGCATTATAATCGTAATCAACAGTTAGAAGTAAGCGAAATTCTGGAACATTAACATTCTTTTCCTTTGTTACTGATGTGTCTAGTAGAAAAATTCCTATATCTGACATGTTACTATCAATAGAGTAATTGATCGTATGTGGAATGTACTTTTGAATAAACTTTGTAGACACTGAACATTTCAAATCACAAGAAAAATTGACAATTGTTCATTGAAAATTCAACCTGAAGCATCAATGAAAAGCATTTGTCTACATTACGTAGATAAACCAGCTTATTTAGAACGGTCACAATGACTTTTAACTAAAGTTTCGCGGTATGATAAAAAGCTACTTTATCCATCTAAAACTTCTAAAATTATAAACTCGAAAATAACACTCAATTAGGACCAATAACAACCTGAATCATTACACAATTACGCAATCAGAAGAATTATTCGAGGTGGCCTTCAGTGATATCTAGCATCACAATCTAAGCTATAACGACACAATAATTACGAAAACACTAGATGATAAGGACTAATCACCATGGTGTTATGAGTCCTTTGTATCGTGTTAACATTGTCGCGTATGATTTAGTAAGTTCTATGCATTACTGCATGTAAAAAACAACTGGGAGAGCATTCATTATTCAAGTTAACCTATCTCCTATCTTAGCAACAATTAGCCTTTTGTCGAAATCTATTAGATTAGAACTTCTGGTCGATAATAACTTCAGAATTAATATTTTATTGTCATAAAAACGAATAAAAAATGATTATGGAAAATCAGATAAATGATGAACTACTGTACTGTGTACCAAGTACAATATCACTTAATTGTATAAGTACTACTTTTTGATCCGATCATTTTTTGTGCTTAACATAATTTTATCGCTATAAAAACTAAATAAAAAAAAAATATTTATTCAATTTAAGATGATTTTCAGATGGCGTAAGTAGCTTCTCTACGAACTTTTACCATAATTACTGTTTAATAAACAATCAAATTACGTTTCACTGTTATCTCACTAGTTGGATGACTCTTTTAGGATGCACAGAAATACGTTATATAATTCATGATGTATACTTTTAATTAAGGGCTAACAAACTGGATGTATAGTAAAAATAAACACTTCATTAAATTAATTTATTCTATTTTACTATTATTAGGTACCGGATCATTTTCGTATTGTTGTTGAAGCAACATTACGTGAATTTTTCAATGCACTTTATACTGGTAAAGATTCAGAACAATCATGGAAGAAACCAATTTATAAAGTTATCGCTAGAATGGATCAACCAGTTCCAGAATTTTTTAAAAGTCCTAATTGGATGAATCAATTAGCTGATGGATAAATGATAATTGATAGTAGATTAATAAATAATCAATTGATTATTTATTATTATAACTTTTTATTATGTAAACATTACAAGCATTACACAATCAATTGATTACATAATAAATATGATCTTCTTTTCTTTCTTTTTAATATATTTATATATATGATATTTTATGACATAAAAGAGTAATCATATACATTTACATGTTCTTTCATCAACTCAATTTCATATTAATGCAAATAATTCAAACAAAATAAGAAATGTAATCTCTTCTCAATAATGAATAATAGTTTGATTTTCATATTGTTGTTTTGTTTTCTTTTTAAAAAAATTTATTCGTTTAAAACAACATCTTCATGTTCAATATTCAATATTCAATTTTCTTTCTACATAATTGTATTATATATAATTATATTAATTTCAACAACAAAAAATGCTAATGTTTCAATTAATATTTGTAATTAAATTATAAACATGTAATTGAGAAAAAAATTAATTGAAATATTATCAATATTTAACATTTAACAAATGGTTTTTGCATATTATCAATTAAAAAAAACAAACAAATAAAACAAATCAAGTAATCATAATAAATACAACGATCTTCTATAGAAACAAGAATATTTACCTGAGTATAATATTTTATTTCAGCTTTGAAGTTTTTCATAGCCTCCCCCCCCATCACTCCAGCTTACCCCACCAGTTTTATTTACACTCTCCCTCCACTCAATTTTTATGTATACCGTTAATAAATTGAAAAGTGTACAGTTGATGTAATTTATATTGTTGATTAAAATTTATTGATTATAAATGTTTATTATTTGTTGAAAAATTTCTATGTTTATTAAAACAAAGACATTGGAATGAAGAATATTCCTTTTTGACAAAATTCTCATCAGATTCTACAATTATGCATTCAAAAAATAAATGATCATAAAAATAGAAATTGAAATGGTTTGTGAGAGTCGTTATTAAGTTTAGTTGATTTAATTCATTATAGATAAATGTTGGTAAGATACTATTCAAAATCAGAGAGCAGCGGTTTTGTCCTAGTATGGGACTCCTTGGAGACAGCACTTACCCCAGCTTCTTCCCCAAGGGCTTTAGGTTGAAGAACACCTAATTATCTGCACCCCAAAGTAAGCATCCAATCGTAGAATTTCCACTTATATTAATTTGTGATATATAGCGCAATAATCGTCTATTGTGGTTGGTGATAGATATCCCGCTGTCGACAAGTCTGAATTTCATCAGTCATCACTTCTTGCTAGAGATTCAAAAATATCCTGCGGTTAATGGAGGTTGGGATTAAATTTAGTTGATTGAATTTGTCACAGATTACCGTTGGCAGGGTCATAAAAATAAGGCATTTTAAGGCAACTACATAATTTACATATCAATGGTAAGTGGATATCAATTTTCCGAGTTATCTATAAAATACTAGTGTAAATGTTGAAATAATCATGTAGCTTCTTAAACTCCAGCAACAAATGAAATACTAAAGTTATTGGCCAGATATATGTAAAGATTAATAACGAACAAATTCTCATTTAGACATTAAGTAAAGGTGAAAGAAGCGAATAAACTTCTCAACTAGTTTCTCGTCAAAGCTATACTGTAATATATATATATACATATATATATATATATATATATATATATATATATATATATATATATATATAATCGTAAATGATTGATTCATACTCACCGCATGGCCTGTTTGAATTAAGTGGGGTATTATTTAACTATTGGTGTTTTTTGTCGACACCTTTGATTAACCACACTGGAAGGTGATCACAAACATGGAGGAATAAATCCCTTGAGCATCTGCATATGTTACTTACTACAGAGAAGTAGTTAAAGTAATAGATACATAATGAGGTAGCAAGCTTAGGTATTCATTTACATGTAGAATTAACAACTGAGGTTGTTCACATTGTTTTCAGTACTCAATAAGTATATCATAACCAGACTTTTTCTCTTAGGATGAATTCGTATATTTCCATTGATTTATTATAGACTGAAGCTGGTCAGTTACTGTTACTAAATGTGCATCCTGGGCGGATTGCCTCGATATAGCGATTACTCACAAGTATCATTTTAAGTTGGATTGTGACTGGCAGGTGGAATCCACGATACGCATTTTGTTTTATTTTGGACTCGCCGGTTGGATGTGCCCACTGAGAACATCAACATTGGGATGCAGTATATCTAGTCGACGAGTCCCAATCCAACTTTAAAACAGACATTTTTTTATTTTACTTATCCTTACACAAATGTTTTAGTGAATCATGAGATGATTGTGTAAGTGTATACCTAAACATACAAAATGCGTTAGTGAGTTAACTGTGAACTATAATGTCTTCTTAAAATGTAAATTAGTTTTCAAAATTCGAGGAGTTGGATTAAGAAAGAAACCCAACATGATCAAAGAAGTGGAGGATTAAAAATTGCTTCAGTACAAGTTTAAACATGATAGATGGATTCCAATGGAATGAAAATTACTTCAAAGAGTTGAGTATTAAGGATGTTAGTTATTGAATTATTAAGAACTGGCTTGGCCAACCACTGACTTGTAACGTTCCACAGAATCTGAGTAAATAGTCCATGAACATGGCTTGATTTTAATGTCTGATTTACTGTCTTTTACTGACCATCTATAGTTTGTTTACCATCTATTTCTACTGCAGCCAACACTGTATATCAAGACAGACAGTAGTGTAGCATGAAGCGCAAACTTTAGTTCAATGAAATGATTATATTCACCTATCCAGCTTGTTATATGATATAACCCATCAAAGTATTAAACAACAAATAATTACTACTTTAATAATAATAAAGCGTTAACTATTACAAGTTCAAGTTTAGACAAACATTTTCACTATGGGAAGAAAGGTTTTTTTACCACAAATTATTTGAAAAAATCAAAGGTCATAAAAGTCGATTACTACAAAGATCTACATTAAGATAACACTATCGCTTAGAACTCACTAGTATTCAACAGTTACTACGACTACCTGAAAGAAATCAATCTACAAACTAATTTAATAAATCATTAAACCAAATCTATCTGAATTTATTTATATTGTTTTAAAAGAATATTGATAGTTAACTTGTTTCATTATTCATTTTTCTTGCATATTCTTCTAATAATTCTTTCTTTCTTTCTTATCTCTCATTAAAAGATACAGTAGAGAAGATAATTAACTTTATGTAGCGTAAAAAAATATAAATGACAGATAAACTCTTCATTTAGTAGAAATGATTACTTATTTCCGGAAAGTTTTGAAATACTATAGAAAGTCTATAAACAATGCATATAGATACTAGTAATCAAGGCAAACAATTAAAAAAAAAGCGTTTCAAATGTTTAATCAAATTAGCTTGAATGTATTTTTAAGGTGAAATAAATTATGTATGTCATGTTAGGGCTCATTTCCTTAATAATAATAATAATATTATTATTAACAATATTAATTATAATTAATACTTGATACCTAGTCATATCATTCATCTATGTGGGTTTCACATGTTTATATGCAAGTAGATGAGTGATTGAATGTGTCAGTTTGCATTCATTTGAATGTTAACAAGTAATTATTAGAATTGTAGAAAATACATTTTAGTAATACAATTTTTCATTTTTACATCAGCTCACTAGTGACTTACTCCTTGAGGTAATTCCTGGAGATCTAATGTGAAGACGTGACTGGTGGAGTTCAATAGTGTCGAGTGTTAGGCAGTTACTCACCGAAGACGTTGGATGAGATCACGCAAACGTATCACGAATTGACTGAATTAGAAATATCAACCGTTAGTAGCCGGCTCAGTGGTCCAATGGTAAAGCGCTCGTCGCGGGACCAGAGGGTCCTGGGTTCGATACCCAACAGGGTCGTGGATGCACACTGCTGGAGTCCCATACTAGGACGAAACAGCTGTCCAGTACTTCCAGGTGATTAATGGTTGTCTAGTTCAGATCAGTTCGTGATATCAGCATTGACAAATTAACTATCTCTACAACAACCCCCTTAATTCTTATAATCGTTAATTACTAATGTTATTTGTATATTCTAGGCATAGATTAGAAAAATAAAAAAAGAAAACATATTACTAATAAAAAACTATCGACTAGAAAATTACAGATTGTTAATATATGCATTAATAATAACTAATAATATAGAATAATATAATTTCATTTTATTTTGATGACTTCTCATCAGCTTCACATAATCTGAAATAATTTTAAATTGTAACGTTCATGAGAAACTTTAATTGCATCCTATACCAGTACACATTCTTAAGAATAATCGACAATTGACGGATACACTTCTTTTGTAATCGCCAATTGTTTGCATAACTTTATGTGTACCTGTATAAGTATTTACATTGGTAGAACAGAAATAAGAGTTTATCTAGGATTTCATGAACATGTACTGAAAAATCTATGATTTGGAAAAAAATTAAAAACATTTAGTAGTGGAATTGTTAAATACCTGATTGATACTGGGTACCAGATTGATATTTTGGAATCCTTTAAAGTGTTCAATAGACTAAAAAACTATAAGTCTTCTAAAATTCGCTGAAGCTATTGCTAATACATTTTTGAAACCAAACTTACGTGTCCAAAAGGATACAGTTATCAGTCTTATTTTAAATCTTAACAACTTAATTCTTGTTTTAATTGCATCATTGGTATTATTGTTTATGCAAATTGAATTCATTCTATCACATCATTATCTCTTCCTTTGAAATTAGATTCAATTCATTACACTAATGTTTGCATTGTTAAATCTGATTCATTTATGTATGTCATCATTTCACACTTTGATTTCAATGATTAAGCTTAATTCATACCGCTGTTTGAAATGGATTATGACTGACAGTACATGTGAAATATAGCTATATCGAGGCAATCTACTCGAGATGTACATATGTCACACAGAGACTGATTAATTTCAGTTCATGATAGATCAGTGCGAAGATTCAAACACATTATAGTTAATTCAAATCATTCTCCAGTGTCGCTATCCGTTGTCTCATTTTCTTGTTACTTATTCACGTAAACTTCAAATAACATTTTATTGAATGTTTCTAGTATCTTCTTTTGTATCAGATATATATTTTTAATATTTTAGTCAACATTTTAATTATGTTTACATGTCTACGAGGTTCATGTAATCGAAATTTCAACCAACGTCATCTTCATATGTTAAACTTTATATCAAGCATTACTCTATACAATTATTCTAGATTGTGAGAAGATGACAAGGAACCACTGAAATAAAATATATTTTTCCTATTCTATATAGATAGTTGTTCTTGTTCCTTTCAAAATAGCAAATAGAACTATATGCATTTAATACATTAAAAAGTGTCTTAACGGAAACATGATCATCAACAGCAGTAAACGTGATTAGTCTAACAACTATTACAAATTAGTTCCTCTTCTTAACTCTCCGATACTGGTAATCACTATGTTGCAGTTACGTTTCTAATCATAAAATTAGTCATCGTATTACAACTGGATCATTATATTGTGTAATTTTCAAACACAATTCAATGCTAAGTTTACGAAACAATTCATACTTAGTAATTAACCTGTGAGTAAAAATATAAGTGTTCAATGTCAATGAATCAAAACGGTTGTTTACTGTTTTCTGGTTGTCATTTGTATTTTAGTTATCTTCACTCTGTAATGATAATTGTTTTCAAAATACAATATTTTCTTTACATAACATTTTTGGTAAACAGGTTTATCGCTTTCAAATTAACGATCTTAAAGTTAGCAAAAAGAATCTCAACTCTTACATGTTTGTTATTTTTAAATGCAATGACATTTTTGACATTATGCATTACGTACCTTTACAATATCCAGTTCTTGACTATTAATTAGTCTCATTTATTCTTTACATTGTTCTTCCCTATAGTTATTAGAAATATCTATACTGGGCTTCTTTAGATATTGATGGCTGTCTGCAGATTTAGTAAGAAACCATATGTTCATATTATTAATATGGTTACTGATAAACATGTTAAACCTTGAAACATGTAACAGGTACTTTTTGTCATTTATAAAGCATCCGTCTTACTCATGACTTTAATCATTCGTGGACTTCGTCTAAATGAGTTGTTATCACGTAAAGTTTAATACAAGAACCACACATTAATTTCCTATCTAATACATTTTGCTACTGGAGGTTTTATTTACAGAACTGGCTCTAAAACGTGAAGACGAATTGATGTTAATTACTGTTTTAGCATCCTCTTATAATATATACTTAAGTCCGTCATGGTAAAATACGGATTTTGCAGAACTTATTGCTTTGCTAAAAACTTTATACTGACAAAAGTAACAGTATTGAAAATGTCGAAATTAAGCACTAAACTACTCCTTCACTCATTTGAAAATATATTCATTAAAAATTAGTTTAAACAACTATTTTCTG
Source organism: Schistosoma japonicum (assembly GCA_025215515.1). Classification (NCBI taxonomy): domain Eukaryota; kingdom Metazoa; phylum Platyhelminthes; class Trematoda; order Strigeidida; family Schistosomatidae; genus Schistosoma; species Schistosoma japonicum. The sequence goes on from CM046068.1 coordinate 4,035,425, forward strand.
GGGAGAGACAAAAATTGCTTAGATCATTTAGATATGATACTATTCATGAAAAAACTATTCATTCGCCAAATGTTCGCCTTACAGATTCTAATTCATCTTTATCAAAGTTATTGTGGACTACACAGATAATGCATAACTTACGAATTGTAGATGCCATTTCTTTTCATCTATATTCAAAGTTATGAGATTATGTAGTTTATATAAAACTGATCTCATTCCAAGATACTGCATCGATTTAAAGCAAGTAAACCTACTCTAAACGATTAAAATGAGACAGAACATTAGCATTTACAGAATCTAGCCTAGCTCTAAATAAGTATTTTAAATGGAGTTTAAGCGTTTATAGGAAACTGATTTGGTACTATTTGGTACTGACCAGGTGAATTTATGTAAACTCCTGATGAAAACGGAGTCTATTTAAAGATTTTGTTAAATATCACTCAGTGCAGCTGTTGGAGAAGTGACCACTTAACAGAATGTTTAACGATTAAACTCTTATAACATTAAAACGTTAGCGTTATTCGGTCATTTAGTAACAGTAATTGCCATATTGTTTGGTTCAGGTGGAATATTATTAATAAAGTTGTAATGAAACCAAAAGGCTATACGATTCAACATTATGATTCATGTGAAAATGTTCACCAAAAACAGAACAACATGATACATCATCACAGTTCGTTGATTGATTGGCATCAAATATGCATTCTTGTAAAGTCTAAATATTTTTGTTAAAATTTATGCTTACATTTCATCGTACTTATTAAATGAACTATTCAACTCAAATAAATTAGGGAGCTAATATGCATATTTTAAAGCTTAATTACATTTACACTACTAACAATTAACTAATTAAGTGCATTAAGCATTTATTACATATATAAAACATTCAATATGACATGATCCGATTAAATGGTCTATTCGTGGCTAAATTGTTATTCTAAATACAATAGATTTTATCATTTGTATGATTGTTACTATACGAAGAAAGTATTCAATAGAAGTGTCAATAGAATTCAGTCATTAGTTTGTGTACCAGTAAATCCTTTAATGTACAAGTAATACATTGATTGCATGAATAGCATATTTAGTGATCTACTAATGATGTCATTTATGCTGTAAATAATTCTCAGTTGCTAACAGAATAAATTATTTGTATGAATGATTAGAAGATATTTATGAATATAAGTTTACTACTGAATTAAAGTAGAAGACAACAATAATGTAGATTGTTGCAAAGTATTATATGTAACTGGAATTTTTTTATCAGAATTATTATTATGAGGTGAATATGTATTTTAATTAGTAGACTATAAGCTGTGAAATAAGTAGTGTTTCTAGAAATAGAGAATTCAATATCATGGATTACGTAATTACAATAATGAAACTAAGTGAAAAAACCTTATGAGAAAGTGTAGGCAGAACAAGTATCGACCAACTGAATATTAGAAACAAATTTTGTCAAATTGCTACAAGGATTAATTATCTATCTTCTTTAATACAATCATTTAACTTTGAGCCTTTGAACTGTGAGATATCAACATCATTCATTTTTAGTACATTTCTACACTTACCCAATGAATAATCAGTCACAACCACTTTTTAAGCATGATGATACGTACACATATATGTGCCATTTCATTCCTAATAGGTTATGGAAATATTTTGGGTCAAGAACATTTGGAAACAATTCATGAAATAAACAGATTCACATTAATTTCTACAATGTTTTTGCTTTTCTCTGGTGAAAAACGTCCATAAATCACGTTGTTTACATAAACAAGTTGTATCATGTCACTAAAGAGGTATGTAAAGTTGAGGTACATTAATCTATGAGTTCCAGCCTATCAATAACCTATTATCGTTTCAATTATATGTTAGAATTTTAATGATACATTGTTACTGGAATCTAATAATGATTGGAAATTTCATTTGCTCAGTTTAAAGAGATTACATTTGTAAGACAGTCAGAATTTTGTCATGGTTGAAAAAGATTGTATTATATGACAGACGTTTGAACTCATTACTTGTGAACTTATTACTAAACAGTTTATTCTTTATTGTCAGCACTTTAACTATCATGTAGTCATGGATAGTAAACCTGTGATAGTCAAAACTTCTGCTTTACATTTACTCACAGCCATGGATAAAAAACACATAGTCTTCAATAATTCTCTATACTCTGTTCAATCTCGAAAATTCTCTGACTAATCTAACACATGTTAATGTAAGTAATATTGAATCACTTTAATAGTATGGTTGTAGTCTCTTATTGTTTTCTACTTTTTAAATTGATCATAACTGATCAGTGTTACTTAATTGACTTAATGATCAAAAATACATCAGTAGTAGAAATTGATTTCTTTCACTAGATCTTTGGAAAGGCAAACAAAAAAGAAACAGTGACAATAAAGTTATTTCCACTAATGCTTCATTATTTGCTTTTAGTATAATTTAATTCCATAAAAAACATAATTGTTACTCTTAGATATTTGACTTAAGCTAACAGCAATACACCAAGACAAAAAGGAATCAATATACAGTAAAAAATAAAGTCAAAGATTAGAATCTTCACAACCATTTCATGTTAGTGAAGATACACTGATACAATAAATGATGATAAATGTATTAGAATAAATGACATCCCTATTTGACAGTTGAAATGAATACCATTCTTTTTCTTCTTCGTCTTCGACTGTTTTATACACGTGTTTGTGATTAGACTTTTGTCAGATTAATTCATTCTTAAATTTTTTTTATTTAAGCCGCTCCTTCATCACTATCGTCAAGGTGGAGATTGTTCTATTCTAGTCACCGTATCTACCGCGTGTATTCTACACTCTTTCTCTTCTTTCTTTATATTAGACATATGTATGTATGCATCCTTTCCAATTTCTTCCTTTTCCCTATTTTCATCTTTTGATCATATTGTCAAAAACATTTGTAAGAAACAGATAAGAAAATAGATAGAAATCAATTTGTCAAGAAGTAAAAGATAGATGCTTATACGAAGACATATCTACTGATTGGTAGGTTAAACAACACTCCCTCTCAAAAATACTACATGATAGCCAGATCAGTAAGAAATCAAATAACGAGTAAAGAATGTGACATTTAAGACAAATGAGTAGTATGCTTTTCAGTTTTAAAATTATTTTTAGATTAACTAGTCATGAATGAATTTGTCAAGACGCAGGTGACAAAACACGATCGTATTTCATATGTTTACTGATGATTAACTCCTACATTTACACACACGTACATAAGTTTCGTTAACACAGTGATGCACCTAGTAGGAGATTTCTTTGAAATGAAGGTGTGAATGCTTATAAATAATTGATTTTATATGCATACACATAAGTAGTGAAAATAAATGGTTAGAAAAATCATTTTAGACATTTACTTTATCCAGTGTAGTGACAGACAATGAGCCGCCTCTTAAGAGAATTACTTTATATTCAACTTTGTTTTCTTTTTTTAATTTGGCGTTAAGTAAGATAAACAATCAGCTATAACAAGGAATGATGTGTTGAATGAGAAAGTATAGATAACAATCATTTTCAAACTAATATACATAATGGATTACTTAGGTTAATTCGTATATATGGTTGTTGGCCTTAGTTTTCACTTATACAACAAAGATAGATAAAATTAAATTTTCCTAGATTTTAACCGGATTCACTTGTTGCTAACGCTTAGATTTATCTTATTCCCATTTTGATGCCATCATTTATTAATCTATCTCACTCCAACTGTAGTTGTATACAAACACAAAGAATTTACATTAATTATTTTCTTTTAATCAGAAAGAGATATTATTCTTCAATTAAAAAAGATTCATTAATTGTCATTTACCACTTAACATTATTAAACTAAAAGTTTGATTAATTGATACCATTAGGATACCTTCTGTGTGTGTGTTTGTTGAAATGACAATTTTTAGGAATTTCTATAATAAAGTATTATTTTGTTTATTTACTGATTATCAATCTTCCCTCCTTTTCCCTTCTTCTCTCAACTCACCTTCTGACGAAAAAATTTTTCATTAAATATTTTTTGTTAAATAACAAAATGATACATAAAGAAATTTCACTTTCTAAGTGAATAAAGTAAACGAAGATACTTGGTAATTTGATTTTTGTTTTCCATTAACTTTAAAGTCATGTTGATGTTTATATCATTCATCAGATGATGCCAAATGTCATTATTAATAAGTAGAAGAAGAAGAAGAAGGTAGATAGTGTTTAGTATACTAAAAATGATGATGATTAGTTGAATAGTTGAATAAGTTAAACTTTATACTGAATAGTCATAAACAATAGAAAACATGATTAGATTTTCTATTCTGTCATACAGGTATTCAGTTTATGTAATTGTAAGAGAATTTATACAAACTTTTAGATTTCATTCTATACGGAATTACAGTAAATGATATTTTGAATAGAAATATCATGATTACCATTGATGATGTAATACGTAGAATAATTAAAAGAAATGAAAAATTTCACCATGTAACTTTTAGATTTAATTCATTCAGTATTAAATCATACAGGTTAGTTGTTATATTTTAATTTGGTTGAAAGAATTTAATCAACACTGCATACATAATAGCTTGATATTGCTTAATAAGTTAGCTAAGGTTGATCATTTGGTTCTACAAGTAAAAGCTTTATTTACAATTATTAATATTAAACCCATTTGAGTACACTGTTCCATATGTATCATTCATCAAAATCGATAAAAGTATTATTTTTCATTTAAGTAGTACATGAATACATAAAAAAAAGATATCAACGCTTATTGATAAACTTAGAAAACATATTAATTGACCATATGAATAACTTATTTCTATTTGTAAGCTGAGATTCGGACACACCCATTGAAATATGTTCCTTTAATGACTTTCAATTTCAATAAACAGAATGCAACACTAAATAAGTTTGATTCCTTCTTACAAGTCATATTGTTATTTATGCAATAGAAAGAATTCATTTCCTTCAGTGTATTCATAATTCCCCTCAACATGAATTAAATTACATTAAAAAATAAACTAACATAAGTCAGTGCTTTGTTAATGTTTAAGATGATAAACATAATGCTCCAAATAGTTAAGTAGAAGTATTTGTTTCTGAGTCAATATTTCTTTCTTAAAGATTAGATGCATTACTATTACCACTGAAACAGACAAAATATATCAAAATACTATGGTTTAGGCGTGTAGATCAATGTTATTTAGTAGTGTATATGAATTGTCACCACTAAATTCAATTAAAATCAAAATAATGAAATGGTATCTACCAAGTGGTCTGCATCGTACGTGGAATAAAATGAAGTTAACTTTAGTCACAATGCCAATAGCTAGTAGTTTCTGTAGTGTACAATCAGTATTTTGGAAACAATAATAGATTATTCATTGTTTCAAGATGCTGTGTGGAATAATTCTATGTTAGTCCTTCCATATATTGAACATTTGCCATGATCAAAAATCTACTCAGTTGTTTCATCTCAATAAAAAGTTTATAAATTTTATTTGTATTATTTCTGTTTACATGATGATGATGATGATTATGATGATGATGATGATGATGATGATGATGATATTGTAAGATGAGATACCATAATATAAAGTATTGTCCTGTTTTAACCAGTAATCAAACTTGTCGTTCAACATTCTCAAGTTTATCGATTAACCAGTAATTTAAGATGTGATACAAGTTTACTTCAATTTTTGATATGAAGTAAGTTTTACCTTTATCATAGAATAAATATTTTTCTACGTTGTAAAACTTTTAGCTTATAAACTATGACCAGCAAATACTATAAGCTTCATTCTTTTAAATGAGTTTCTAATACTTAATCTAAACAGGTTTACAACATTCTCTGACAACTGCTAAAATTTGGATGGGTCACATTTAGTTAATGGCTAATATTCAGTGAATGACACTGTGTAAAAATACATCTTAAATATGATATGAAAATGTCACGGCAATGTAATACGAATAACAAATGAAGAACTCCCTTTCATTTACTCTTAAGTTTACCGCTTAAAAGTGGACAAATCACATTTAATGAATATAATAGACGCTGCTGAATCTATGAATAAAAAATCCTCATGTTTATTCAAAGAAAGTCCATCTGTTGATTGTGTACAAATTGTTTATAACGATATTATTAAATGATAACAATGGTGGCTTAATTCAATGAAAATACAAGCCTGCTTCAGACAAAGAAGAAAGTGCAGAAACCATAGATTATGAAAATCGTGGTTACCAGTGCTCACAGAAATCTTAATCAGTAGAATGAAACTGAGTTAAAAATGAATGTTACTTAATCAACTAAAGCAATAACAATGATACTGTGCAGTCGTCAGAATACAATGAAATAAATTAGTTCAGCTATGGTTTAACAGAGTGGGAAATTTTTAAAAATTTCATTGAAATTGAAGCTAACTTTGTCTGTGGTCTCGGTCCAAAAATTAAACTTGAAAACATTCTTAAAAAATAATCGCTGATAGAATCGTCTTTTATTTTCCATATACTTTTAAATATTGAGTACGATAGACTGATACACTTTGAAGGGTTGAAGAGTAATCGTTTAACGGCACCACTCTCCATCCTAACTATGCATACCATTGTGATTATTGAACACAAACTCAGTAGCAAAGTAATATGACACTACGCTCCTAGCTTAAAGTCCCGGATACTGTTTATCGTAATTATTAGTATACTTCCTCACAAGCCTTAAGAATCCAGCAAAACAGCTCTATGAGTGCTCTTTTTCAAGTGGTTCTGCGGTCAATATCAGTGGATCATATTCTGATACATACTTTACATGCAACCATTATTTTTCATTTTATTCTTGTCATAGATGATTATACTCATACAAAATTTTATATAGAGCACAGATCAACTATAACTTTTCTCAATGACTATTTCATTATACTATGGGGTTGCATACATGATGAAGATAACACATCTTTTTTCTCTGATCTATCCTACTGTAGATCATAAACTCGTCATACCTTTTTCTAAATCATGACAATTATTCATGGAACATTGGTTGATGGTAAAATTCTATTCACCAACCTGAACTTAGACAATAATGAGAAAACATCACCATTTCTAATCCTATGTTGCCATGGTTTTTATAATTTCAATATACCTTCTTTGAATTCATTGCATATATATTTATATATTCTTATTCAACATTAACAACAATAATATTAGTAATAGTATTATAAAACATAAAGCCATTTTTGAGGCTATTTCTACTTCTTTTAATTTATGTTTCACTATTTTGTGCAACAGTCACAACTGTTTTCTGTTGTATAACATTTGAACATGGCTGTATATACTCTGTTTACCTTGAATCACGTGTTAACACCTATTCTAGTTTAGCCAAAATCCTTCAGTAGATAACTGAGATTATGCATATATATATATATATATATATATATATATATCAATCTTTTAGTTAGATAACCACATAATTGTATAAACTGTCTTAATGTGTCATGTTGACTTGTGACTATGTTAGTTTTGAATTGTGTAACTGACACTAATCATTTATCACATCTGACCCAGTTACTATTATGATGATTCTTAACGAATTTGATGTTATTTTTTTTGTCATGAATCTGTATTATTAAATCATTTACAACATTATTCAGTATTAAATTTCAGATGGTGAAATACAACATGATTTTAGGTGAGTTTATAAATTCATAGTTTAATGATTTATTCCATCTACTCTTCATCTTGTAATTATGTAACTATTTGATTTTGTGTAATTAGTTAACAGTATTTTATTCGATTACTATTAACCTCAACTTATGTATTTGACAGGTGATTACCTTATTAATGAGTTTGTTTATTTTGTTAAGTGACTGGAATCATGTAGTTATGTAACAGGCGTTAACTCTTGTCAATATTTATTACTTCACTTACACATAACTTGAAAGTATTACGGCATAATTTTATTTAATACATAGAGTGGTTGAGTGCTACTTATTCTAGTCAATACATTTGAGTAAATAAACAGTGATATGAAATGCAAAAGAAACGTAATTCGAAGTAGACAAATTTTGTCTGGAAATAAGATATATGAATAAATTTTAATGTCGGATACAATTAATACTGTTTTGCACCGTTTACTGTTTTATTTGTGCGTTGTAGAGAACATATGTAAAAGATCTAATTCACCTAAGAAACTGCCAGTGATTCTAATCTCATGTTATTCAAAGTATGCAAGGCGTAACTCTTACATTCCTGTAGCCCATTCTAAAAAAGATCCCGTTCTTTTTTATGTTCTGGACTTGTTATAATAAACATTCTGTTTAAATCTGGATTTATTAGGTATACAGCAAAAAATATATTCTTGAAAATCTATTCATTGAATTTGTTATACTTAGGTGCATTGAACCAGGCACATAAAGGCTCAGTGATATGTTAATTTGCATAAGATGAAATAATGCACATTATAGCAACATGATGTGATGGTTTTACCATCTCCTCTTCAATCACATTAATGTGAATACATTGTCTGGTGTGTTTTAAAATATCATAGTAAGATGAAGATTTCTTGGATGATCATATTACTTATTTGTCTTAATGAAACTCAAAAATGTGGTATTTAATGATCACACCAAATGAAATTATTTGTAAGATTTACAATGGCATGAAAAGTTCTATCATATTTATTAGTGATTACTGATGTACCAATAAGATAAAGATAATTATAAGCATTATTGATCTTCCTTATACTTGAACATTTGATTATTTTATGCGTTATGCTCTCTACTCGCCATTCATCTGTATTGTCTGATATGACACAACTTCAAGGAACAATCGTTATGAATGAACTGCATCTATTACCACTGTCATACATGAATACTATCATAATTTTTGTTTTCATCTATACAGTGAATATTTTACTTTTATAAAGGAAAGAAATCATTGCTAGAACTTGATGTGTAAGATAATAAAAACGAAGTTAGTTGGATTGATACACAGCAGTTTATAGTATGGAATATACATTTTTTCATTTTCTTAAGCTTCCTAAGACTACTTAAAACGTAAATTATTTAGAAAGATATAACTGAAATACACTGACATATGCTTCAAATGCGCATCATAATGCACATTTAAATACACATATGCATATATATTCATCTTATTTAACAATAGGTAACTTCTGTCACTTTTTCAAGTTTTCTCTTTTCCTTATCTTATCTTAGACGGTAGTATGAATTTGCGTGATTCCTCAACAGAAAAAAGAATACTAGTAACAACAACAATTACAACTGCCTATTAATGAGTAGTATCAACAGTGAATACACAAAAATTGAGAATGACAGTCACTTCCTTATTATCAGTCTTCTCAGTAAAACAAATATCAGTATAAATATCCATCAGAATCAAAAAACAAAAACTAATTAAATCAGTAAATTGTACTATTAAAAAACAAATAAAAGAAGTAGCTTATAGTTACTGAAAACAATTTTGTTATTAATCATGATGATGCTAACTTTATGATGACGCCATGAAAAAGAAAAATAATTTTTCACTCTTTAAAATATCTACAAACTACTCCCTACATTCTTTTTATTTTTGCTCATTTTTATTTTACTATTTAGTCTGCAGGCATAAAAAATACCATTCTCTTAGAGTTTCTCGTAAAGAGGGATATATGCATATATTGAAGAACTGTTTCTGAAACAAAAAAAGACAAGGGAAAGATTGGGTGGAGAATATTCAACAATAATGTTTATCTTCTCAATATATTGAATAATGAGAAATAGAACAATTGTGGATAGATAGATAGACGGACATAGTGAAGTAACTAACTGAATTAGTAAAAGATGGTCATTAATAAAAGAAATTGTTTATTCTATGTTTTCTGAATGCGTACTTATATACTCTCATATTGAATAGAAAAAATAATGCAGATTAATAGATAAGCTATTTTTTCAAGTAAATACAGAAATAATTAAATAGGTGGGTATGGAAGATAGGTTGATGAAAATTAACAAATAGAAAAGAGAAGCCGAGTATCTACAGAGATGTAATATACTTACTTACTTAATTACGCCCGTTACCTCTCTCAGAGGAGCATAGGCTGTACACCGATATTCTCCTTTGAACTCTGTACTGAGCAGTCCTTCCCAGCTGTCTCCAGTTGCTCTTCATCCTTTCAATATCTGTTTCCAATTCTCAACGCACTATGTTCTTCGGCCTTCTTCTTTTCTGTTTCCCAACAGGATTCCAAGTTAATGCTTGTCTCGTGATGCAGTCTGATGATTTCCGCAATGTATATCCTATCCATTTCCAACGTCGTTTCCTGATTTCCTCTTCAGCTGAAAGTTGGTTTGTTCTCTTTCATAGTAGGCCATTGCTGATGGTTTTCGACCAATGGACATTCAGTATCTTGTGTGGATAGTTGTTTACAAACAGTTGTACCCTTCTGAGGATGTTTGCAGTAGTTCTCCACGTTTCAGCTCCATACAGAAGAACTGTCTTCACGTTCGAATTCAAGAGTCTAACCCTGAGGTTGGTTGACAGTTGCTATGAGTCCCATATGTTCTTCAACTCCACCTGTAGCTCTTCTAGGGCTTTTGCCAATCCCAAGCCTGGGTGAAGCAGGAGGGTTGAGTATAGGGCTAGCATTCTCATCCCAGAAAACACAAGCTTGATAACCATAGATGTAATATATATACTAATTACTTTCCATTTTATTTAAATGTTTTATTTTTCTCTTTATAATACATTGAATAACTTAATAAAACTATCTTATCAGATAATTAAATTTACAATAAACTTTTGTATTTCAATCTACATTTAGCTTCAAATGCTCAATTGTTTTCAGATTTATCTATTTTAAAGTAGAAATTAAAAGAAACTTCTACTATGATTACGTAAACAAGTCACTTCTATTAAAAATGTTTATTAAATAAAAGTAATTAAGTTAAATTGTGAAGTGATTATCATCACTGTTTATTCTCATGCTTAAGTATATTGAACATTGAAGTCAACTAGTCCATAGATACTTTGTTGTTAGAAAGAAGAAAAAAAAATGTGAAAGAGAAACATACTTATTAAAGATGATAAAAGTATAAGATAATTGGTTATTGATTTCTATGATGAAATAGTTCGTTTATGCATGTTTATGGCGCCGAAAAAGAAGATTGATAATAATGAGAATTCTGTTTTTTTTATCATGTTTACATTTGTTGTGAAGATGAATAGGAAACAAAAAATGCATTTAATGTATTCAATAGACATATAATTAAACATTAGAATTATTATATAAGTTCTATGTGAATGATGTAATAATAGTAATTATTATTATTACTATTATTATTACTATTGTTATGCTTTTTAATAAACAGTTAGTTATCTAAATGATTGAAAGATACTAGTAATGAAAGTAAAGTAAGTGAATAAATATCATGTGTACTTTTATATTCAACTTAACTGAAATTTAGTTGTTATGTGAATAATAAGCTATTTGTCAATTATCTTAGTTAGTAGTACATTAAATCATTGATGTAATGAAGGGGGGTGGTTGAAACTTACTCGTTAATCAACTTTAAAATTATTCTGTGAATAATTCTTAAAAATATTTTTTCCTAAAGTATACTATGGGAATAAGTGTAAATGATAACATAGACTTTCTAAAAGAATCAATCATAGACGGGATAATGGTATCAATCTGGCTATGAATTTGCAAGTGAATAGGATGACTTTCTATTATTTAGAAGAAAATATTATCCTACCTTATTTTAAATGTGTAAAATAATTGAAATAGATAATTTAAGGTTCTTCAATACGATTGGGACTTAAGCCTAGAAACTTCATAGCTAAAATGAATTAATATTACCAAGTACATTTTGAATTCCTCTTTATAGCTAAGATAGAGCGTTAAAAAATATAGTTCGGGAGTAATACTTAAGATTTAGAGCTACAATTAGGGTTATAACTGGATCGACATAGAGAATAGTATTTACGTATAATTGTGTTGTTAGTTCGTAACAGGTTTTTGTATTGTTAATAAAATAATGCACACTCTATTATGTCTTCCCCATAGAAAACTTGGGTAAAAACTACATCCATAGTGATTATCACATACACTTATGATTTATTGTTAGAACCACTATGGTGTGCATCCACATGTGGACAAATTTTTCGCTTTTGGTAATGATTTTCTTGAGGTGAGGGAGGAGTATATCGTTAAGAGTCTTCACTTCAAATTCTTTGAAAAGTGACCTGATATATTTTTAGTCAAATGGATGAATTTCTTTATCTTCGTTTCTGTAGTTTATCACTTGCAACACCATTCCAAATTTATGATATATGTATTTGCCATGTGAATTATTCATTTGCTTTGCAATATTCAGTCATAAATATTGTTTTCTCATTTGATTGAAGTGGTTATTGAATAAAAGCTATAATCAATTTATCTGTAAACTGAACGCTAGCATTACAAGTATTGCAGTTTCTCGTTCCTATGCTGAACTCCAGTCATCAGTTCCTTTAAAATATTGTAGTCATATTTTTTTATGATTGTTACTAACCTTATAAATTGGCTTAATATTTTTTTACAGCAGAATGGGAATATAAATATTGTTTTATATTTGAACCATTTATTTAAAACTAGCACATTCACAATACATTTGTTTCTCGAGTTAAATGTTTGTGAATAGTATACAAAGTTTATGTACTTCAGTAAAGTTCGTCTGGACTTAGTGATGCATTTTACTTAGGATTTCACTAAATCTCACACCATTTTAAAATAGCTTGTTGTTTACGTTCGTCACCGATTTGTCCTATTTGGAGAAACTGGACAGTTGTTTTATTCTTTTATGGAACTCTTCACCATGGTAAACTCACTATTTCATTAGGGATTTAAACCCAGGATTTCGTTGTTTCGCCGAAAACCCTTAACCGTCAACACTCCTATATATCGATTCAGTCACCACTTTTCACTAGAATTTCAGTATCGTCTAAAAGTTAGTCATTAATGAGCTAATTATCATAGTTGCAACATTTTCAAATGATATCACCAATTCGTTTTTCGAACTGTCACTGATTTTTAATGTTGGCCTGGTAAACTACTGATAAAATTCTGACTAAAGTGTAGTAAGAAGTAATATCATATAGTTAATTTAGAAATTGTTGAATAAGCTCAGCTTATTAATTTAGTACACCTACTAACATGAATACCTGAATATATATCCACTACTGAATCTGAATATATCACATTCTGACTTAGATATAAATGAGCAATAAAATTCACCTCTTGAGAGATATTACTATTCTATCTTCATGAAATCACTTTCTATCAGAAGTGTGGTTTGAAGTTCAACTAATTTTAATACTATATTCACTTCACATATTCAATTGTTTTTTTTTTTTTCATTTCTTAAAATTATCATCTTATCACCAGTGTTTGTTAAGTTGAAACTACTTATAAGTCCTTTGTTTATGTTGACTGTTTTGTTAAATTTGTTACATTATTGATATTATTTTCTTTTCAGTCAAATATTCATTTCCTATTCATTTACATATTGTTATTTTTATGAAGTTAACTTTCACCTTTTATTTTAAAATTATTTTTATATACATGTCAAGTGAATCTATTCGTGTTATAGTTGGATACAATCATTCTACTCATAAATTATAAACTTATAGGCATATATATACACTTAAGTTTATATTATATTCTAACTTGTCAGTACACTTTTCTTTAGAACTAATGAAGTGCAAATTTCAAAAGGAAAGCAAAAATACCTAGATAGATATATCAATTGAATTGAGGTGAGTTTGTGAAGATAAGTATTACATGTAGATGACTGTAAAACTTCTGACTGTTGAAGTGGTATTCGACTGTTAACATCTTTTTTTGGAGACAAATATATGTGCTTCCTGATTTAAAATAGTTCTTTACCTAGAGTTGTCCTATGATACAGACTATAGAATTCAACAATTTCCACAAAAGCTCCTAAAATAATAAATTTTAACATGTTTTATTATTATCCACCTGTTTATAAATTTACCATTATTGTACTGTGTATTAATGCAACAGTAAGCAAACTTTGGCAGGCAAAGTGATTGTAATTCGAAATCTCACTTAGAAAATATACTAGCTTTCTAACAAAACCTTCTGTAATGGATTCATTACATATATCGTACAAAATGATATTTTGTATTCGTCTCAGTTCGATCTCAGTTGATTACCAGTAAAAACTATGCCACAGACTTCAATTATTATTTCTCAACTCTTCTTATCCGTCACTTTTTAGGTAAATCTATTGAATTACAAAGCTTAGTGAAACCAGGCCAAAGTATCATTAATTGTCCTGCTTATCAAAAACGATGTTACGCATGTTTACAAAAAGGTAAACAATAAATTTATTTGTATTAGGATGAACTTGTATCTTCCCGTTGATTTGCAATCGACTGAAACTGGTCAGTCTCCGTTGCCATACGTGCATCCTGAGTGGAATGCCTGAATATAGTCGTATTTAAGTTGGATTGTGACTGGCAAGCGGAATCCAGGACTTAGGTCTCGTCCTATTCGGGACTCATCGGCTGGATGTATCTGCAACAGAGTACCAATGAAAACTAGGGTGCATTGAACAGATGTTTCATCGTAGTATGGACTCCACAACAATCCCCACTCTTGATTCCACTAGAAAATCAAACCCAGCGCATTCAGTTCTTGAGTGAAATCCTAACTATCTACAGCACTAAAGTAGCTAGTGTTCACTCGCATACTTCTCACTTTTATCAAATTATGATAAGGTACAATGATCAACCACTGCCCAGCGCCCTTTGGATTTCAACGGTACTGAACCAACACCAATCTAGGACGAATACAAATAACTAAATACGTTGACTGTCTTGACTAGAGTAACTTCATGTAGTCACAAAAGCTTCAGATCGTTAAAATACATCGTAGATTGTAAATCTAACAAATGATACATGCCATATGATGAAAGTGATATGAAGCTAAATAAAATAATATTACTGACATTTTATTCTCTAAGTTGATAACAGTTCATTCTAATACCAATTCTTCGGTAGATGAGTTAAACAATAAACAATAACTGCAGTACATAAGAAAAGGACATTGATTGGATTGAATTTAACGTAATAAAATGATCGGTCACTTGTTGGAACTGACTGCGAAGGAATTAAATTACTTACAAGTTTTACTGATTAATACAGCTCTTACTTCTCCCCATCAACGGATATCAGAAAACAGCATAACTAGTCAACAAACATTAGTCATCTTTCATAAAAAAAGTGATACAATTATATGCAAAATAGTTAGCAAAGTAAACGTGAGCGAAATCCATTGAAATAACCAGTGACTGTTAAATATAAATGTCATAGACCACTTGCGCGTTTGCTGCTGTCGATATCAATCAATAATCAGATCAGGAAAGTGATGACGATCATATTTTAGTACAAGTTACCATAGGATATGAACAATTCTCTCTACGAATTTGTTGCATAAGTTAGTAATGTTTCCCTCAAGGAAAACACATATTCACTCAGTAAAATTTCGATGTGTATATTGAAGCAACTTAAATTTAGTGATGATACGGCATTTATAACATACAGATTGAAAACTTGGGATTTTGACAAACATGGCACACTACGAATATATGTAGTCTCAACACACAAACGTAGGAAGTAATCATTGAGTTGAATTTTGCGTAAGTGGCTTAACAAAATAACCTAAATGCTACCAACGTGCACAAAATTGTTCGTATTCTGAATTAGGAAACGTTTATCCGAGTTTTTTCGATTGTAAGTTTTAACTACTTTAAAGTTTTAAGTAGTATTAACATATTTCATAACGTAATCTACCAGGTGTAACTAGTAATCTAAATAATATGCGTGCAAATATATTTTTATTCATTATATCTGTCAAAAGAACCGTTAAATATCGAAATAAGCTAGCATATTTGACAGCAATATATTAGATAATCTGTTTCCACCGTACTGGTTGGCTATTCTTCTAACGTCATTTGTTGTAGTATACAGTTTTACTGTCATTCTTAAGACTGTTAGAAGTATGCAATAAATCCAATACAACTTTCGCGTTCTTGGGTTATTATAACACTTTTGACTTTAGTAGTATGAAACGGATTAACTACAAGTTTATTAAAACATGAACTATAATCAAGGTTCAAATGAGCTGGCTGTCAGAGAGCTAGTTCTAGTGAGGCGACTGAGATCCTAAGGGAACTTTTACTGAGAGATTACTGATAATGTCTGCCCTACTTCTGTACAAAATTGAAAACTTTGCTATTCCATAACTTAAAATTCTTGATTTTTATGTTTCATTAGTTGTACGGATCATTTTTTACTTACTACACACTTATGGACAGAATATTTAATGGTTTTCTTAAATCTGTTGGTTTCAGTTATTCGTTCAAAATGTAACAAAATTGCCTAGAACTTTTGGGTAGTCAGAGTACACACGAAAATACTGAAACATGTGAATGTTTTGTGGTTGTTACTACTCGTGGCTGACGCCAATGCCTATGTCTGTCGTTGGACAGAGGAGACATTCAATACCTAGTTATATTTGAGGTTAATACTAATCTAATCCTGATATTACTAGTACGATGTCAGTTTTTAATACTCATCCATCCTACTTATGAGAAAATTTGATCATATCATGATGATCTGAGTTTTTAAATAGTACGGACAGTTTCAACAGCATGCATTCCGAATGTCACTTAAGTAGTAATCAGCAAGAAAAGTAGTGAAGAACAATACATAGATCATGGAATGTGGACTTCTTGGGACACTAGTCGACTTAAGGCGAAGAACACTTTCTTTACAAATAATCACCTTCTGTATATCTACAATCTAGTCAGACCCATCAGTCATCCACCTCACACAATCATTTTTTAAATTAGGTGACGTTTAGTAAATTGTAATAACCAAATTGAAAAGCGTGATTCTAGTTTCTGATACAATCGATGTGTAAGAAAGTGTACTAGAGTAGTGCACATGTCGTAGATTCAGTTTATTTCCACTATGTATGCTAAAGTTTAAGCAAGCAAAACGACACGTCTTGCTGTAATTTTTAAGAGCATATTATATTCTATAGATTGCAGTAAGTGTTTCAGTGAGGAAAACGGATTATGAAGGATGACCAATCTCAGTAACTGATGTTTAAATAGCCCAGAAATACAATTGATGAATGGTAAAAATATAAATGGTTAACAGGAACTTTATCATTTTATTAAAAGATAAATAATAATTGTCATAATATTATGTTTGAAATAGAAGCCAAAGTTTAGTATCATTTACAAAGAACAAAATCATCACTGACAATTTTATTGGGTATGAACTAAATTCTGTGACTTTCAATTTATGTAGTGAATCTACTTAAATCAGAAGACCAATATACATGATAGCGTAGGAACTGTTTGCATAAATCAAAAGTCACAAGCTTAATATGAAGCTTTAAAAAACTGTAGAAAGTTTAATTCATGGCATTTTATGTTCTGAAGGAAATTTGTCTATTAATTGTGTTTGCCATTCTATCAAAGTCCTATTCAGTTTATGATTGTACTTATCCCTATTTTTTCTTGTATACTTCACTCAATAAAATAGATTTATATTTACTGTATAATTTGTTCATTTAGTTGATGGTTATACTTAACAGCTTTTCAAAACTTTTAACTACTATCATGAACTTGGTGATGAAGACTCTGTGAATGAATGTTAAAGCTAACAGAATGTTACCCATAATTAGCTTAGTTCAAGAGAACGATTTTACTTCATGATAAATTTTCATGTAGACATGATAGTAACCGAGTTATTTAATTATGTACATCCAATTTCGACTTTGTGAAACTACAAATAACTGAATTCATAGACGACGTTGATATTTGCATTCAAAATCTCGTTTTAAAAGGCAAAGTTTTCTCTGATTCTAAAATTATGTTGTGTACTAGGAATCTAAGAACAGTAACTATTCAACTTAATCTTCTCCTGCTATCCAAACTATTTAAAATTCAGTTCAGTAACCGTTTAAATGATTATTAATTCAAGTAATTTTGGGATTGTCTTGATTGAGATATTGGTCTTTCAATAAAATGTATTCAATTTTAGGCTCAACTATCTACCCAATAACATAATCTGTTACATAGTTTGAATGTGCTGAATGAAAACATAAGCTTCTGTTAGATCGCTAAGAATCTCCAGTTCACGAAACCATTGTATTGTATATTAAATCAGGAATATTGGCAGCTGAACAGAGCTAAAGGTTGTTTCGATTATCTAATTGTTTTCAAGAACTACCACAATGATGACATAATCCACCACTTGAAGTTATTGAAGTCTAACAAAAAAATATCTATGTCTAATTTTTACTCCTAAAACTATATGATAATCATTATATTATATGAACTAGGAAGATACTATTAGAAGTTTCTTAATTCTTGGTTAAATTAACAGTTTATATTCTGAAATATTTTTCATTACGATTCAAAATACTGTAGACTTAATGTACTTTGACTTGTTGATGATCCATCTTGCACAGTTCAATGTATTAAAAGTACTGATAGATTTATTAAATTTATAATTATATCACATGTAAATAAAGTAGGTAATTTAACAAAATTAAGTAATTTTGCATAAAGACTGATTGTTTAACTGGTAGAATTAAGAAATAACTGTTATTATCTACTGATTATCAACAATGGAATTCAGATACATCGAACTGATGAGTCAGCGATAGAACGAAATACACTCAACTTGCCAGTTATAGACCATCTTTAATCATATTGACCAGTTAACTCGTATAAACTGGTCTTTAATTTGAAATTTTCAAAAGTGAATGAATTGATAGATTGTTAAATTTCAACTTCTAGTTACACTGTTCTTAATATTCTAGCCGTTATAATCCATAATAGTAGAGAATAAATGATTGATTTTCACTTTTTATTGATCATCTGCTAATCGACAAGTTGTTATCGCCGTTAATTGTCTTCTATATCGATGACAGTTTCATTTAGGAAACATATCTAGTCACTTGATCAATTTGTATACTAAGAAATATTTGATTAAAATTCAACAAACATCGACATACTCATCTCAGTCAGTCTAGCTATTCTACATTATCCCATTGTATAATAGTCAGTAAATAGTAAACTTTATTTTACAGCTTCACCTGATGAGTTTCTTGAAACATATACAATTAAAACAAGGCCTCGTATCATACTGTAATGATTGACTTAATAGCCGTTATTTCATCTACTGATAATACATAATTACTGGTTATTAACTTGAAGTCACATTTAATTGACACCGATAAATTAAAAACGTTACATCAAAACGATTCTTCTAAAAAAAGCTTCATGCAATGAATTGTTTAGTTGATAATCTATTCATAGTTGAAATTCTCTGCCTAAAATTCAATTACTCAATTCATATCAATTTCAACAATGCAATAAGAAAAAGATTTGTTGATTAGAATGAATTCATTATATTTCTCGGCTTTTTACCAAATGCAAACAGCTTAAATTGATGTGAACTATTGTAGAACCAAATGTCTTACATATTTTATTTATGTTAATGTTGAGATAATAAGAAAGAAAGTAGAAGACGATAAGAGATAAGACGATAAGTAGAAGATAAGTGAAGAAGATTATATATTTTATCATAGGTAGGATTGTAACGCTTTTGCTGACTGTCTTCGTGTGAAATCGCTTTTCATGGTGTGCTGTGTTGTAACTTATTGCTGATACTTGATTGAATGACTTCAACTGACCATGTTCAGTATGATAAGCATAGCATTATTGCCTACACAACTATTTATTTTAGGAATCATTCACAGCTACAATTCAATATGTATTAAAAACCTTCCCATAAACTTAATAGCAATGATCATTTTGGTCCTTTTATTTTTCTCGATTCACCTAGTAGTGTACTTTAAATTTATCTTTGACTGATACATGATTATTGTTATTCACTTGTCTATAATATTTGATTCTTCAGCAACATTTTCACCATGAAGTATATCTTTACAAATATAAAAATCATGCTGAGTAGAATAGAATTCAAGATATACTTATAAAGGTTAGTAATTTCTATATGGAATTATATGTTACAAGTTATGGAGTAAATGGGTAATAATGTTATTAACAAAAGATAAATCACGTGATAAGAGTAAATTTAAGGATATATATGCTATAAATCCACAGCTGGATTGTGGTTAATAAGTGGAATCCAGGACGTACGTCTCGTCCTATTTGAAATTCATCAGCTGAAAGTGCCTGCATCCCAGTGTCCATTTTTACACTAAACCAATACTGATGTAAAGAAACAAACACGTTAAAAATTTGCTACATACTAGTAGGAAAACTCAAATGAGTAACTACACAATTAATCAAAGTAATCTTTAACGAAAATCGATTATCTATCTATACAATTCTTGTTTTCATTGTAAAACTGAGATCAACTAGATAAACACTGAGGACTGGATACAGCTTTACTCTTTATATTTCACAAGTCCATATTAACAATCCCATAATTGACCCAACGCAAAAAACCTTACATTTTATCGATGATCACAATAACTATAAATTACAGAAGTATAATTCATTTTTTATCTTCAATGAAGTCCCAAACAGTGTATTTCTTATGTAATAATCTTTATAAGTGTTAGGTCGGATCACAAAGAAGCGTAACAAACTTTCAGAACTGCATTTACGAACACTATTTCATTTATTCGAACTGTCTGTAATGTAAACATTTTGTTTCTATTATTGTTACGCTCCGCTTGCCCTATCCTCCCATTTAACATAATTACTGTTATTATATTGTCTCTTGTTATGGACTAGTCAATTAGTTGTGTACAAGTTGTTCCTATTCACTACCACTATTTCCCTCGTTCTGTATTCATGCTAATTTTCTAATTGGTTTACTGTGTGGTCTGATTTTATGTATATATAAACGAATGCTTGAAATATAATAGGATTCGATTCTGTCTGGCTGACCTATTGGCTCGCATTCTTCTTATTTCGGCTTGGGACTAAGTGGGCACAGGGCAGACGCGCAATTACCAACTAGGCACAAGTAATCTGGCATTCGGCCAACCCCACACACACCCCAATTTTTTCTTGTCATAACAATAAGTTGTTGCTTAAAACCCAACTTAATCGATCCTACAAATGAATTTCACTATAACTCTAAAAAAATTCATTACATCATAAGATTGTCACTGATTATGATTTCGTTTGTTTAAAAGTTTTCATGTTTATCAAAAACAAAGACGTTTGAATGAAGAATATTCTTCTCGATTAATCCTCATCAGGTTCTACATTTATTAGTTCAAAATTATTAGTCACAAGAATAGCCAGTTCTATAGCAGATACACAGCATTATTTCGATATCAAGGATAATTCGATATTAAGTTTTTCCTATTCGGGTTATTTATAAAGTACGAATGTTAATGTTGAAATAATAATAATAATCATCATCATGTAACTTGTGAAACGTTAACAACAATTGAAATACAACAGCATTATTAATCAAATATATACATAAGTATCTCTGTATATGAGTGACATAGGAGATGGGGTGGTAGTAAAATACGATTAGATCATGTGTTTGTAGACAAAGGCTGAATCCTATTTAAAATGAAACCGAATGGGTAAGAGTTGGTAAAATGGAGTGAACGATAACAAAAATTCGTCACAATAACAATAATAATAGAAAGAACGATAATCAGTTCATTTGTTTAGTCTTAAAATGTCACAAAGTCAATAGAATTAGGCGAGAAGATTGAATGATTCAAATTCATTCTGTGTACCTTGATTAATAATAATAATAATAATATGGAAATGCATATTCAGAGGGAGAATACATATGCATTAATCGAATTAAATCGTCGTATGATTAAGGTGGAGATCGGTTTAATGAATCTTGCCTCAGCCATGGCAGGAGAAGGGGCTGAACGTACTTCTTTTGTATGCACAGGTCTGGCTTCTCGACCTGTTTAGCTATCGCCTTTACTGTTTTAAGGACTTTGAGTCTAACCAATCTTGGCAGATAACTGTTTACACAAAATATTATTCTGAATGATTGATTTATGCTCACCGAATGACCTGTTTAAATTAGGTAATAAATGTAGAACCTTATGAGCATTTATAGAAAAGAATATTCTTCGTTTAAAACGTCTTTGTTTTTGATTATGATCTACCTGACTGTTATTTATCTCAAATATCTTAATTAAATAATATTAACTATTATAAGAGAGTAACTTATACACAATATATCAACAACAACAACAACAACAACAACAACAACAACAACAAGTTTATTATATAACTGTTATCATTATTAATCTATTTCATGTAATTAGTTTATTACTAACTCAGTTATTATTATTTTATCAACAAACTTATTCTATAACACCTAACTGTACAACTAAACTATTTTCAATTACTTTTAAGTGGGATTGAAGTTCATCAAAAATTACAAAGTCCAAATGAATTAATGTTAAAGTTTTTAAACTTAGCATTAAGTCATGCAAATATATTTAGTTTACTATAGTCCCTCTCCTCTTTCTCCTCCCACTCCTACTCCACCTCCTCCTCCTTCATACATTTTCATTCAAGCACTTTTTTATTTATTACAATCCATAATTATTACCAATTATACTCATATCAACATAACTAACCTATTTGTTTATTGTTCTTTATTTTATTTTTTTTTGTTAAATGAATTAAAAAATAAGAAGAATAAACTGAAGCAAGTAGATCATGAAAAATAATAGTTTGTTACTTTGATATAACACTATGTTGAATGAATTAAAGATTAAACTTAGTTTGATCATATGAATTACTAAATTGATTAAACTAATAATGATCTGTTGAATAATATAATTCTATTAGTGATTGAATAAAGAAGTAAATGACTGAAAGTAGTCAGTAGGCAACTTTGTTCAACCTGGTTTACATGCCTCTTGGCATTCGTCAGTAAAGGGAAGTTCACTTCTTATCGCTTTACTTTAAAATCCAATATATTTCCAGTAGGCTACCTAGGCGATGGCCGATTTCCGGTAGGACTAAGGTATATACAATGATTGATCACAATTAAGTAACTAATATCACGTTTGTCTAATGATTGTCTACAGGTCAACCTACGACCCTCTAACAATAAGAAAACTTTACACAACGTTAAATCACTTAGGTTAGTGACCACATCACAAGCAGATCGACAGAATTTGTTTAATATTAAAGTCTTAACAAGCACGGTATTAGTCACTTCTAACTTATCAGTCAATGTAAATTGTTTGGAGTTTTTCTGCAGACAACTCTGTTTAAACGTGTCATGAAAGTTCAATAATTAAGTCACATATCATTTAATGAATGAATTACTGAAACAATTTGATAGCTCAAAATATGATCTTAAGTAGCAAAAACCATTCTTTAAGACTTCATATTAAGCAACCATCATCTGCTAGCTTTATTTGTCTTCTTGCGTAACTAGTACATTTTGATCATATCATGTTTAAGACAACACCAACCCAAAAGAATTACAAAAGCATACATTCACAGGTTTACTGAAGTCAGAAACGTGAACCATCAGATACCAACTCAGTAATCTGGGCACTAAACACTAGAAGCTGTACCTGAAAATTCAGCGTAAGACTTCTGGTAGTGTAATGGATGCACTTAACCGAGGAGTTCTATACTAAGATTTAATAGTTGTTCACTTCTCTGTAGTTGCCAACTGTTTCCAAATCAAAGCCACTACGCTTTGTGAGATTTTAGATATCACAAACTGATTAGGTTGAAAATGCAAATTGTTAATTTCCAGTATATCAGTCTTCAATTATCATGCTTTCAACAAAACTTTAATCATTGTTGTAAGTGTGAACTACTAAGAAGGGTGAAATTAAGATGAGTTACTACTTCATAGGTTTTATTGTTTAACCAACTGATGTATGCAGATGAACAGAAATAACTCTGTAACGGAATATTCTATAATTAAATTAATAGACATTCTTGTGAAGCGTTAAGAATACTGACACTCTTTATTAAGCATATAACGTTCATGTTTACTCATTATATATATTAGTAGGATGAATTTGTATATTCCGATTGACTTGTTATAGACTGAAGCTGGTCAGTCACTGTTGCTATATGTGCATCCTGAGCGGATTGCCTCGATATAGCGATATAGCTTCAGTTTATAACAAATCAATGGGAATATACAAATTCATCCTACTACCAATTTGCCCATTGCACAAACGTTACTGTCTGAACTCAGTAGTCTAGTGGTGTACGCGGTGGCGTATGATACGAACCGGACTGAGTTCGAATCCCACTGTGGGCATCAACATTGGGATGCAGGTACATCCAGCCGATGAGTCCCAAATAGGACGAAACGCGCGTCCTGGATTCCACTTGCCAGTCACAATACAAATTAAAATTATATATATTACTTAACGTGTGATAAGTAAATTAGATAGAAGTCGTCCAAAGAAGTTATAAATTTATCCTTAAACAAAAACACCAATATTATAGGTATAGATTATTTTTCATTTAAAATTTTCATTACAGATGAATAAAATAAAATAATAAATAATCTCAGTGGATGAAATTAAAGAAACATTTCAACATTTCGCTCAGCAAGCTGGTCCGAGCTTCTTCAGGGAAGTAACCAAGATCAAAAATTATCGAATATAAATGTAAATAAGAGGTCAAACTGATTACGGATATCCAATCGTATACAGGGTGTGAAATTGTTGCGTGAGTAATTGTAAGTGAACTAATGTTGACATTGTTGTGCACTTTGTGTGTAGTTTTATGTTACAATTATTTGTACACATTTATTATTCTGATCTATATTCACGAGGTGGGATAAACAAGCTGAAGATGGGCTTGCTATTAAATCAGACTTGGAGTAAATCAATGTAATGATGATTATGATTCAAAGGAAGAGTGTATATTTGCAAATGGCTACACGTTGAACTGTGTAATTAGAGTAAATAATTCTAAACAGAAATGATCAATAAATAAATGGAATGAGTTGGAAGGTGGAGTAGTAGATGTTTGAATTCATTTTTCTTGCATTAGTTGCCATGGTGCAGCTAACATTACTCCATCTCGTCGGTTTATATTATTTGGATTTGCTCATATGTGTAGGGCTTCAGATGTTAACCTTCATTTGTAGGAATTAAAAACTTTTTGAATGATTTCAATTCCATCAAAACTGATATTGTACCCTGATTCTGCTGAATGTAATGCTATTATTAGCTTATTTTCAAGTTTCTGTATATCGTCAGAGGATTTGGGAATATGCTACGAACAAAGCATATGTTCCTTCACCCTTATATTCAACTGTCGTGATATTTCTCCTACGGTTTGCCTTTCCCACTACGTTTCTCCCAAAGTATCTTTTTGACAAAGTTCTTGGGGTAGTTGTTCGTCATTAATGTGGACATCACCAGGTTTAATTCAATTTCTTGGTCTTTATTATCTGTGATTAGTTGATGGATTCCGTTTATCAAGTTCCCAACAACTGTCACTATTGTTGATTTAGCATGAGCTGAATTGTAGTCTAGGTATTTTCCAGAATATGTCGGTTTCTGAAAAATGTTGATCTTAAGATAGTTATCTTGTTTCCTTTCGATCAGACAGTCGAGGAAGAATAATTTATAGTCTTGATTTCCTTAGTGAATTTGATGTTGTTGAAAATACCGTTGATATTTTCAAAAAGTTAATCTAATAGAGAGTTCTATGTACCACAAAAGATTGAAGAATAATTGTAATAACCATTCACGGACATTTCATTGTTTCAATAAAACGTCCGAACTAAAGTATCAGACAATTCAACAACTAGCCAAATGTTGAGATATAACTATTCAACAGTATCAGAAACATATTTTTGAATCTGCAAATACTCTAACATTACAATATCTACAAAAACTTCACCTATAATCCACCACAAGAGTAACTGTCGGTACCAAGCCCGAATAAAGGAGCAAAGAGATGCATGAATTTAGCAACCCCATCCAGTAAAAAAAACAACCTCACCAAAACACGATAACTAGGAAAAACCATTTGAATCATTCGAATTCTGCTCTGTTAGTTAATAGGTCTTCATTTTGATGAATTACCACACATCATCATAAAAGTCAACTTCCTTCAGAAGTCACGATACCGATGCTCTTTCTGACAACCAGAACAACAATTAATATAGGTACTTAACAACACGGAATATTCTCACAATGTAGGAGACAGAAAGAAGCATCCAAATAGTTGTGAAAATGAAGAAAAAATACAACCTGGAGATACTTGCAATAAGTGCAACTCATCAGTTACAAGTTGAACAGCAAAGATTAACCTCTGAAGAAGCACTGTTGTACTCCGATCATGGGGAAGAAAATGTCACGCACGCACGAGGAGTAGCACTAATGTTGTCCCAAGAAGCACGGAAAGTACTTATAGGATGGGAACCTCATTGACCTCCAATCATCATCAAAACAACTTTCGAGATAATGATTGAGAGGACGACAATAAATATCATCCAGTGCTATGCACCCACCAATGACAGCCACAAAGACGACAAAGGCCAATTCTACGCTAGGCTGCAGTCAATCATGAAGAAATGATCAACCAACGACCTGACCATTTTCATAGTAGACCCAAACACTGAGGTTGAAGTGAACAAAACCGGTTATAAAGATATAGCTTCAAATTGTCACCTGGCGGTAGTTAAAATGAAACCGATGCTAGAGAAACACTGAACAACCGGAGAAGTAAAATTTTAATACAACCTTTCTTAACGATACTAACAAACTCAGTGAATTCAAAATAACTATCAACAATAAGTTCCAGGCGTTTCATGATCCACCAGAAGAAGAGGAAACCACCATGGAGAACAAGTGGAAAAAGACTAAGACTTCAACATGTTAGGAGACATTGGGTAGCAAGAGACACCACCATAAGGAACAGATCTCTGTTGACACTCTGGAAAATGTCTAAGAAAGGTGGGTTACGAAGACAATAGTCAATATCAGACAAACAAGAATAGAGAAAACCAAGACATGTGATGAATGCACAGAACTCATCAAGCAAGAGAAGAGGAGAATAAGGTCGGATAAACGGATTTATTTGGAAGACCTAGCAATGGCAACCAAGAAAGCAGCAAAGGAAGGAAACATACGATACAACGAAGTAACTAGCTGGAAAATGCAGTAAACGAGAACGACCAATCAAGAACAGGGATGGAAAATCAATCACTGAGACCCTAAATCAACGGAACAGTTGGGTAGAACTCTTCGAAGAACTCTTGAAAAGACCGGCCTCACTGAAACCACTGGTCGTCGATGCAGTATCTACGGATCCCCCTATAAATGTCGACCAACCAACAATCGAAGAAACCGACATGGCCATCTAATAAATCGAGAGTAGCAAGTCAGCAGAGCGAGACAACATAACAGCCTAACATGGCACTGAAATCAGATATAGAAGTAACGCCAAATGTATTTCACTTTCTCTTCAGATAGATTTGGGAGGAAGAACAAGTGCCAAAAAAAGATCTTAGCAATTGCGAGAAATACAGAGGTATCAAACTACCTTCAGTTCCAGAAATAGTCTTCAATCGAATGTTGTTGAACCAAATGAAAGATCCAGTCGACGATCAACCTCCAGATCGACACGTCTGATTTCGTAAGGTTCAAGTGTGTACTGACGAAATTGCGACACTACGGAGCATTGTTTAGCAATCAATTGGTGGATGCAACTTGCCACCTTACATCAATCTCGTTGACTATGAGAATGCATTTGACAGCGTGAACAAGTAAGCATTATGGAGCATTCATCAACATTACAATGTACCTGAGAAGATAGTCAACATCATACTGAATTCTTACGATGGACGTCACTGTAAAATCGTGCATGGAGGTCAGCTCGCAGATTTATCCCAAAGTTAAGATTGGTGTTAGACATGGTTGATTACTGTCACCCTTTCTCTACTTTCTGATTGTTGACTTGATTATAGAAAATGGAACATCTTAAGGAAAATATAGAATACAGTGGACAGCTTGGATTCAACTAGACGACTTATAATTTTTGCAGATGACCAACCTAGCTGTTTTATCTCATACACAATAACAAATACAGGTGAAGACGGACAGTGTAACAGCAGCTTCGTTAATGGTAAGCCTCAATATACACACAGGGAAAAGCAAGATCCTCCGATACAAAACAACGGACACCAACCCAATTTCACGTGACGGAGAAATTCTGGGAGATGTTGGAACTTTCACATATTTGGGCAGCACCATCGACAAACAAGGAGGGTCTGATGCATACGTGAAGGTGTGGATTGACAAGGCAAGGGCAGCATTTCCGCTATTTAAAATCATCTGAGACTCAAACCAACTGTCAGCCAACGTTAACGTCGAAATTTCCAATACAGATGTGAAGATAATTCTGTTGTATAGAGCTAAAACTTGTATGGAGGACTACAAAAAGCATCATTCAAATTATGCAAGTATTTATAAACAACTGTTTGCTTAAGATATCATCAACAACAACCTTCTGTGGTAGAGAACAAATCAACTTCCAGCCGAGGGAAAAATTATGAGAATATACCGGAGGTGGATAGGACACATATTGAGGTAATCACCAAACTGCGTCACAAGTCAAGCATTAACTTAGAATCCTTAGGTTCAAAGGAAAAGGGGAAGGCCGAAGAACTTGCTGCGCCGGAAATCCGGGGCAGATATGAAAAAAGTGGATAAAGCTTGGAAAGAATTGGAAAAAAGATTTGAGGGCCGATATGGTTGGAAAATTCTGATCTTCTGGCTATGATCCACGAGGCGTAACAGGTATTGATTGATGTGACTGACTGACATCCACACAATTTGATCTAGGGACTAAGACACAGGCAGCTAGCTTTCAGGTAGTCGAATTCACGATAATAAATGTGCTAAAATTACGACTTAAGTAAATTATAGAATTGCTGCAAAAGATTACTAACGTTTCAGTTACCCTTAATTATCGGTAATCGTCAGCAAGATTATTTCCTGAATCCTAATCTAACAGATTTTAAAAGAAATGCTATTAGACAAATGACTAAATAAGTATACATAATCGATTTTATTTACTACTTGTTTGATATATAGCATTTAGTTCTAAGAAGTATGAAGTTACGGAATTTTTATTCGCAAGTCTCGATATGTTCAGACATATCAATTGAGTTGAGATAGTTTTCATAAAGGGTCCTGGGTGATTGTCGTATCTCCAATTAATTTGATTTAAAGAAATGCACTAACTTACTGATGAGTATCATTCTCTATTGACTCTTTACATCGTTTAACGTGTTTCATCCTACAGATTTTTACTGAGTTTACAGCTAAATAGCTTTTCAAGTTAGACCTTAGTAAAGTTGCATAAAGTAATATTATATTTGAATCCCTCTAGTATTTTAACCAATACTGGGTAATAATAATTTTTTTTTTTGTTTATCGTTAGCTCAATAACGTGATTCTTCTAACAAACAGAATATAAGTTTGGTTGTTTATGACATTGGCTGAACACCACTGAAAATCAAGAGGCACTGAACAGGTGTTTTATCCTAGTATGGAACTACTCAGTAGTATATGCCTTCAATTACCCTCCAGAAAACCAAATCCAGGAACTTAGGTCTTACTGCTATTTATTAACCATCTGCACCGCTGAACCGACCGATCGTCGATTATACTACATCTTTTCAGTGTTAACCAAGATTGATTGATTTCAAAATATCATTGGATCATTATTATAAATGACATCAAATTTCAATTTTATCTGGTTTAAATGTTGGTTTTTAAAAGTAATAATTAGGATAATTAGAATATGTTTGGATCTTCCCGTTGATTTAATATGGACTAAAACTGGTCAATCTCTGTTGCCATATGTGCGTCCTGAGCGGATTGCCTCGATATAGCGATTAGTAACAAGTATTGTTTAAATTGGATTGTGACTGGCAAGTAAAATCTAGGAAATTCTTTTCGTTCTGTTTCGGACACGTTAGCCAGATATATATGTATCCTAATGTTGATGTTCACATCAGGACTCAGTTCATTTTTCGTACCAAACGCGATCGCGTTCACCATTAGGCTGCTGAGTTCAGACACCTACACTTGTGCAACGTGAATGTATATATAACTCAAACAATACTTATGAACTCTCGCTATACAGAGGTAATTTACACAGAATGCAAGTATGGCAACAGAGACTGATCAATATCAGTCCATGATAAATCAACGGGAAGATCAAAACATATTCTAATTATATATGCATACACGTTGGACAAGTGTGGCTGTCTGGACTCTGTAGTCTAGTGGTGAACGCGGTAGATTTTATTACGAAACGAACTGAGTTTCTGAGTCCCAGTATAAACATAAACATTGGGATACACGTGAATCTATCTGACGAGCCACAAATAGGACGAAACGAGCGTTCTGGATTCCACTTTCCAGTCACAGTCAAACTCAAACAGCATTAATTAGGATTTTAAAGAAATCAAAATATCTAATCACATGACTTTATTTGACATATAAGTTACGACTTTGTGTCGTATTTGCATGTCAGATGGCTGAAGGTATTCATTAAGACAGTATAGGCATAAATCTTATTCTAGTTTGCAACTATCAACAAAGTCTACCTGTAACCTTCGAGGGGAACTAATACTTCCCATGAAACTCAACCCTTTGTCTTCTGGTTGCATAGACTGATGTTACAACTCAACGCGGGTTCGAATATCATAGGAAGCATCAGTTTCTTCGAGACTGCTGAATCACTTTCCGAAAAGTGTTGATTATCAAGACACATAGATAAATAACATTATGGTAATTTTTTTCAAATCACTTAACATCCGAATTTCGGGCAAGTAATTTTGTAATACATCGATTAGTGATTACATTTTAACCTTATGGAAAGAATTCAATGAATGCACAGAAATAAACATCCGTAGGTATTCTGAAAGTTGTTGAAAGTGAATTCAAAAATTAGCATCAATTAAACAACCATTGTAAATCAGGACCTACCAAAAAGCTGTTATTCCTAGTATAGGATTTATTGACGGTACCAGTCAACGACCTCATTCAATGTTCGATTCCGAGATCTGCAGGTTTTACTCTGAATGCTTAACCGTTAGACGACAGAGCCGGTTGCAACTAAAGGTCAATATTTCTGAGTTTGTTTGCTCAACTTAATTCATTAAATTGATAGGTAACTACTTCACTCCACTGATCACGTTATTTTCACTTGGACTCCAAAAATTACCTCGGTTATTACTTATTCATCAATCGATATAGAGTTATATTTCTTAGTTTATCGTATATGTTTTTACACTTTTAAGTGAGGATAGTTAAAAATTAGATTATTCAATAATGATGACTAAAATCACATCAAGTTACTTTTGATTCCTTTAATAGCAAAATAATTTAATAAAATTGCCATTGTTAAACACTTAATATTTTCTGACTTTAGTTTATTACATTAGTATTCAATATCTTTATAAAAATATACTGATATTTAGGGAAAAGTGACTTAAGGAACGTTAATTCTTCTAACAGTATTGATATAACAGTGATTATTCGAGAAGTCTGAGACACGTTGTAACTTCCAACACCCTGAATTTGTCCTGTATATATATGTTGGACATATGTTATGTCTTTCTTATTTACTGAAGTAATAAGACTGTTGTCTTCCTGTTGATTTTATGTTTCAGTATACTTTAGATTGTTAAACATATTTTTTATGACCTAATCTAGTAATCTTATTCTACTTACAGCAAGTTAATTTGTCTGTTTTAACTGTTCTAGCGTTTTTTTTTAAATTAATGATGGTTTAATGAATTACGGATAACTAAACATTTGAACGACAGTCATGAGGTAAATCATGTTAATTTTCTGGATTATGAATGCATTACAAATCTTTCTCATTTATCTTCTGTAAAGAATTGACTGTATGAATTGTCTCTTTTTTGATGGCAGTATAATTTATGATTCAGTTAGTACAAACTGGAACCAATACAAGTTGAATGTTGTAAATTTTATACCCCGTGCCTTCTTCCACGACTCCTTCCGAATAAAACCAATATATTAACATAAACTTTTGATTCATTTTAAGAAGGAATTTCTTTTATATCTAAATAGATTTAGCTTTAAATCTGAATTCTATAACTTATTGTTAGAAGAAAATTTAAATCATTATTAAACCCTTTACTATTTAATCTATACAAAACACACAGAAAAAGTGAATCATGAACTCATTTAGCTTTCCTTTTTTTTTAGTTTATTACTTCCATTAACAAGTACTACTGTAGATAATTTCATCTCATAGTACTAATCAATCATTTTATTGGAAAAATAAAATATACAACCAGTATGTATAAGTTTAATAACAGTTTTCATTGTCAATAGGCATGTTAACTTGTATATGGGTGTATTCACATTGTCTATTTCTTTTCTTCTTTTTTTTTCAAACCATTTTCTAATCATCAATACTAAAATGTTTTACTAATGATAATGATATAGTTTTCTTTTTGTTTAATATTTATATACTTAGTGTAATATTTGCTTTGTTTGATTGTGTGTGGTTGTTGTTGCTGTCGTCGTCGTCGTCATTGTCGTTGTTACTGTTTATTGTTTTCGAGTAACAACACATTTTCTTTGAATATTTTATAAAATTCTAAAAATTTATGTAACTTTTAAAAAAAATTTTTGATAAATTTTAGCGTAAGAAATTTTTTCTTTTTAAAAAAAAGTAATACATTATTCACTTTCATTCTTTATCTTTGAATGATTAGAAAATTATATTATTGTTACGATAAAAGTAGTATATTCAGTTCTTAAATGAATAGTGAAAATACTTTTTTTATTTTTGTCAAATTGTTAATATACCTAAATACTTATTCAGTTATTTATTCATTAACTTATACAAAATCATTGACGACTTACCATTTAACGTTGAATCAACCAGCAATGGCTTATTAAGGCTTTAAAACTACAAACACTACATAGTGACTAAAAAAAATTAATAATAAGCGATGGAAAGAAGATTCTGGTTTAATTTTGATTATTTTGTTCCCACTAATTAAAAATTCGTTTATATTCTTTCTATTTCATGTATTCTTCTATATCACTGTCGATCCGAGTTTGTAATCTGCTCTCCTATGGAATTGGTCTCTTTTAAGCAACTTACTCCAAACGATGGTTAAGAACGCAATTAACGCATCAATAACTCACCGTTCAAGACCAACCCACATAAATTAGCTCTTTTAACCTAATGTCAAATACTCAGCCTTTTCCCGTTTCTGGATAGTCTCTATGATGCATTCTGCTTACCAACAGCCATTTTCCGCAATTACAGCGCCACAGTCGAAAAACGTGCGGTTACTTCCTGGAAGTGTTCTACAATACATAACATATCTCTAATTCCTTAGCACTGCAAACTCTGGACCTTGTTACAGTCGGCTTTATAATTAATAATTAATGTCTTCATATAGCATGATTTCCATAAAAATGACTCTCTATATATTCCCTATTAAAAACAATCTATATCATTCTGATCATGCCTGTAAACTTGTATGCTCTCATGTACAAAATGCTACCTGAGAATAAATTATTATTATCATTATTATGAATAAGAAACAGTGAACAGATAAGTAATCTAATTTTTCTTAGAAATATGGAATGCTGGTTATTGATATTTTGAGTTAAACTTGATTCTTCGTTTTTTATTTCATAGTCTAAAAATTTTAGGAACTATTCAACGCAGTACACTTGGTTCTCTTCTCTTTATTCACTTTATTTAATTGTTTCTCTAACAAGAAGTCATTTAGGTTTGTCAATGATCTTGAAATCGTATACTCTTTTCCTTTCTATACTTAATTTAAAATGCCTTATTTCATGTAAGCAATCAGTGCATTACTTTGAAGACATAGTTTAACGTTGAAAAATGTGGTTGGATATGCTCTGCTACATTACATACGAGGATATAGTTAACCCTCTACTACATGACTTTGCAGAGATTATACCTTGTTGCTGAAGATGACTTGACAAACTCTGATGATCTTTCTCCGAACATATCACATCTTTATTTTCTATTACCGATCGCTTTACAAGTAGACATTCTATGCCTCTAATGAGACAAAATTTAAGCAGGGTCTCCGTATTTAGCTTTATAGTTGGTACCTTTAAAACTATTGTTCGAGCTAACGTTTTCTTGGGTGGGGTTTTTAGATATGAAACAAACTACCAGAAGAAATACGGGCTTACGAATCCCTTAAACATTTTAATAACATTTTGCACGAATTTTCCTCTTCCGGTGACCAATTCAACTTATGCCCCACAATAATCAACCTTAGTCATAGACCCTAAATCCTAGGCTCTCTCAACTCATAAATTAATCATATTTTCCACAAAAGCTTCACTCATTTTTTCTCTTCTTTATATATTTGCAGATATATTAATACGTTTACGCTTATTCCTTATCCAACTCTCTTGGCTCGAGTATCCTACCGACGATTGGTATTGCTATCGATGGATGGATTATTTGTTTGCCATCTAAGACGGTTGTTTCTCACTTCTAAACCATCATATCTACTCCTATACTTCTCCTATCCTACCACATTAAGCATAAATATGAAATATGTGTGCACCTGTACTTTCTATGATGTATTATTATTATTATTTATATTCATCTATACAATCCTTTTGTTCAACTAGCAGTCTACTTATTTTATTACTGCTCTTGTATGCGGTGATATTATCCTTATTGAACGTCATCAGTCTTACCTTACTGTTCTTTTTATTAATTGTTCTTTTATTTATAACTACTATTGTAATCAAAAACTTCACTCTCAATCTTTTTACGAATTTTAAGACGTGTTTGTTACATTCCTTAAAGTTTTTTCAGAAAAATTCCTTATGTGCCATTTTACTATGCTTGTTGTATCAAATTAACCACGCTTGTAAGACTAGCATATACCTGTTTTCAGGAATAAATTAATGTTATTACTATTATTTAACTGGGGTTTCTTATTCTATGCATTAATAACTAACTTACTTCTTTGGTGATGATCATGATTTAAAGTCCAATATCATTAAGAACTTCTTTAATATTGAAACTTGACATAAGGTTTTTAATTTCAATGAGAATCTAAATTACAAATTGTAAATTGACACAATATCAGTTATTTCAAATTTGTTCTTACTTCATCCTTAAGTGAATTCAGTGATGAAAGTGTAAGTAAGAACAGAGTAGTCGAATATATAAATTTTTCAATGTTATTTACAATACTCCTTTATTGATGATAAACTTACTTTATTGTTAAGAAGAGAATAATTATTCATATCCCTAGAGCCGATAATACTAGAAAAATTATTATACAATTAATGTATATCTATTTTATATTACAGTAATGACAAGTCATACTAATAGCATGATTTTATCATCAACCATTTTTCTCATTGAGTCAACCGTAGCTGTTACTTCCGACCGTAGCTGCTACCTTGACGTAGTGGTCGGGCTTGCCTATCTTTATAACCCAAATGAGCCATATTGGCTGAAACGCATATCCCTCTAGGTCCTGTTATCCCAAGCAGGTCTGTTGAAGAGCGATAAGACTTAAGAGAGCAACCTAAGATCTGAGGGCGAAGTCGTACTGCTGACTGCAGCGAGATGTGACAGCAGTAAGGTATTTTCCTCGGATAACCAGCATTTGCAGCAATGCTGCCTTCTCACAAAGGAAGAATGGGGTTAGAAAAGGTCGACTCTGAAAATGTCACACCTCATCTTACTCCACGGATTTTAGTCTCTGGCAGTATGGCCTTCTAAAGAACAAAGCTAACACTTCAAAAGCTTTCCAATACAAGGTCGTGGGTGATCAGTCTCAAGTAGTTGTTTCTTAGGCTCTGTGATCACGCTCTCAGGTCACTATGACCAATACTGACCCACTTTCCCTTTCAGGCACCTCAAAAAGTGATATCCTATCATGATGTAGGCAACCAGGAAATGAAAACGACCCTCATACCTATAATAGCACACGAGATCACTTTATCCGAGGTTAAATCCCACTATCAACTCTTAATAACTCTTTTATCCCCATTCCTA
Organism: Schistosoma japonicum; assembly: GCA_025215515.1. Classification (NCBI taxonomy): domain Eukaryota; kingdom Metazoa; phylum Platyhelminthes; class Trematoda; order Strigeidida; family Schistosomatidae; genus Schistosoma; species Schistosoma japonicum. The sequence goes on from CM046068.1 coordinate 4,071,576, forward strand.
ATCCTTCTAGCATAATTTTATTACCTCCCGGCTCTAATGCTAATGCTGTGATTTTCAGTTAGAATTACAAGCATTTTAGAAAATCAAAAAAAAAATTTCCAGCCAACAAAATTTAAACTACAGTTTATTCATTTTAAGTAAAAAATATGTAAAAGTAAGTAAAGAAAGAATTGTATTCATTACACAGTTAATCTAATTAATAAAATGGTGCTTTAACAGTTTTATGTTTATTAAATTAGATGGATTAATACGAAATCATTGTCATGGATAATTTGTCATTCAAATGTACAAAATGTGTATAGTTAATTAACGGAGTTCTGTTAGTAATATCCATCTAGTGACCAGTAGTAATAAAAAACTAATTTGAATCCTAGATTCATATGTACGTAATATGAATTATATTCTTGTAAAGTATAGGTAGTGTTTATTATTGACTACTGTTATATTCTAAACAACTATTAGTAAGAAAACACTGGACAATTATATCATTTTTATTTTCACTGGGTATATGTTCCGAATTTTAAACTGGAACATGAAAATACCATTAAACCAACACTGAATAGAAACAGTCAACTCTCTATATCAGAAATTAGTTAAAAATATAGAAAAAAAATGGAATACCAATATAACAACACAGTGCATTTAATTAAATACAATTGATTTTCTGCCTACAAAAGGATTAAACCCAATAGATAACTTTATAAAGGATTCATCAGGATATAAGACAAACATTCAGTTGATATATTACTGCATAAATTACTTAGCGACAGACAGTGATGGTTACTGAGCGTCATTATAGATAAAGTGTCAGGATATTCATTGTGATAATACATAGAAAACAAAATAAATCATATATCATTTGGTTCTCCATAATAAAGAACCAAACACGCAACTCATGCTGGGAACCAGAAAATATCAACTTCCTCAGCTGCACTGCTTATTGTTTTTTAATACACATTCCTTATTCATCATTTCAACACAACTCCCCAAACGCATGGATTCAACTGGCGAACATTTAATAACAGACTGAATGAACGCTTGTACCAAAGATATTTAGAAAAAATAAAGTGAAGCAGGAGAGGCTATATTTCACATAGTATTTCAGCTACCTGTGTCGACCAAGACTAGTATCTATCACTAAACCGTGTATACGTGTTCAATAACAATAATATCTGATTATGAATTAAAACTAAATTACTAAATCTATTTATGCATTAAGAATTTTCGCCATTTACATGACATTATTCTCATCAAGTCTTCTTCCTTCGATAATAGGATAAACAGATCAAATCTTATAAATTTACTGCATCGAATGCTACAGTAAACGACAACGAAAGTATATGTACAGAACAGTATACAAAATTGTCATTCACATTTATGCCAAACGGCCAGAACATGAAGTATGATTGGAAATGTGTACTTTCGTTTAGTCGTATACCTCCAAATAATGCTTTGAATGATATGTCTAATATATCATCGGTGTATTCATTGAATAATATAGCATTCACCTATTATTCAGATACAAATATTTTCCCCGATTCAATGGTATCAGGTGAGTTTTGCTACATAGTACCACTTCTTAATTTATACTTATCGTTGTTGGTTAAATAACTTTGTTCTCTTATTTTAACATTACCATGGTTAGGCCATTATATCGGTTAGTTCTCCCAGATTCGAACAACTACAGAATTTAATGAACACTGAAAAATTGTGTTATGTTTGTAAGTGACCATAGTGAAATTTAGTGGAGTCAGTATTCTTCATCGCCTCAATATCATCACCATGCAACAAGCTTAATGTTATTTTGCCTACATCACTTTTGGGTTTTTCACAAATGCCTGAAGTAGATTACAATACTTTTAGTTTGCATCGTTTAGTTGGAATCTAGTTTTTTGTATTTCTATACATTTCAGTATTTTAAGGAAATTAATTTATCAATCAGAGCCAAATTAAGTCTCATCTGAGATTGTGTGATGTTATATTTGTTATGCTAACAAATTGTATTGTTGACTGCCCTTGAAATTAAATGTAAGTAGATCATGTAACAGATTTGTAGGATATCAACGTGATCTACATCTCATTGACATAGCTGTTTAGTGTAACTTAACACGATCATGTGTGTAATATTTAATAATGACTAGTATTTGTACAGCATTGTCTTTTATAACTAGATCAAATATATCGTTTTGGTTAATTTATTCAGTCAATCGAGCCAAAACGAATTTTTAACACAACATAGTGATGTTACAAATTACGAACAGTATGACTGTCATAAGTTGTTAATTAATAATCAGTGAGATGAACTTACTGGTTTTCCAACATTAGTGGTTACTGCTCGACTTAACGAGCATAGCTTATACTCAGGTGTTGTCATTTTTAATGAGAAACAATAACGACTCGGTAACATATGCCATCAGTTTTTGGTGAAAAATTGTAAAATTAGTGTCTTAAATTTATAACTGATGGTCCTAATCTAAAATAGTGACAGCGGATGATATACAACGGTAATTGCACTATACCACAGATTCTGCGAATGAAGGTTGGCATGTTTTATATATGCTAACTACTTTCTGGATAGCAACCTTTATTATGTTACGTATTCTGAAACTAGAACAAGATATCTATCCCATGTTCTTTGTTTTAGTATGAATCTTCAGATAATGTATTTTCACAATACTTATTTCACAATAGTCAATTCCCCTGGTTTAAAAAGCACTTCTTACGTTTGATAGACTAATAGCTATTTAACAAGTAGAATAATATTTGGATTGAAGCGATCTTGTGAAGACTGGCATTTAATTCTTAGTGAAAGTTCACTACAAACTGAACTATGCTGGGTACTACTAAGGACCGGGAAACGGTAAATATTGGTTTTGTTCTTGTATGGAACTTTTCAGTTAATATCCTTCTTTACAAGAGGCTAAAAAGTGGAAATAAATTAAGTCAGTTTTGAGAGTACTGGTTACTTACATAAATTTGGTATTAAATGAAAATTTTTTATTCGAAAATTTTTCTTTACGGTGCTAATGAAATAAGAAACTATTTATAATTAATTCACTGTACTGTATACTGGCTCACTATTACTTTTATTGGGACTATGAACTACAAAGTCATTTATGAGAAACCCTAAAGAATATGACTCAAATTGTGCTGGAGTGATGAGAAAGCCTTCATAGTGTATCTCCATTTAAATCTTGACTGTTTATTCTGTTCTTCTTATTTGTCATTCACAAGTAATGTTTTGTTTTACAGTTGCAGTATTTTTCTGTCTTAAATAGGGTCCTGTAATATTATAAACTTGGACCAATATATCAAGAACTACTTACTCATTTGGAATGAAAGCTAATAAAAGTCAGGAAATATGCATAGGCTCTGGGGTCACAGAGAATAAAAAAATGAAACAAATCAATTTATTTCTACTATTAGAAGTGAAGAGCTGTGAAGTGTCAACAGTTTTAATTGTTTTAGTTGTACAAAATGTGAAGAACAGCAATATGAAATTACCTAGTAGGCCACTTTCCCACGTTTCCTGGAATTAGTAACAATTGGTATTCGATTATTGGAAAATTTTGTCTTCTACTAAAAGTATCTGATTTTATGTTTTAAGACTTAGAATGAAAATAAGGAATTAGAATAAACCTCTTTTGTTTCATAAAAATTATCCACTGATCACTTTGATATCATTTTTAATAAAGAAAACTCAAAAACTAATCTAACAATAATATTTATTAAAGGTTTTATTTAAATAATCGAAATCATAAAAAAGAAACACTGCATATAAAATATGAGTATATAAACATTAAGGGAAAAAAGACAATGGAAACGGGAAATATGGTTGTTATGTTCCATCGAAGACATCGATAAAAATCTATTTGAAAAAAGTTATATGTATATGTGTTATCATAAATCGGCTGAATTATTCAACTATAGAATTTGTATTAATTGTCAATATAAGGCATTAAGAATATGGAAATATTTCAATAAAAATTGTTTTAGGATAAAAAGAAACAGGTTAATCGGGTTAGTTGTATGTGACAAATGATACAACTCATTCAGCTACTGGTTCACATGCTTAAAAATACACGCCTTCATACATACGTACAAACACGCAATGCAATATTTATTGTACGAAATCATTTCATACATGATAGAAACTCATCAGAGTGTAGCATATCTTCGACGATTACGTCTATTGAATACAATAAATACAGTTACTGCAATCACAATGCAAATAATCAGTGTAATACCAACAGCAATAGGTACAATATTGTTGGCATTTTCATCCAAATCACATAATATTTCTATCAAAAATAATATAAATGAAGAAAATAAAAAGATAAATTATTTTTGAGATAATTTTCAGTGAAAAATGAATATCTAACGCTTATAAAACAAAACAAACAAGTGCAGATAGGAAACTTTTGAAGGAATTTTTTAAAGAACTAGTATTCCTATTATTTCAATAATAAGACGTATAAATCTTCATAATCTTTAGATTGTTTGTTAAGTCTTTTTTGTTTTCATATTATTGTCAATTATTTATAAACCTGTCGCTTAGATTTGGATAGTATATGCCATAATTTTGAGCGTTTTTTGTGATTTATTACTAACGATGTATTGCTGTTTGATCTATGCACCATTGCTTATTTTTTAAATCATAATGATAAACTAACAAAAAGAATCAACTGTAATTTTTAGTCTTTCGACATGAGCTTTAACATAGAAGAATTCAATATTAGCAAGTCAGGATTAGTGTTAGACCAAGTATAGCCAACCGCTACCATATTGAGTATTCGAAAGATGATCTTCGAGAAAGGTGTATGTTTAATAACAAAGATGATCAAGAATTTGTATTATAAGTTTAGCATTCTGTACTAGCAATCCATAAGTGAAGTTACAAATAAGTCAACAAATGAATAGCGGTAATTTCGAAAATATGGATTTCTGCTTTTTTTTTTAACGAAAAACAGATCCCAGTACATAGTTCAGGAAATCATTCTCATACTTTCATAAAACTAGGTTAATGTAATACGTTTACTTGAAATGTAATTGAATTTTATTATTTTTTTTCAGCTAGCTGATTTGTAGGTAATCTAGAATTAATTTCTTTTTTCATTTGTAACTGATCACTATGTAAATGAATGTCAAGCTAGTTACTGATAATTTAATTGGTCAGTGGTAGAATAATTCGCATTATGCATAACAAGAATATTTGAACTGTTCTTCAACTATGCTATTTACTAAACACAATAACTCGAAATTAGAATTCTAATCAAGGTGATTCTGTTCACTTTCAACAAACAATAATTTAAGAAACAAATAGTTATTAGATGAATGTATTAATCTCTATTTGTTTTATTAAATACTGTGGAAATTGATTTCATGTGGATGAGAATTTAAGTTTCAATGAAAGGCATAAAAATTTAAAAATGATGATTTAAAATCATAATTTTCAGTAAATTGTGGTTGATATCTAGTGAATAAAGCAGTGACTAGGAATTTTAATGTTAAATATTGTATGAATAAACGAATACAAACTAACAATTGGTAAGGTTACACAATACTTTGGTTCAAGTTAGAAATAGATCACTTACAATGTTTTCATAAAATGTATATCTGCATCTGCTCTTTCTAACATCATGAATGTCAAGGCACTAACCATTGCTCAATTACTGCCTCCAAATTATTGTAATCATTACTGAATGGTAAGAAGATATAAACAGGACTAATATTTGTCCTTCATAACAATGAAATAAATTTTGAATTATTTAGTTTCGTACTGAAGATTTGCTTGCTTCTAATATTGTCTTGTTTTATTATTGTTTATAGTTGTGACCACATAATTAAAAGTTAATGAGATTAATCTTATTATTTAAACGTCTTCATGCACAACGTTACGGCTGCATGTGCTTATATACGTATACTTGTTATTTTATTTGATTAACCTTATTTTTTCGATAGTTATAAATTATTATACAACATAAGTATATGATTAAAGTATCAATGTTAAACACATAGATTGCAGATTACTTTGTATTCACAAAGACCAACGTTATTTTAGTATAACTTACGGTTTCCAACAAATACTTCCTTAGAACTGTTCATAAATGCTTCTACTTTCAAACTTTTGAAATATACTTTGCATCTGTCACGGAAACTTTCAGTTCCAGCTAAACTAATTTCTTGTTCACTGATGCATGAGTAATATGACCCAACAGGTATTTTAAACATCGTAGTATTTCCCGACAGATCAATATATTTATCTAATAACCGAATTCAAAATGGATTATTATAAAATCACAGAAAAATATAGCATTTTAAGTAATGATTGATCAACAGTTACGTTCTACAAAATTTGTAAATTATAACAATTATTATAAATTTATTTTATGAAATATTGAACTGCACAGATGATATCCAGTAAAAAGGATTAGTTAAAATGACATGACAAAGTATACAACGTAGCCACATAGCTAAATACCTATATATAGCGAACCATTTTATCACATCGTTAAGGTCATCATTAAGTCAATTAACTGGATGATCACATAATTAACTTGGTCTGTATAATTTGATTAGCATCATAAACTGGGAGACCCAGTGACTTATTAATGTGATCGGTTTAGTATCTCAGGTGTTTTGATCATACATACGCCAATATAGTTTTAGCAACATTTAAGGTGAGTGAAACGAACCCGAGTATTTTAGGTAGTAACAGTTGCCTAAATGCTAAAGATGATTCTTTACAAACACAAAATATTGGTGTTAGGTATTCGATTGAGCAGCCAATAGTAATTTAACATTTATAGGTGTATTATGTTACTGAGACATATTTTGTCAATAAGCAGAGAAGGACAAAAAGATAAAAACAAAATTTCGAAATATGATTAGAGGATTCTACTCAATCATTTGTGTTGTTTTTTTGAATCAAAATATAGGACTAACGTGAGCAGTTGAATACTAGGAAAATATAAGAAAAGAAATCTGGTTTTCAACTACGAGTACCATGCGTTCAGGGTTTATTTGATGACGAAAGTAGCTCTTTTCTAACTGAGTAGATGTGTTCGATTGCTGCTACAAGTAATTCACACTTTCTGAAAAGATAACATTATAGTTAGAGAAACTGTAAAGTACACCAGCTTTATGAATGCTTGATTTCAAACACCAGATTGCAAATAAGCATCCCATTTTCTGTTAATTCAAAATTCATTAGTGAGTATCAAAATGGATAAGTAGTAGTAGTGAGAAAACTTTTCATATAAGTTACATAGAAATGATATGTTTACACTACCGATAGATAATATGCTAAGCCGTGTAATAATATGAACAAGCTGAGATAGAGAAGAATGATGAAAGATGAAATTATTGCCTATCAACAAAAAACATGGTAAGAACTTTGATTACCACCAAAGTCCTTGAAAAGTTGGAAAACCAGTAAAATCATCTCACTGATTATTAATTAACAACTTATGACAGTCATACTGTTCGTAATTTGTAACATCACTATGTTGTGTTAAAAATTCGTTTTGGCTCGATTGACTGAATAAATTAACCAAAACGATATATTTGATCTAGTTATAAAAGACAATGCTGTACAAATACTAGTCATTATTAAATATTACACACATGATCGTGTTAAGTTACACTAAACAGCTATGTCAATGAGATGTAGATCACGTTGATATCCTACAAATCTGTTACATGATCTACTTACATTTAATTTCAAGGGCAGTCAACAATACAATTTGTTAGCATAACAAATATAACATCACACAATCTCAGATGAGACTTAATTTGGCTCTGATTGATAAATTAATTTCCTTAAAATACTGAAATGTATAGAAATACAAAAAACTAGATTCCAATTAAACGATGCAAACTAAAAGTATTGTAATCTACTTCAGGCATTTGTGAAAAACGCAAAAGTGATGTAGGCAAAATAACATTAAGCTTGTTGCATGGTGATGATATTGAGGGATGAAGAATACTGACTCCACTAAATTTCACTATGGTCACATAACACAATTTTTCAGTGTTCATTAAATTCTGTAGTTGTTCGAATCTGAGAGAACTAACCGATATAATGGCCTTACCATAGTAATGTTAAAATTAGAGAACAAAGTTATTTAACCAACAACGATAAGTATAAATTAAGAAGTGGCACTATGTAGTATAACTCACCTGATACCATTGAATCGGGGAAAATATTTGTATCTGAATAATAGGTGAATGCTATATTATTCAATGAATACACCGATGATATATTAGACATATCATTCAAAGCATTATTTGGAGGTATACGACTAAACGAAAGTACACATTTCCAATCATACTTCATGTTCTGGCCGTTTGGCATAAATGTGAATGACAATTTTGTATACTGTTCTGTACATATACTTTCGTTGTCGTTTACTGTAGCATTCGATGCAGTAAATTTATAAGATTTGATCTGTTTATCCTATTATCGAAGGAAGAAGACTTGATGAGAATAATGTCATGTAAATGGCGAAAATTCTTAATGCATAAATAGATTTAGTAATTTAGTTTTAATTCATAATCAGATATTATTGTTATTGAACACGTATACACGGTTTAGTGATAGATACTAGTCTTGGTCGACACAGGTAGCTGAAATACTATGTGAAATATAGCCTCTCCTGCTTCACTTTATTTTTTCTAAATATCTTTGGTACAAGCGTTCATTCAGTCTGTTATTAAATGTTCGCCAGTTGAATCTATGCGTTTTGTGGGGTTTATGTCATGGATAAGGAGTGTGTGTTGAAAACTAATTTACAGTGCAGCTGAGGAAGTTGATATTTTCTGGTTCCCAGTATGAGTTGCGTGTTTGGTCGTTTATTATGGAGAACCAAATGATATATGATTTATTTTGTTTTCTATGTATTATCACAATGCATATCCTGACATTGATCAGCCATATTTTCGTTTTAAGCTTCTTGTTATAGGCCCAGCTGTATGGATGATCTTTAGTTCAAGTCAACTGGCAATTGTGATACTAATGAAAGATTTATGTTCAATATCTTATTCCACCTTAAGAAATTAGCTCACTACCTGCTGCGTTTTGGTCCTCAGTGCTTAAACTACTTCGATTTACTTCTGCCTTCACTTTAAATTAGTATAAACCCTAAATCTAACATATAAGTAGGCCAGTTGGATGTGCTAGTTCAGGATTTCATGTTCCAGTAGACGTTCAAATAGATAAGGAAGGTTTTTAAATGGTAAAATGGGAGTGATGTAAAGGAAGCTACAGAGGAAGGAACATTTTTGCTAACATCAACTTTTCAGAGATAAATTTATCAAGCCCTATATGTAGACACTTTATTTATCTTCTGAAACAATTTTATATAAAAATGTCTGGTGATTTATTCACAAATCGTTTTTATGCAAAGAAGCTGTGTGGAAGCTATTTTTACAGCTAAATAATTGTTGTCTAGAAGTTAAAAGCATCATGTTGTTAATTTATGCTAAAGATATACTATGAATACTATGCAAATATGAAAACAGTTTTGGCACTTTCTAAGCTTGATGTAAACCCAAATAATCAATCAAAAATATTCTGATGTGTATGTAGTTCTCTCATAGTATGATACAGTTATGTTGTTTCTTTAGGGCTGGTTTTTTTTATGCTGAAACAATATAGACAAAATTGTGATCTTAAAGGAATGCCCTTTTTTTATTTTAATATATCAAACAAAACATCGACTTGCTATAATACCTGAAAACTAAATCAAAAAATATTTAAGAAATAGTTGTGGACAAAGCTACTTCTAAATGATGATCATAAGAACTAATCATAGTAAATGGCATCATCCACATTATTGTGAGTATTTTAATGTCCTAATAATTCATACCCAAAACAGTGAATACAGAAAATGCTTACAGAATTTGTTCAGAATTGATTCGGTATAAATTTTAAGGCTTTGTATTTTTAGATAAAATGTGTAAAGTTTGTTTGTGTGTTGACATACAACAATAATTCAAAATGATGTTTGTTTTTTATTTTAGATTTTTATAGTAAACTGTAAAATAATCTAAAATCTTACTTTGGTATAATAGAAAATCTGGAAAATGATGTCACTCTGAAACAGAAAACAGTATGAGCTGCCACTTTTCAGAGAAAATTTTTGTACGCTTATATTAGGCACAACTGTTGTTGTTGTTGTCATAATCGAAGTTTGTGAGCTATCTGTTGTGCTTGGGGGTACTGTAGTGGTAAAATTGTCTTCTGTAGTTGGGTGCACTGTGCTAGTTGGACTGTCCTCTGTAGTAAAGTATATCGTAGTGGTTAAATTGTCCTCTGTGGTTTGATATACTGTGGTGGTTACGCTGCCTGATGTAGGAGTAGGCTGGTCTGTTCTAGGAGTGTGGTTGGTTGGTGACTCTGTTAAAGAACTAACGTTAGTAGACGCGATTTCATGAGATGGATATGTGTCTGAGTAAGTTGTGTCATCAGAATAACCAGTCTCTCCTTCTTCTTCTTCTTGTATCTCTAGATCATGAAAGGGTTGGGACGATACTGTATAGTCTAAAGAATAAGTAACATTCACAGGATAAGTGATAGACATGGAAAATTATGCATCCATATCAGTAAATGACTCAGTGTTTTATACCAGAACAAACTTAATTCATGATTTAAAAAGGTACTTCCTGAATTGCTAATGTTAGCAAAATTTATTGGCTAATCGATTATAGATCCCGTAAACAATAAATGAGAGAGTAACCTATCATTTTAAGAAACAATTGTTAGTTTTACAGTGCTCTCATATGAACTGACGTTTTTGTTTATTAGAGAATTTGTTATAATATGAGCAAAACTTGTCATGAATTAGAATTAAGATAAAAATCTTACTAGTTCAGGATGTTCAGCTCCAAACACTAACTATTTATATAAACAAAAATAAATAAACTGAGCAAATTTTATTAATAACCATTAAATTGTTACACAATAAGCTGCTAAGTTTCAAATAAGCTACCTTGTACCTTAGCATCAGTAGAAAATAGTATATTCAATAATAAATAAATCTTATTAGCATATTTTTAACAGAGTTCTATGAGTTATTTCCCGACAAAGTCGTTTGAGGTTAAACACAGGTAAAACGTGCATTAGGGCAATCAAATAGAAATTAGGAGCTTAGATTTTAGTCAACTGAAGTTGGCACGAGAAGTAATTATTATGAAGAAAGTCAGTCGATGGTAACAAATTATTAACATTAGAAAAATAACTGTAAGAAGTCAAAATAGATAATTATTAGTATTTACAACTACATCGTTTACCGCTTTCAGAGCAGACAAGCAGAAACACAGTAACAACGAGAACTCAGAGAAAATCTGTGTTGTTATAAGTGGCCGTAAATTGCTTCAACATAAAAAATCTAAAGAAAGGAACACTAAAATGCTGAAGTAAGCAAAGTGTCACAACAAAAGACAGGTGACGATAAATAAATTTATCAAATCTAATTAATTTTAAATGTAACGATTCTGTTTTAATAAGGTGAGTATTTAATCACTGATGTATGGTTCTCTAACTATAAAAGTATCTACCTTTTAGATGTATGAAAATGGCCAGTCACATATCTGAATGTAAGACTCAGGCAGTGATAAATGACCCAGTTTCTTATCTTTGTCAGGTTAACTTCGTGAATTTCGAGACCTGGTATGCCGAACACAAAATATCTAATAAGAGTAGTAAAGCATAAGCCACGCTCACGTTAACCGATTAGAGTCCATAACCGAATCCAAAGGATTTACCTAGTCTACTTATTGCACTATATTACTTATTATCACATATCACTTAATATTTTCAACAAATGACAACCACAAACTATCTGTACTTTCACTTTCCAGTTGTCTTTTTCTCAGTGAATAAGACAGACTGTTAAGCAATAAACGTAAAAAGTAAAATAATATTGGAGAGATATCTCAAACATTTGGTTGTGACTTCCGATTCCATTGGTTATCTTTTAACTATGACTGATTAGACTCCTAAGTATCCAGTGATAGTTTATATTCTATAATGTGTGATCGAATCTTTAAGCATGACTTAAGGTCAAGTAATTGTTAAGAAGAGAAGAAAGTTATATGAAGCTCCAAAAACTATTTTCTTATTAAATAACACCGTTTGTGTTGGCACATTTTCAAAACAATTATCTTATTGTATTTTATGGCTCTAATATTAACTTATCTTTTTAACTATTCGGATTTTTCTATGTTCTAGTATTCATTCTTTACACTTAGCCTAGATTTTATGATAACTTCGCCTAGAATCACCGCCTCTATGATTACTGCCGGTCTTAAACCAGCATTAGGTAGAGGAGTTAAACAAGGAATTAGCAACCCCATCCAAAAAAATACAACCTCACCAAAACACGATAACTAGGAAAAACCATTTAAATCATTCGAATTCTGCTCTGTTAGTTAATAGGTCTTCATTTTGATAAGTTACCACATCTCATCATGAAAGTCAACTTCCTTCAGAAGTCACGATACCGATGCTCTTTCTGACAACCAGAACAACAATTAATATAGGTACTTAACAACACGGAATATTCTCACAATGTAGGAGACAGAAAGAAGCATCCAAATAGTTGTGAAAATGAAGAAAAAATACAACCTGGAGATACTTGCAATAAATGCAACTCATCAGTTACAAGTTGAACAGCAAAGATTAACCTCTGAAGAAGCACTGTTGTACTCCGATCATGGGGAGGAAAATGTCACGCACGCACGAGGAGTAGCACTAATGTTGTCCCAAGAAGCACAGAAAGTACTTATAGGATGGGAACCTTATTGACCTCCGATCATCATCAAAACAACTTTCGAGATAATGATTGAGAGGACGACAATAAATATCATCCAGTGCTATGCACCCACCAATGACAGCCACAAAGACGACAAAGGCCAGTTCTACGCTAGGCTGCAGTCAATCATGAAGAAATGATCAACCAACGACCTGACCATTTTCATAGTAGACCCAAACACTGAGGTTGAAGTGAACAAAACCGGTTATAAAGATATAGCTCCACATTATCATCTGATGGTGATTAGAATGAAACCGACGCTAGAGAAACACTGAACAACCGGAGAAGTAAAATTTTAATACAACCTTTCTTAACGATACTAACAAACTCAGTGAATTCAAAATAACTATCAACAATAAGTTCCAGGCGTTTCATGGTCCACCAGAAAAAGAGGAAACCACTATGGAGAGCTGCTGGAAAGAGACTAAGAAAACGACAACTTCAACGTGTCAGAAGGTATTGGACAGCAAGAGACACCACCATAAGGAATGAATCTCTGTTGAAACTCTGGAAAATGTCTAAGAAAGGTGATTCACAAAGACAATAGTCAATATCAGACAAACAAGAATAGAGAAAACCAAGACATGTGATGAATGCACAGAAGTCAACAAGCAAGAGAAGAGGAGAATAAAGTCAGATAAACGGAAATATTTGGAAGACCTAGCAATGACAACCAAGAAAGCAGCAAAGGAAGGAAACATACGATACAACGAAGTAACTAGCTGGGAAATACAGTAAACGAGAACGACCAATCAAGAACAGGGATGGAAAATCAATCACTGAGACCCTAAATTAACGAAACAGTTGGGTAGAACTCTTCGAAGAACTCTTGAATAGACCAGCCTCACTGAAACCACTGGTCGTCGATGCAGTATCTACGGATCACCCTATAAATGTCGACCAACCAACAATCGAAGAAACCGACATGGCCATCTAATAAATCGAGAGTAGCAAGTCAGCAGAGCGAGACAACATAACAGCCTAACATGGCACTGAAATCAGATATAGAAGTAACGCCAAATGTATTTCACTTTCTCTTCAGATAGATTTGGGAGGAAGAACAAGTGCCAAAAAAAGATCTTAGCAATTGCGAGAAATACAGAGGTATCAAACTACCTTCAGTTCCAGAAATAGTCTTCAATCGAATGTTGTTGAACCAAATGAAAGATCCAGTCGACGATCAACCTCCAGATCGACACGTCTGATTTCGTAAGGTTCAAGTGTGTACTGACGAAATTGCGACACTACGGAGCATGTTTAGCAATCAATTGGTGGATGCAACTTGCCACCTTACATCAATCTCGTTGACTATGAGAATGCATTTGACAGCGTGAACAAGTAAGCATTATGGAGCATTCATCAACATTACAATGTACCTGAAAAGATAGTCAACATCATACTGAATTCTTACGATGGACGTCACTGTAAAATCGTGCATGGAGGTCAGCTCGCAGATTTATCCCAAAGTTAAGATTGGTGTTAGACATGGTTGATTACTGGCACCCTTTCTCTACTTTCTGATTGTTGACTAGATTATAGAAAATGGAACATCTTAAGGAAAATATAGAATACAGTGAACAGCTTGGATTCAATTAGACGACTTAGACTTAGCAGATGACCTGCCTAGATCTTCTATCTCATACACAATAACAAATACAAGTGAAGACGGACAGTGTAGCAGGAGCCGTTAATCTACACAAACGGAAAAGCAAGATCCCCAGGTTTAAAACAACTTGCATCAACCAAATTTCACTTGACAGAGAATCTACGGAAGTTATGGAAACTGTTACATACTTGAGCAGCATCACGATAAGCAAGGAGTGTCTGATGCATATGTTAGGGGTGGATTGACAAGACAAGAGTAGCATTTCTACAATTTAAAAACATCTGGAACTTAAACCAGCTGTCACTCATTATCGAAGTCACAACTTTTTATTTGAACGTCAACGCAGTTCTATTGTATGGAGTTGAAACTTGTATGGAGAACTATGATAAACATCACTCAAACAATACAATTATCTATAAACTATTGTTTGCTCATGATACTTCGGATTCGTTGACCAGATACCATCAGAAACAATCTTCTGTGGCAGAAAACAAACCAACTTCCAGTTGAGTAAGAGATCGATAAAAGACGCTGGGGTTTAATAGGACACACTAAGAAAATTATCAAACTATGTCGCGAAACAAGTGCTAACTTATAATTCTTAGGTTCAAAGGAAAAGAGGAAGGCCAAAGAACACATTGCAACAAGAATTAGAGGCAGACATGAAAAGAATGGATAACGCTTGAAAAGAATTAAAAAAGAGATTTGAGGACAAAGTTCGCTGGAGCATGCCAGTTGGCGTCATATGCTTTACGAGGAGTAACAGGCATTGATTTATTGATTAGTTCTATTACAAAAAGGTGTACGTTTTGTAGTTTATTTGTGGCATGTTACGTTGATAATTTAAATGAATAAATACACCCTTTACAATTTTAAAACCGTACGAAGCAATGGTGACTGCTTTTTTGGTTTTCTAATCTTTTGATCAGAATAGAAGTGAAACGTGATTTTTTTAAGATTAGCGACAGTAGAATATTCAACAACTAGATTGGTTGGATTAATTTTGCAAACAAAGACCCTTAATTAAATAAGTAATAAAGACGTCTAAATTATCCCGACACTACGTTCTGTCTACACTATTAAATGATTCTGTGTCATATGATTACTTTAATTTGACTAAAGAATGATCTAATAAAAACTAAGGGAATAAAACGTAGCTTATTGGACCAAACTAGTGTCTACGTTGGACATACATGAATATATCGGACAACTTTATACAACTCATGTTTAGATCAATACGTGCCATAGATTTTGATACATCATTAGATTGTCTGCCTTATGTAATAAAGTTCAAATCTATACTTACCAAACCAAACGAACAGTGTATTTTAAAATTGTCGAGTGTACATTCATTTTTACTGGACAACCAGTACATAGTTTGGTGAGTACTTGTAGAAATTTTTAATTTCTTCCTACATTATGTTAGTGACCAAGGAGTTTTTGGACGTACTTACTAACTTAGGTAAAAGTGTGTATACCAGTCAGCCTTTTGATGATGATAACATATATTTGTGATTTGCATAAGTTTATAAATACATCATACTTAATAATTGTGCATTTTACTAAGACATATTCAGATATTTCTATTGTTTAGTTCTGAGCTAGTCCATTTGTAGCAACTGCAATATGACGATAATGAAGTTTCTATATTTTTAGCAGCTATGATGGTGTCCAATACTACGAAGTTTATAACGCGGATAAACTGAACTAGCAACTCATTTATCAGATTTCCGAAGGTGTTCAAGTGAGATCGAATGCAGAAACGAATAAATATAAATTACGTACTGGGATTGTCCTATTTTATGAGCAGAGAGCATCAAATAGACGAAAGCTGATAAGTTAATATCATATACAGAATGTCAGCATAATAAGTTAAAAATCAGGATTAATAGGGTGAAACTCCTTCTAGAAGTACAAATTAGTTTAAATGTAACCAGTAAATTTTATCACAAAATAGACTAGCAAGAGCTGTATATGGACATTCAACGCAGCTAAACTTATTTTTATCAATCACTAGTCAACCAGCAGTGTTTAGTCAAGCGTAGGATGAGTTACTTGAATTTGGCACTTTAATGTGCATTTACTAATTTAACTGCTCTGTTTGAGCAAATCAAATAGGATGTGTTAACAATCGATTTAGTCAACTAATGAATAAACATTATCCAGTGTGGCTTGATAAACGCTTGGTTCTACGACGTTCGTAGACAGTTGTAGACACGTATAAAAAAACCAAGCCATCCAAAGTGATACACTGCCTTAACGGAATTCAAATTCGTTCACAACGCGCGGGAAATCTACAGTGACTTTAGACAACAACTATATCTATATTTTCAAAACAAATCTGCAACACTTATCTGCTTTCTAGACAAATACAATTTAACGTAAGATTCTTTTGTTAATGAGTTCCCTCACTTTTCTGTATTTCATGTTCACTAACTATATGTATAAACTCTTTATTCACATACTGCCAATTAAAAAATATTTAACAGCTAATATATTAATATGTTTATTATCTGATCCACTTTTTGTAGTGATATATTTGTTTAAACTGCTTTATGGTTTTTATTACTATTGGTACACCCGTCGTCTAACTATTAGTTTTCGCCTTTTTGTATTTGTTATAATTATTTATGTAATCCACTTATCTCTTCGTCTTCACTGACTAGTAAACTGTCTGGATTTGTTTAACATTTGTCATATACACACATAAACATTATTGTGTATTGGTGCGAATCTAGTTTAAAACAATATTGTTTGCTCATTTGTGTTGTTTTAATTTACATGATTACAATTTTTAACATGCATAGTTCTCAACTAAACATAGTGACTACATGAACATTTGCACGATCATGTTATCATTATTATTACTTCTAATTATTTACTGATACATTCGCCTGTAACGTGAATTTGCGACACGTAACGATTTATATTTTCGGTCGCATAGGTCTAGTTGTTATTATAAAAAACAATACTGTAAGTAGCCAGGACAAGACCCAATTTTATAAAAATACGGTACGTCACATGTGCCTAGTTTTACATATATAAGCTTGAAAAAAGTAGATTTAGTTAAGATTCTAAAGGGCATATGCAACATTTGAAAAAAAACTTATGTGCAGGAAGTTTTTCCAATAATCTGTCTATCTTCATATTTTGTGAAAGTTAATCGTACAAAACTGCCATTATTCAAGCTATTACTACATTATCAGAAAATAAAGTATGATGTATATCAAGAGAATTTTTAGAATTATTGACTGAAAGAAACTACTTTAGTCTACATTGCTTCAAATAAATGAAAACAAATTTTTGCTTTTCATATGCAAGCTAGGTTAGATGATTGTCAATAATTAAATTGAGATATAATTAAGCCACAAAGTATGATGTGTATCACTTACTGAATATTAAATTATGAATTATTTACGAGCAGTCAAGTCTTTTTAATCATCTTTTTCGTGACTCACGTTTTTCGCCTCGTTTTCTAAAGCTATTTGGGTATAATTAATTCTAAGCTTAAGTTTGATTTCTAGTTTTCATTATTAGACTGTCTTTGTTTCATGGCTGTATCCTTATTTCGATTGGCTGCTTTTACTATTAAATGCAAGTGCACCCGATTTACTCACTGAGTCGTTGGCTTACTGTTTTAATTCACTCTTCTTTCTTTTAGGTTTTCTGCGTAAGTGGCCCTGCAGTTACCGGAATACAAAGCACCTTCTGGATAGACACGAACCAATTTGCAACATTTGCCAAAAAGGCTGTATGAGTAATAAAAACATTAGGATAAACCGACTTTACAGCTGATTTCATCTCATGCAAGATTCAAGAATAAAGTGTTAAATAGACTTCAAAATACAATTTCCACAGCGTGTGATACTGAGAAAGTGTAGCTCATAGATGACTAGTATGTTACTTTCGTAAGCAGATGAGTGATTCGCTTCGACAAATCGAGGTCGATGAAATCACTGTTTGTCACATCATCAATCAGTTAGTAGAGCAGTAAACTGCTAGTAATCAAGCAGTGATAAAAAATATGGGGGCTAACAAAAATACACTATGAACGAAAGCAAGATTTATACTAGAGAAAGGAATAAAATAAGTGGGTATCGTACCAATTTAGGGCAATTTTTAGCTATGTGATAACGAAAAATTGGTTATTGAGATACTTTTAAGCTGTGTTATTAACGTTACTAACTGTAAGCAGACGGGTATAACTAAAAAAAATACATCTGGATAGATTGTTTATGACATTTACATGCAACGATAATTGCATGCATGTTTTTGAGTGATGATCCAGCTTCAATATTAATTACATTTATATGTACTCAAAGTAAACAGTTCATTAAGAAGCTAACCAAACAGATTCATTAAGGTGCGTTTATACATCTCATGAATTAAAAAGTACATTCATTTCAAATAAATACTACATTATACTACTTAAATTTTCTGGCTAAAAACACTAAAATCTCTCCTTAACAAATCTCTTAGAATGTTATACAAGGAAAATTTCATAGCTTTTCACTGCGAAATGATTACAACTGCACTACTTAGTAAATCCTAACGTACAAATTTAGAAAAATAAATATTTGAATATGATATATTAGTATAAATGATAAATCACGACAAGAAGTTATGAGCTTCTAGGAGAAAATTTTTAATAAATGTGTCCTAAGAACTAAAATATTAGTTACATGTATATGACATTAGCACGAAAAGATATTTGGTGCATATATTGAATCCGATTGAATGTAGGCGTCAGAATTTAATTAGGGACTTACCAGGTGTGGTTGCCAAAACATTTATTTCACCATAAAAATTCGATAGCATTATAAAAAACAAAGTATCTAGAAAAGAATGCATGATCTTGATATTTTGACGAACCAATACATATTAGAGTACTTGTCAACATGGTAGCGACAACTTAGAGATAATTCATATACAAGACAACCCACAGGACCATAGAAACAAACAACTTCAATATCCAATAGCTTTATGACGATCCCGTTTAAATTGATTGATTTCTTTTTATTCGCTTCACAATATTGAACTAACGTTCGAAGTTTTTAATAGTATTCAGTTTTATAGTTCTAGCTAATAGACCGCTCAATACGCTCAGGTTATAGTAACTGATCTGTGTGAGTTTTTTCACATAGTTTTCAGAATTTGTAGTCAATATCATCATTACTATTGGTATATAATTTTGTCATTTTTCATTTGTTTACCTGCTAAGCATTTTCTGGGTCAGTAAGTTTGTGCCTAAAGACACAATCTGTCGAAATTTCTGAAAACCATGAAGTCATGAAGAGTGAGAGCGGAAACACAGCAAAGGTAAAAGATAGATAACATAAAGGCGTAAAAAGAAAAGTTGAGTTAGTGGATATAAAATGGCAGGGAGAGAAAAATGACATATATCTGATTGCTTGAGGGCGAGTCTATGTAATCGTTAGTTTATCTGTTTGTTCAGGCGATTGATAGTTGCCCGTAAAGGTACTACGTTTGTTTAACCTCCTTTCCAAACACAATACCGTAAAGGCTTGCGCTACATCTACTGGAAGTGCATTGCAGACTGAGCAGAGTTTAGGTGAAATGAAAAGCGCCCTGATTTATATAGTTGCCTTTTAGTGGGAAGTATTTTGGGGTTACCATAGTTGCCGGGACGGTTGGCGAGATAGAGGGTAATCCTGTCGAGGAGTTTCAAAATGTTGACGATGTTTCGGGAAGCTATTAAGCCATTTTAAAGTCTCCTATATCTTGGTGAGAAAATATCAAACTTTCTAAGTCTATCTTATTCTGAGGTGTCTAGCAAACCTCCAGATGACTTGGTTACCTATCTCTGCTCGTTTTCTCATATTTCATTATTTCTTCGCGTAATCAGAGATACAAAAATGCTGTTTATTTTAAATGGTGTCTGATGCATATCTTGAAGACAATTTGAAATAGTTCTTGTGTCAACTTACCAATATGACCTCGGACACGGTGAAAAATAATGAGAGTTATAAGAAAAAGTCTAAATGACTCATCTACCTAATTATTACCGCATAGTTTGTGGAGTGGGTGCAACTTCTTTCTTTGCATAAAGTTACACAGTTTGATAATTTAATTAGCCTGGTCCCCTTGATTAGTATACAGTTGATAAGTGGTAAAATTATATTTCGGAAGACAATGTTAAAGAGACTGCAGGCCAGTGACATACGCAGAGTCGCGATGTGTCCCATGACAGGTTAGTTGGTATCATATGACAATTACAGTTCTTTGCTCTTTGTTTACAAACAGTATAACGTTTATTAGGCATTTGGTATGAGCGACGACATCTGCAGTACGACTAAGTATTCCATCTAGTTTACTGAACCTCAAATCCAGCCTTCAAATAGCTGGCACAGGTGTCTAGGCTTTCTGTAAAACGCTTGGTGTGACCCTGGAGTTTGGTTTACCCGCGTTGCCTGTAAATAAAGTGATAGTTTCAGGGGTGTAGTAATACGTAATAAAGCACTTTTAAAAGTACCAAAGTTATATAATTTCACTCAACATTTTGTAACAACGTCGTACAGTGCAATTTTGTCAGTGTTTAGCACATTCATACAAACCCTATAAGAGAAACTTAATTAGAAAATGAGGATATTCGTCCACGTTTCCTGTTTATTTCCACTTTCATAATAACATGGGTATCATCAACAACAGGTTAAAAAGAAGCGCGTCACCGTCGGTAAGTTAGATGAAAACGAGACTTTTTTTTTTATTTGTCTTCAAGATTTCCCCAAAGTGACTGCTGAGCCTTAAGCACACAAGTTATCACATGGTGCAACTCGTGCCTTTCAACGAATGACTGTCGTGTTACTTTGTGACAAACTTAATCTTCTCTTAATTATTATACTGTTAAGAGGCGATCAATTATTACTCACATTAATTCAAACGAATCAAGTTCGATAATAAATTTGTTATTAGGTATTTATTATTACGGGTATTTTACACATTTTTAAATGACATGCAATAATGCTACAAAATTTACCCAGTTGATGAATTTAACTATTAGTTAGCTTGTGGTCGCCTCTTTTCCTACATGTCAGAATTTCCTCACGTTCATTTTAGTTTTCATCAATTCTGTACAAATATGCCAAAACTTATAATTGACTTGAGCCGCAACATTTATGGAATCCTTTGTTTATTTCTGGCATTCTCACTTATTTTTTCTGGACTATTTGGAATTGTATTTCATCGGCAGATTGGTTAACTCTGCTCGAAATCTGCAACAAAGTTTAACGAAAGCTGTTACTCATGACCTATTACCCACTCTTTTTCTCGAATTATACTTACTTTATACCACTATAATAACAGGGGTATTGCATTAATCGTTAACTTAGTAAAGTACTTGAAAATCTGACAACTATGATGGATGTTAATAGCCAGCCGAATAAATTTCATTTCAACGAGAGAAGAACATCCACGTCTGACTCATTTTCCTAAAAATCTCACAGTATTTTGTTTGCGAATTGATTGCTATATCATGCATACTTTGAGCCTACATAGATTCATGACAACTCATTACCACATTACTACATACTTCTCGCAACAGTGTCATCGATTTGTAATTAGGATTACAACTAACGGAATGGCGCAGTTCGTGGTACTGTTGCTGCCAACTGCAGTGCTTTATGTGGACATTGAGAATGACGCTTGAACTTTAGATCCAGTCCTGACTGTTTAAAGAGTAAAAGGGAAATTTTATCCCGTGACTGCAGAGAATATGCCATATACGACAGCCGCTTATGAAATCAACATTTTACAAGTATTATATCCTAGTAATCCGGTTTATTTTTTTGCATTTCTTCAGATTCTATATTCTGTAACCTTCCCGGAATAATGATAATCTTTGCATTTCTTATGATGGCTTAATTGTCGACGGCCAAAATATTATTGTCAACCTGCTTAGCGATCCGTTTGAAAACAGGAGTAAACTCCTGGATGACAATCAGGTAGACACTTTCGATTTGGCTACTTACCATATGGAATCCGTTTCTTTCACTTATGGTCACATTTGTAAATCTATAAACTCCCTTAGGACCTCAAGTAGTTACAATCGTTTGCTGCAGAATTAGTGAACCTAATATCCCATTAATCCTTTCCTTAACAATATGGACTCATTCTAATAGACAGAAAACTCATATATATGCCTTCCACTTAAATCCCGTGATGGGATAGACTTGCATAACTATAGGCCCATTAGTATCACCCCAGTTATCTCTAGAATAACGAAAAAATAGAATTTTATGATTTATTACTCTCTGACAAACTTATCTTTGATTCCCAACGTGGTTTTCTCAAAACTACGTCCTGTATGACCTTTCACTTTAAATCTCTCAATTTAGTCTTTACTAAACAAAACCTTGAGCACTTGGTATTAGTGTTGCACTTGAACATATCTAAAGCTTTTGACATAGCTAACCACAGGCTTCTTATTGGCAAACTCTCTTCTTATGAAATTAGGAAACCCTTGATTGCATGGGTAAACTCTTTCTTCACTTATTGATATCAAATTGCTAAAATTAACTCAACTCTTTTGAAGCTCGAACTGGTCACAAGTGGCGTTACGCAAGGAAGGGTTCGAGGCCCACTTCTTTTAATAGCTTTCATAAGTGATATATCCAAATGCTTTAGCTTGAGTAGACCTTTTCTATACATAGATGATCTCAAAATTGTGTACTCAATCCCTCCTCACAAATTTGCACACACATTCAGTGGCATCATTGTTGAACTCAACAAGGTTGCAGTATGGTGCTTAAGATGGAAGATAGATCTTAATGCCTCTTAGTGTGGTTGGATATGTTATGGTGATGAGCACCTTAATTTCGATCTCCCTATTAACGGTAATAAGTTATCTAGGCTTCAATCAGTAGTTAACTCAGGATTTAGATACTCTTATAATCTGTCTTTTACAGAACAGGTTAATGTGCAGACATCTAAGTCACATCGACTTCTGGATTGTATACTTCGTAACTTTTATGACAACGATTCTTGTATTCTGCTATACAAAGTTTGTGTCTGACCTTTACTGGAATATGGCACCTTTATTCTCAGTAATTTTCCATTAGGGATAAACTCAGACTGGAGTCTGTCCAACGTTGCTTTGCTCTTTGTAGTCTTGAGGTTGATAGTACTCTGGACTATAAAACTAGATACACTAAATTAGGACTAGATACTATATAGAGGCGCTGACTCAAGTTAAACCTAATTTTCTTTAACATGGTACTGAACAAATTAGCGATTTCATCATCTGATGCAAGTCAGCTCGAGGAACCTTTTTGCTATAATCTATGCAGTACAGCTTCGAAAATAAAAATGCCACATTCTAAATTTACTCTTTACATGAATTATATTACAAATAAGTTTTCAAGAACCTGGAACATTTTGCCTCAAGTCATTCGGGAAACATATTCACTTTCTTTATTTGTACGACGCAATGGTAATTTAATCTCTTCTGATATCTTATTAAAAATGTTCACACCAACTATTGTTTCTTACTACATAAGCAAAATAATAGGGACTCTGAACATGTGGTTACCATCCACCTTAGTCATATGCTAGTGTTTGTTTCTGTTAATCCATTTATAACCACAAGTAGTGCGTCATGTCATCCAACGCCTGTATAAATATTGATTTTCGCTCATTCGTTTCATAATACCATTGCTTTTGTTTTGTGTTCTCTCTACTTTCGTCTTTTCTCTAGTTGTAGATAATATTGCAAAAGACGAGTACGAAATCTACTAGCACAATACTAATGACTTCTCTTCTATGTCCAAGTTTCCAGTTCTATTGGTCTTATCCCACATCCGGATATGCTCAGTGACACAATCAGCTCACTCTCAGAAGTTTTTTTGGAATCTTAACGCCTTGGTCAAGAAGCGTGAGGTTCTTAGTCATATATACACCATGATACAATAGATACATTTGGTGTCCTTGTACTGTAAACTTTGATGCAGTTGGTTGAGTTCTCAATTCATATGTTATGAATGTCCTGACAGTGACACTTGTCAAAACTTTTGTTCGTATGTAAGCCCATATCATTCAGATCATGGCTGTAAATTGTCATGCTCTCATGTACAAAATGATATTTGAGAATAAAAGCTAATTATAAACAAGTTGTTAAAAGAATCATTAATTCACATATAATGATTGTATGCAACTTCAAGGATGGGTGGAAAATACTATAATAAACGCAATCACCTTCGATGCATTTCCGTGTAAGTATATTAGTAAGACGCAATTCTAACTTCGTTATGCAAGATAGTTTCGTAGGGATCATAGTAAGAAATATATTCAATAGGTAAAATATTTGATTAACATTTAGGTGTAAAACATGTGTGAAAATGGGGATTTTTTACACTTATCATGAAATTAATTTTCATTTCCTTACGTGAGCCTTCTTTAACAGATTGTTTAACTTTATCTTACAACGATCATCACAGTGCGAGTCTCAAGTTTCCCTCCTACTTAACCAATAATCTTCTACTCAATGGGTCACAAATTATCCATTCACTGGCATGCGGATAACTGTGATGCATACAAGTACAGCGATTTGAACCAAAACGAAGAAACTAAAGTCAGAAATTTTGATTTCTAGCGGCTTTTTGGAAATTTTCACTTTCTGTGGTCATCTCCTTAATCCAAATTTACATCCGAATAGAAAAGTAAATACCTAAATTGTAAACTATTCTTTCCATGACTTTTAAAATAGGTATAGTAGGTATGAGTATTTTTAAATGCTTAACTTACATGATGGAACTCTATATGACATTCTTTAACATTCCAGCCAAAGCTCTGTTTGCCAGTAGTTATTCGTTCATAAATCTGAGCAGAGTTAAAGTGATGTAAACGAGATTAATCAGAACTTAAATAACTGCAATCCAGCATCGCTAGTTTTCATAGGAATCATACGTAGCTTTTGATTTTTTCACTCAACAGCATTTGTCTTTGCAGTATTATTAATTATAGAAAAGAATACAAG
Source organism: Schistosoma japonicum (assembly GCA_025215515.1). NCBI lineage: Eukaryota > Metazoa > Platyhelminthes > Trematoda > Strigeidida > Schistosomatidae > Schistosoma > Schistosoma japonicum. The sequence goes on from CM046068.1 coordinate 4,096,987, forward strand.
ATACCGCTTAGGCTAGTTAGTCTACAAGCAGCCTAAACCCATCCATCAAACTTTAAACTTCAGATAAATAAATCACAGTGCAGTGATGCTTTAAAGAGAAGTTATGAGAATTCAGGTAAGATGGAATACCCGTATATTGCTTGAACTGTAATGGACATAAGTAGCTGTATGTGTAAGGAAGCTAGACTGGAAATACTAGGGTGACTCACAGTCTTGTAATGTGCTTTATTCTGGTATACCAAACTAGATCGACTTTGAACTTATATATGTAAGACTTCTGATGTTGCTTTTGACGATCGCAAAATAATAACTGGGATGTTGGTAGTCAGAAAATAAGTGTAGTGTTAAATAATTCCCTAGATAAATAATTTCATAGGTTTTCGACATTGGTGCTAACCATGTTTGTTTTAGCCGACAAAACTAGTTGAAGGCGACCGGTTAAGCTTCACCACCAGATCACGACGTGAAATGACATGTGAAGCAACTCGCTCTCTAGTTAGCCTACCTAGACGTTGTTGTCTCACTCCTGCTCCACTCACGACCAAATCGAACCTCTTTTCCATCTTTCACTGCCTTTTGATTTATTCTTATTCGTACGTGTATGTTCAATCGTTAGAAGTTGCTCTGGCTATATGACGAACGTAACTTCATCGTATACCAGGGGAACTTCACATTCACTGTAATTCCTTCCTACTTTGTCTTGAAGAATGCCTCGATGGATTGGATTCAGCTGAATATACATCCTATATACCTATAACTCTCGTACATCTATTGATTTCACTAATATATACGGTTGAACAAATACACGTAAATAAAAATGTCGATACGAAGTGCTTTGGAACCAAAATAGTCGAAAAAGTGACTAGGATACAAGTAACTCGGAAGGGAAGAGAGTTCAGTCGCAACTTGAACACGCACACAATGAAACCTACCGTCTAAAAGGTGATATGTTCATGGTACAATCTGGGCCTCTGTATTATGGGGCTCGTTTAATATTAGATAACTATACCCTTGTTTTGTGTCAAACTACATATCAGATAAGAAGTATTTCATCTTCAAAGGCTGTTTTGTGAATTCAGTGTCACTCTTGCGAATACAAGCTGCACTATTACATAGTGTACATGTTATTAAGATTTGAAGACCAGCCTAGTAATAGTCACGTATTTCTACCAGATTAATTACGAAAGGACGATTGGAAAGATTCCATAATCCACAAGTGATTTCGATGATCAGTAGGGCATGTAAATGACAGTGTAGTCGAAATCTATGATAGCAAACGAGTAGCAGCCAAGCTGTCATTCTTAAATGTAAAATAATCGCCACAAATCAAGTCAGATTATTTTCAGGGTAAAAATACTTAGTTTCTTAATGCTTTTGCTGTTGATAGTCATTTAAAGTCATTGGATTATTATGGAAGTACTGCATAGCAGAAAGTCATTCGATGATTTCATGTTCATTCCTCAAATGTTTTATGTGTATACAATGCTTCTTTTTGCACAAACTTGTCCTTGTTTATTATTAGATGCTCAATAAAAATGTTTCACTTAGAAAATTTTATATCTAAGTTACGTTATATCTTCTTCAAATACAGAAGGTATATTGACTCGACGCTATTACAATTGCTATGATGTTACAATGTTAATTGAATTTTATTAGTCCAATTACAATGCCATTCACAGAAAATTCTATGAATAGACTACATAGAAACCACCACTATCAGAGACTTATTTTAATTCTACGCTAACTTTCATACAAAACGTGCTATGTCTTTTGAAGTTATAACCTGATTATTTTCTCAATTTAGGCTACCTTTCACAAATCAAAGAACTTACGAGATAGCCGGATAAAATTACGAGTTACCAGCCTTCATCAGCCAATAACTAAGCACTTGTGGCCCCTACACTCACCGATCTGAAACAGACATTACGATAACTAAAGACTCTGTAGCTCGCCGTGCCGTTTCACACATGTTTTGGAGAAAAACGAAAAGACAATCGTAACTACTGGGGTTAGTAATTAGTGTAGTCCCAAGAGCAAGATTTAGCTCACGGGTGTCCCCAAAATTAATAAGACTATTCTTTAGCCAATATACTTCGAGTAATAAGTGTCCAGCGAATCACTATTAATCTTTAACCCGTTTTTACGCCTACTTGGGTACATGAAATTGATTTACTTCAAACTAGTCAACAACAAACGTCATCATACTTCTTAGGAAAACGCGTTCATCAAAATTTATAAAATTTTCAACGAAGTACACAACGACGTAGTCTGAAGAGCTTTCAATTTCATCAACACTTGTTTTAAGTAAGATAAATGGCATTTGGAAGCATATGAATGCTAGATACATTACAAAAATTAAGATTTTCATATCTACGTCCATACCGACATCCAAAATGATCTTATAGAATGATAACCTCACAGCATCCCATTAATTATTTCACAAATCTTTAGGTGACATATTTTTGGTACTAGGAAACTAAGACAGGAATCCTGCAGACAACTTCTTAAATCACTGAAACGTGCCTGCTCGGTAATAATTCACACTTATTTGACCATCATAGTTCGATCATGAAACTGATGTCTGAAGAAAAGTCCATATTTGCAATGCCTATTGCATTTAAAGTATACTGTGGAGTAGAAGGAAAGATGATAACAAAGCTGGAAGCATATTATTACGCCATTAAAACCACCGATTCCTTTGTGTTAAATAATGATTTGAATTATATATTTTCTCATGTCATCTTACCCTCTAAAATTCAACACTTAATTTATGCATTCTCTTACCCACAATCGTTGCTTCTGGTCTTCAGCTATTATAGTTTGTAAGGCTAAATTTCGGCATATTAATATGCAATCTTCTGTGACAGGAATGAAGCTGTTTATGGTCATAGCAATTTGATAATCTAAATCACAGGACGCATTGTAATAGTCTTACAAATCGATTAACGCCTACTTAGTTAATAAGTCGGCTAGGTTAAATAACAGTTTTGAATTGATTTAATATTATTGTTTAAATCAACCGCATTGACGACTTTTAAATACATAATAACACTAATATGGAATTCGATTAACTGATTGATTGACATAATTTTACATATCGAAATAGAACGAAGAAAATATATTAGGACAAATAAAGAACGAACCAAATGAGTGAATTTGAAAATGTCGAGTGTTAGATGTTAACTCATCAATCTAAAATCCCTCTGCTTACTGTAATTAGTAAAGGTTCTAAGTTCAACGCCGAGTATGAAATCTTGGATAAAATTTCCAGTACTTATTGAGATTTAAATAAATACATAGTTTATATCCAAGTGATGAAAGCTGTCTTTAAAATTAATAATTAAGTTTAGTGAAATTAATTTGTTTTAAGCTGACAAAGCAATTTGACTATCAAAAGCAGTTAAGATGCTTTCTCAAAATTTAGGTTCTGTAGAAGACTCTTAGGTTTACATTCCACGTTTGGAAGGATTTTATTATGAAGGCGGTGATCATGAGTGATGCTGACATTCGAACTTCATAGATCAGTGTTGCATATAGTGACTCGCTTACTAATAGGCTTATTTTATCCCAGACTACATAGTTTGCTGTGTTGGTTTCACTTGTGATTTAGTCAGTTACTAAATGTGTGTAGTTAGGTAACTACTATTACCCAGCTAATAAATCTCCTGATATTTCGCTATTATTAGTAACAGCATGCTGCATGAATGCGATAACCAAGTTGAAAAGACAAAATACTATTTTACAACGGGAGACACAAAAATACATTTAGCAAGTATATGTTAAGATCGGTAGGAATATTTTAGTGAAGTAAATGTGGATTTGTGGTTAATAGTCTACGTTGTTTTTTGAACGGTTGGTTTAACTTGCTATTAAATTACATTAGCCAATTGTGCAATGAAGCATGTTCCCTAGAGGTGAGAATAAAAAATTACCATCAGAAATGCTTTCATTTTTAGCAAGTGTTTACATTTTGAGTCTCTAATTATAATGAGGTACAAAGCTCTCAAATTAACTGCTTTCAGACTTTATATTTATAGTAGAAAGGAAAAGATTTCTGTCTTATATATCCTACATGATGGACTACTGGACATTCTATTGACACAATACATCAGGAACTAGTGAATGTTAACTGAGGAAATATTATCTACTCTTAATTTACTGACCAGTTCAAAAGAACTTACATGAATGAGTTCATACACTATATAAGTCCAAATAGTCACATAAATATTGGAACATCGAAATTATTTAAATAATTCTGACATTAGTAATGATGTTTACATACCAATTAAAAAACCGGTCACTTACAAGATATTTTTAATACTACGGTTGTAATTGTGTCAGTGCCACAGTAAATACGTCAATTGCATTATGGTCATTGATGTTTCAAGAACGCTCATCTAAAGTTTAGTTAACCCATTTGCTACCAGACCAGTTATTTAAACCTCGTACGGCCTGCACCACGTCAGATATCAAAATACCATCAGATCTTCACAATAAAAAGTAAGAGATATATTAGTTGGTTTGTCTAACATTCGTACTTGCTTCTTCGAGTTGAGTAGCGGGGACCATAACTCCTAGAATACCTCACAAAACAATGTCTCACTTTCCTGTACTAATATTATGATGCCGTACTTAAGCACTGGTACCGTACCGTAGTCTATAATAAATTACTTAAAAGTTGACATTCAATTAATTTGAAACAAGCCTGTTTAGTAAGTTCTACGATTTATTTTTACAAGACCAACCAGATTCATTAGGCCGTGTACAATTCTCAGTCGCCATAAGTGAGGAATTTCAACACTAATAGACACTATACTTTGTATCTGAATAAGTCGTACAGACTGAAATCTCGCGCCGTTTATGTCCACTTGGATACTGTTAGACTACAAATGTAACAGATTTTCACGCAGTTTACAAGCATATTAGTAATAATTACTGATTAAACAACATTACATTGATATACGTGCACTAGCTTAATGTGCAGCACCATCCAAATACCCCATAATCCACAATTTTTTAAATTACACTAATTCGGGGAAACTGGCTGATTTAGCATTAGAATACCAGGATAAACTCAATAATTTATCAATGACAAAATGCATGAAAATCCAAAGTTGCTGCTGTCGAAGTAACTTCCAACTACAGTTGTAAGATGATTGATAATACGACCTAGTTTTATTACAAAGTAAGTGTACGAACTAACGACTCAGTAGTTGAAACTCAAGGTTAAATTCATAACTAACTACAACTCAACAAAGAAAACACTAAAGGGTTAAATCATTAATTTTAAGTTGCTTGTACACTAATCATATACACAAATAAAAAGCGAAACACAATATAGAACATATACCCTTCATAGAGGGTAATTCGGAGATGTGAGCCTAAGTCTTAAAAATTCAAAACTATTGAATACTCCATTAGGATTTGTTGACCTTGATTTATTTTTTCTTTAAAATATCCAGACCAGCATCGAATTTGGGATCAGCAACATTGAGAATCAAAGAGCCAGTTTGTAAAAATGCACGATTTTGAGACTGTGCAACCTGGAAAAATGAAAATTTTAACTTCAGCATCATGATTTTAAACATTTGATTTAGACACGTTGACTGTATATATGAAGACGTATTGTTACCGCGTGCATTACACAACTTCAAACGTAAAGTGATACACAATTAGTAAGTTTATTACTACAGAAATGTGCATCGTTATAAGCCATAAAAACGTTAGTCTGAAATTTACAAACATGATTTTAGTTAAACACCAGCTAACGATTTCCAGACTTATGGATGCTAAGCTGGATGTGAATGGTAATTACCCAATCATGTAGTCACAATCAGAATAACAGGGAATAATTCCACTGCTGTAAAACTCTGCTCAAAAGAAATAAAGGAACAAAAACTATCTCATGTTATCCTCAAAGATTTACACCGTAGGCTTTAAGAAAGGTGATTAAAAATACATACATCTACCGCCTTGATAACTTTACGAATGCCCAAATATTACCAAATAAATTTAGGCGAAAATGAATAATTCAGCAAATACAAAATACTGATGATGATAAATGCTGAGTTATAATAAGCGACAGAATTTAAAGAACGTCCAGACGGCTGTTTTTTAGAAGCATTTCTACGAAACCTACTTTTTAGTAAAACTAAATCAACGAAACAAAAAAAATCCAATAAAAAAATACTTACTGTCCTAGCGATCTGTGTTGCTGCTTTTATTTTTCGGAGCTTTAGATATCCAGGGTTTTGAGAAAGAGCATCCCCAATCAGTTTTGCAGCCTGAGCCTCACCTTCTGCAGTAACTATTTTTTGCTGGCGTTCTTGTTTTGCACGTTCTACAAGGAACTGTGCGCGTTGTGCCTCTTGTAAAGCAATCTGTCAGATAAATTCAAAACAGCATATGAACAATATTTCAAATTAGAAGTATTGAATACTAAATCGATTCATGTAATAAACACAATATGCTCCATACATGGAAATCAAGACAGAAATGTATTCGATACCATATTTTAGTTAAGTGTGCTGTGAGAAACATGTTAGAAATTTGTAGGTAGTGTATGGGTCTATAGAATTATGTTATAGACGTAGTTTCCCTGTTTCAGTAAGCATATTTGCTATGTTTTTCGAAGATTTCGTTAACTGTATTCTTACCATATAAGAAACCTAAAAACCTTAAAATGTTTCATAAAACAAGAATGACAGTGAAGTTTCTTTACAACGAATTTATTCCCGAAGCTGTTCAATCACAAATAGGCAGTTTTTTCAGTGATAAAATATTTTATAATTCGAGATACATAGTGTCGAAAATAGCAACAAATGTTAATCTTATTAATAAATTGGACCTTTACTGAGAAACTCATAGAATTATGAAGATATTATTAATTTTGAAATTAAGGTAAGATGCGATCAGGAAGACATGGAAGATGCGAAGAAAGTTAGCTGACAACAGAAAGGTCAAAATATAGGAAAAATGTCTATGACCACGGATAGGCTTTCCTTAAATATATAGTTTAGGCTTCATAAGATATACGACATGAGTTAGTAATGCAAAGATAGGAACTCGCTTACTGGTAGGTAACTGATTACCTTGCAAATGACTTTCAACGATGAACATGTGTTGAATAGATGATCTATATTCACAAGGTGCTTACTTATTGAGCCTCTTATTGATTCACCATCACCTCTTCCCAACAAATCAGGTAAAACCCTTAAATTATTTTGGGTAGAGTGGATGTCGAACGACCAGTATGCCTGGCTTTACATGTGCAAATGAACTGATAAATCCATATTGAAGTGATTAGATGTTAAGTTTATCTTTTAAGTTACTAATGAATATAAACTAACTAAAGAATAACCTTAGAGATGATGTGGTTGGTTTAAGAGTTTGAAATCCTCCACTTTAAAATATATGTAGCTGCAACACCTAGGGATTTGATATCCAGGATAGGATATTTAAGTGCCCAAACTAGCGGCTTCTTGAGAGGTTTGAGTTTTACATTCTTATCAACAAACATTTATAGATATTTATTTTCGATAAGTAATTGTTTTAGGTGTGAATTCCTATTCTATGAAGTCAGAATCGTAAATTTTCTAGGTTTGTATGATGAGGAACATAATCAGACTCCTTTCGCCACTAATAAGAACCCGACTGTAAGAACATGACAGCTGGCTATTTCTTTTAAGCTTTTCAGTAACCAGATAGTAGAGTTTCGTTGTTTCCCTGTCATTTGAATATTAAGGGAACGGACGTCTAGTAAGTTATCTACTTTAAGTTCCGAATGTTCCACAATCAACAAATAACATCACGCTTCCGTTGGCTTTATTTTATTCCTTTCGTTTGAAAATCGTATTTCATCAGGAATGGCCACTGGGAACTTTGGTAACATACTGTGATAATGAATCAATAAAACCCCAGGTTTCATATGAGGAATTAAAAAAATTTCGCAGCCATTAATAATTTTGAGTTGTTTGATGTAGCTAGTAACAACACACGTCGATTGTTTCTCATACTAGTATTAATAGTAATTCTAGAAACTATTAGTTTAATCAGTAAGACTGCATTTTATCTTGGTGCTTATTGATATTACAATGAGTCAGGACTGGAGACTACATTTAGTGTGCTATAGTTTGAGTTCTGAAACTTTTTGAGCATTAAAGATGTCAGAAGTCAACAGAGAACGACAGGCATCTAACTAGTTATAAATTACCGAACTTCAAATCGAGATAAACAGATGATGGAAGATATTATTCATTCTAATGAAAAGCTATATATAGTAACTTTAAGTTGAAGGAAAAGAAATTAAAGAATGAAACGCTAGAGATGATAATAAATTGAAAATGCAAAGAAAGATATGAGCAATTTTCACGTCATCCATTATGTGCGGGCGATACTGGAAGATATATACGGTTTACTAATTGAGGCTTGTAGAACGATGTCCTAATTAACTTAATACAGCTCATGTACTAACATCGAGTCGTTGATTTTATGCACTATATACAAGAGGAAAAATTGATGCAGAGATCGGAAATCGAAATATTACAGTAAATGGGTAATAAAGACTGTGTAAATAAGCTAATGACTTAAAACGAGTATTTGCAAGCATTACAGTTACTAAAATACTATTACTTTTGGAGAGTAATCAGTGAGATAGTGTTTAGTTTCCGCTTTTCGTTGACTTTAAATACTGGCTAACAGGATTGCATTTACATATTATTTAGTGAAAAATGAAATAACCAAGTATGAATGGATAGACAAACCTGTTTGGCTTCAACAGCAGCAGAATAAACTTGTGAAAAAGTCAAATCAGTGATAGAAACATCATCGACAATTATGTGAAAATCACTAGCTCGTTCCACAAGCTGCTTACGAATGAGCAGCGACACCTGCTGGCGCTGAGTAATTAACTGACTAGCATTAAATTTAGCAACAACCGCTTTCAAAACTTCATTGACTATAGATGGCAAAACACGTTCATCATAATCTGTCCCCAATGTACGATATATGTGTGGAAGCTGTGAGACTTCAGGTCGAGATAACACGCGCAGTGTGAGATTAACTGTTTGAAGATCTGATGAAATATTGGTATATAAAAACAAATATAACAACTGCGTTGTTTACAGAAATAAATACAGTAAATGAGTTATTGAACTAAAAACGGGAATGAATCATTAAAATATAGATAGATCTAGTTTACTTTAGATTTTGAAAAGTATGAGAAATACGTTACTTTTGCTTCCAGTACGTCAGACAAGTAACACTAACAGATCATCTTATAAAGCAGTCGTATACGACCAGATGCGATAAAAATCAGACAGGGCTTTTTAATTTAGAAGATATAACAATCAGAATGTATGACGAGCTATGAGAGCTTGGTATCTTTTTTGACTTGCAAGATATAATGAGGAATGTCTGTACTTTTACTATTACGTAAATAAATTGATCAGTTGCATCACTTAGAGATCGTGCTTATGGGGTACCAACATTAGAGGTTTCAGAATGAGTGCAAATAACCTGAATGTTGACTAATTACCTGTGTACATAATACATTACGTTCAAAACAATGCTTTTAAACGCTGTTTGGGACACTATCACAATTGCAATATGAATACATAGTTTCATTGATTTTCAAAGGTTTAATGAAGACAGACTAAAATATACACAGCAGTGCAATTGCTGCTGCAAAGACTTCTGGCTGTTTTACATTGCAAATGTATCGGTGCTTCCTAACAAGTCGGCCTGGAGGGCTGATATACTGATAAAAAAACATTAAACATTATTTTTGTCATTTACAAGTTATACTGAAGTCCTACCACGTTCACAGTGACGATCATCAAATAAAACTACGATATCCCCTAAGAACTAGAGAGCAATCTTCGCGTGTGGATTTACTGATTTATTGTACGAAAATCCTACAATAGCACGTGCTAATGTAGATAAGACAAGTAACTGACCTTTACTACCGGTAGGTGATGTAATCTTTCGTGGTCGCGATCTAATATCATATATAATAGGATACTGGAACCAAGGTATTCTAAAGAAGATGAATTTAAATCGACCGAAATACCTGAAATGCAAGCCTTCGGGATATATTTCATCCTGAACTCCCCCGATTCGACTAAATATAATTGCTCGATGACCTCCATCAACTATATGAATTGTCAATAAGTTTACCTAACAAACCTGTGTAGAGCGACTGAGATAAACCCAATGCAAGAGCTGCAGCGGTGCCAATAAAACCCCCACCTATGACACCCAAATTAGCCAAACTCCTTAGACTGTTCATTCTAAATGCATGCGTACCGCAGAGTTTTGACGTCCCTCTTCAGTAATCTGATATCCAATATCGTTGTGATGGACTAGTATGAACCTTGCGATTTCTTGGATCTTATGCCTTTACATTGCCGGTTTGGTTCCAAGTATTTGGCGTTGACTTGAGTGTGACATCTTACTGCCCAATTGCACTACCTTTAACAATTATGTTAAAGTAGTCGGGACACCGGTTATCATATAGGGTACTACGCAATAAATAAACTATAAAATTCAAATTGGTGATGAAAAACTACAGTGTCGTTCTAGTGAGATTCAATTAAATCAATAATAAGCAGTTATGCAACCACTTGATGAAAAAAGACAACACGACATTATGTCACTTGCGGTTATTGTACCTTTAATCTTACTAGGTTTTCCATTGATATCTTTTGTTCGAGGAACATTTCTCTAATTAGTACTTTCACTATTTTTAATCTGCTGGGGAGCTTACGAGCGGTCAGGTGTATACCTTTGGCACGATCCGTCGTGACTTAGGGATGTAAGGAAGTCGGAGAGGACACACAATTAATAATAGAACAGTAAATAATAGAAAAAAGGAATGTAGATGGGCGAATGGTATTGTAGCGACTTAAGTTAACTAGCTAAGAGTTGATTTCATAACTTATGTATACACTTAGATAAGAAAGCTTAAGTAATCAGTTACTTTCTTATTCTTTATAGGGATTATATGTTGGATTTAGTTGTAATTGTTGTACTACTCATGAGTAGTTGAGTGTTTGTTATGTAATTTGTAACTTGCATTTTATTGGTCAGTTATGATCGAACTCTCTAGAAGTTGTTTTCTATTGGTCGGAACATTGTGTGTTTTGGTCAGCCATTTTTGTTTGGCATTCTGTTCGCTTTGTGTGTAAGGCGCGGATCGTTGTGATCATTTGTTGCTGTTGTTGTTGTTGCTTAATCACCTTGAATGTAAGTAACTAGTAAATTAATAATTGTTTGTTGCAGAACCACGTTTGATATTTATTTACCTGTTCCAAATAAATATTCCGAACACTCAAAGAGCCTTCTAATCTTATCGACTTCGGGTGCGTTATTCCGGTGAATCTAACGCTATGTCACGTAAATCCTACAGTTATTCAAGTTTGCTGCGTCAACAACATCTAGAAGATAGTATGCCAGATTTATCTGTTCATTTAGAAAAGCATGAAAGTCCTGTCTTAAGCGGCCAAAGGAGCCTATATGAGAAGCAACTGGAAATAGAATTGGCAAAGTTAAAAATACAAGAAGTGGAAAAAAGAATTGCGTTGGAGATGCTGTTACGAGAAGGATGTCTCCAAAATTCTAGCGAAAGAGGAATCATGAATCGCGACACATGTCCCACAACGAATTATGTAGAAAGATACTCCGAACTGCCAAAGCCAGAAATAAGGAGATTTGACGGAAACCCAAAGGAGTATTGAATATTTACGAAAGAGTTGCAGAAAATTATAGAACAAGCGACAACCGACGACGACATACGTCTGAATTACTTAATCCAATTTTGCACAGGTAAGGCGAGAGACTCTATAGAACATTGTACTATAATGAATGGCACAGATGGTTTTATGTTAGCTAAGGATATTTTAAAAAGGAAATTTGGTCAGAATTACATGGTGGCTAGGGCCTTTATAGATGAAATAATTGACCGACCACCAGTTAAGAACGACGACTCGGCAGCATTGGCTGACCTTAGTCAAAAAATGCAAACATGCGTCGTGACGTTAAAACAGCTAGGTTACCAGTCCGATTTAAATGCAAGTAGAACGCTAGAAGCTATTGTGGCGAGGTTGCCTTCGAATCTCCGGTTTAAATGGGCGGAAACAGCGATAGAATATATGAAACAAGGCAGAGAGCCTACCTTTGAGGACTTAGCTAGGCTTATCGAGGAACGTGTCGACATAATGTGCACGAGATATGTAGAACTCGCAGTGAATTTAAAGTCAGATAAACGAGTTCGGAACGTTGTTTCTTATCAACCATCGAGTACAAAAAAGAACGTCTTTACGTTGCAGCACTCGCCTTCAAGTCAACGTCATGAAAGGTATTTAGTGTGTATCTTATGTAAAGATAACCACTTTCTCGACCAGTGTCTAACGTTGCTATCCCTTGAAGTAGATAAAAGGTTAGATCTAATCAAGGAGAAAAGGTTATGCCGATTATGTTTAAAGACTAATCATGTAGCGAAGGATTGTAGATTGCGCAGAGGATGTACCGTGGAGGGTTGTGGTGGTAGACACCATACATTGTTGCATGTTACGACTGACGTCTCACTATCTTATGCGAATGTTACAACTAATTACGTTTCAAAGTCCCGAGCGAAAAATGAAGAACCTAAGGTGGCATTTGCAGTGGTCCCAGTAATTCTCCGCAATCGTGACCGTACGGTAGAAACTTTAGCATTCTTGGATAGCGGCTCTGACTCGACACTGATTCTTAAGGATGTTGTTGACAATTTAAAATTACCCATGGAATATGCCCGTGTTCGGATAGAGACTATGAATGGTTACAGAGAGATGCGGACAATTGCGGTACAACTAGAAGTTAGCTCGTACGAATCTGATGAGTCGATTCGTATAAAAAGAGCATATGTTGTTCCAAGTTTGCCTAAGATTAAGCGAGTGGTACCAGAGGAGAAGCAACTTAGATTGTGGCAGCATCTGCAGGGAATAGACCTGAGGAGATGTGAAAGTAAGCGAATAGGACTACTGGTTGGTTGCAATGTTCCTGAAGCACATAGAAATTTAGAACAAAGGTTAGGAAAACCAGAGGAACCGTACGCGATAAAGACCATATTTGGTTGGACACTGATGGGACCCCTTGGTACCCATGTCACAAGTCATATAAAGCTAAATCATCTCAGTCTCTCAGAAATTGAAAGTACTCTTGAAAGATTTTACCAGCAAGACCTGTTAGAGGAAAGTCAGTCTAAATATAAAGATTTATCGATTGAAGATAGAACTGCACTCAGAATCATGGAGAAGTCTATCACGTTAAAGGATTGTCATTATTATATATCACTCCCATGGAAAGATTCACAGTTAGCATGAACGGATAATAAGTCGTATTGTTTGCATCGTCTGAACGCTTTACGCAAACGACTGTGCACCTCTAAAGACTTAGCTAGAAGCTATGCGGATGCAATGAAGGATTACCTTATAAAGGGATATGCAGAAATTGCGCGACCGTTAAACGATAAGTCTAACGTATGGTACTTACCGCATCACCCTGTCGTTCATCCAGCGAAACCAGAGAAAATTAGAATCGTGTTTGATTGCGCAGCTAAACATGAAGGACGATCACTAAACGACAGGTTACTCTCTGGTCCGTATCTTACTAATTCGCTATTGGGTGTAATTCTTAGGTTTAGACAAGAAAGAGTAGCCGTAATGGCTGACATCGAAGCAATGTTTCATCAGGTTAAAGTACCCGAATGCGATAGGGATGCTCTGCGTTTTTTATGGTGGACGAACGGAGATTTTACTGACAGCCCTGAAGAATTTCGCATGACAGTCCACCTATTTGGGGCAACCTCTTCTCCTAGTTGTGCTACATTTGCTCTTAATCGTACCATCGAAGATAACAAGGAAAACTATGACAAGGAAGTTTACGACATGGCTACACGTAGTTTTTACGTGGACGATTGTTTAATTAGTACTCCCGATACTGAAACAACTTATCGAATAGCAACTCAGTTGAAAGGTATGTTATCAAAGGGAGGATTCAACTTGACTAAGTGGGTTACTAATGATTCAACATTGGCTCAGTTGCTACCTGAGTTTAATTGTATCGAGCCATGTGTACATATCGGTCACGACGATCATACCACTTGTCAAGCTTTGGGCATAAGTTGGAATATATGCGATGATACCTTTCGTTTTTATGTCGGGATGAACCTGTTACACGTCGTAATATCTTGTCACTTGTCGCCTCCATATTCGATCCCATGGGTTACCTGGCACCTGTTATTCTTCCGGCGAAACTTATCCTTCAGAAACTATGTAAAATGAAATTTTCTTGGGATGATTTAATAGTAGGAGAAGAATTAAAGGTTTGGAGAAAATGGCAAGGAAGTCTCACTCATATAGAAAAGATAGCTTTGCCTCGGTAATTAAATGCAGCCGAATGTACTGGAATCGAACTATATATGTTCAGCGATGCCTCTAATAATGGATACGGAGCAGCAGGGTATTTACTACTACTAAAACAGCAAAGTACTAAAGAATGTCGACTAATATTCGCCAAAGCTAAAGTAGCACCTATTAGGGCCACAAGTAAACCACGTTTAGAATTAGCGGCAGCAGTTTTGTCTGTGAAAATCTTCAAGCTTATACGAACAGAGATGACTGTTACCATACTCAAAACGATTTATTGGACTGACTCCCTCGTCGTACTCCATAGCATAAACAATGCTTCCAAGAGATTCCCTACGTTTTTTGCTAACAGGTTGGCTTATATACATGAACAGACGAGGCCATCAGACTGGTGTTACGTTAGTTCTAAGCTCAACCTAGCAGATTTGCTTTCCCGAGGGTTCATGGTAAACCAAAAACGGAAATTAAAACGATGGCTTAGTGGTCCAACATTTTTATTGCTGGGACATGTTCAACAGGAACCACACCAGCACACTAATGTATGCTCCTATGTAAACTATATGTCGTCAGATAATGATTTATATCCAACCGAGAATCAACCTACGTTTCTGAATCGATTCGAAGCTGTGAATTCATTGATGAAATTACAACGAATGATAGTTTGGCTTATGCGTTATAAATATTTCTTGATGAACAAATTAACTAACCAACAACACCTCACAGTCGCGGAGTTAAGATCGGCAGAGCTCAGCATTATCCGATTGGCGCAGAAGGAATGTTTCAATGATGTATTTAAGCTGTTGAATCACGTCTTAGTGGTGATGAGTCAGAAGAAGGTCGACCGAACAATTAAAGTAGCATTATGCAAGTCCTCAAGCCCACTACGTCATTTGAAACCGGTTACGGTTAACGGGGTAGTAAGAGTTGGTGGGCGCTTACAACAATCAGGTCTACCCTTTGAAGTAAGGCATCCGATTATACTACCACGTAAATCCTACATTATATTTCTTATTATCTTATATTGAATGTTGAGAGACATTGTGTGTTTGAATGATTAGCGTTCCGCTCCAACTGTCTCCTGCCCACGGTACAAAATAAAGACCTATTACCAAAGATTATTGTTGCTTCTGTTAAAATAGAACGGAACGTACCTAAATACTAAAGTATCACGAGAAAAGACAGGCAACTTGAAGAGACATGAAGAGGGAGGTTGGGAGGATGGACGACGAGGAGTCAACAATAGAAAGAAGTGATATTAGCTACATGAGCGTGAGCGTGGATGATCGCTAGGCTTGTTGAGGCGTAACGCCGTTACCGATCTACTGTCCCATTGAACAAACCAATCGATGATTAGAGTTTTGTCGTTAAAATAAGAGTACAACTAGCTTATAATGGCTAATGCGATACACCTTAAACTAAAGATTAAGTTATGCTTTCAGATTGTCAGCATTCCATAACTGTTTTTTTTTAATTACTGTCGATTACTATCAATAGTTGTTTATGTGGTCATCTTCAATTATTGCTGCGAAACAACTTCCAAAAGACTGAAAGACATTTCTGTTGCACAGTGGTATGAAGTGTGAGAAAGTTAGTACTAAGAAGCCTGCATTGGTCTTACAGAAGTTGAGTTCATTCGGCAGGCCTGTAAGCATGTGGATTATGTGATACTCACATCAACAGCATACTTGGTAATTGTAGACGCCTTAATCCCCTTTGACATTAAATAGTAAACTAACTGTAATAAAAATGCGTTCACATTTAATTTGAAGTGCGCCCGACATATGACGAAGTTACGTTTATCATATATTCAGAGCAAATTTTAACGATTGAACATACACGTACGAATAAAAATAAATCAGAAGGCAGTGAAAGATGGAAAAAAGATTTGATTTGATCGTGAGTAAAGCGCTAATGAGACAACAGCGTCTAGGTAGGCTAACTAGAGAACGAGTCACTTCCCATGTCGTTTCGCATCGTGATCTGGTGGTGAAGCTTAACTGGTCGCCTTCAACTAGTTTTGTCGGCTAAAACAAACATGGTTAGCATCAATATAAAGAGTATATGCAACAAATTATTATTATAGATTATTATTCCGAAAATTAGTACAGAATCCATGCCAGTTTACAGGCATGATCACTATGATACAGGAAGGTTAACGCTTACACAATAGAACACAAAGCTTCATCGAAATAAGTACCTGAATAGCAATAACATTTACAGAACACTAGATTCTTGTGCAAGGAGATTAAATGTAAGCAAGAAAACCGTCAACCATCAGCTGGAAGGTTTTTTATAGTACTAGGTGTTCAGAGATACTTAAGTAGAGAACACTTATTAATGTATGCAATCAGTTCAAGTAAAGGAGTGTCATAAACGTGACACTAGGAAGATTTAGATAACAGATGGGTGTTTAAAATAGTCAGTTGTAGCGTCACGTACGAACATGATCTTGTGTGAACAGCTGTTGTTATCAATTTATACTGCTGGATTTGTAACCTCGTCAGATCCGATAACTATATATCTTGTCAGCAATTTCGCCTTCGTTAACAGCTAGACTTACACACTCACACCAATCACTAATTACGCGTATGATCAAGAAGTCTGGAACGAAGTTGCGACGGATATATACTTGAACCGAAAGAATCCAGCGTTACAAATTGTACAACGCACTAACGTTAAGTTGAACAATGCTGTTTAACTTTTCGGTACAAATATCAATAAAGAAACATGCAGTACAAATATGATAGTGTTAGGGGTAACAGTGGCTTCTACACAGCATCTCGTAAGAGAATGACGAAGATCGGATGTATCACACAAGGGGTATCATAAATAGACCACAAAGACTCACTTTTCTTTTCACTGTAGATTCTAGGTGATAATCCCAACATGACACGGCAATCTGGAACTAAAAAGATAAAGAAAAAGAACAAGCAGCAGGGCGAGTGAGCACAAATAACCAATTGAGTACATCTATTTGCAATGGAATCTAAGGTATGCCTGTTGCATTAAATGAAACATATTTGCTATTCCTCTTTGTAATTCTGGAAAACGTCAAATAATACTAGAGATAACTATGATAGATTTTAGATCTACTTTAGGATAAAGGGCTGAGGGAAGCATAGTATAGAGAAATAAAAGGTATACTGCGTCACCTCTAAGAAATGTATAAGCATCACGAGATTTCAGAACACTATCTTCCAGGAAGGAAAACGTTCTATTGCCTGTAGGTGATTAGTCAAAAAACTCTTAAGACCTGTAGGTATTTTTTAGAAGTTTCATTTAAAAAAATAAATGCCAGAAGGTCCATTGATAAATGTACCTCATTCTATATAAGTTTCATTTAGTAAGTTGCAGATACTGGCATTGTCTAAATAGAGGCTTATTGCGAATCTAAACTGGGACAGGGAGCTACATTGTTGTATGCTTTCTGGTAAACGTTTACAGAGGTTGGCAAAGCGTGTATCAAAGAGGGAGGATTTTAATTTACTAATGGCTTTCTGCAATCTTATCAGAGAATTTCGGTTTCGCAAGTCATACTTTTTCGAGCATATGCCAAAGGAGTACAACGTCATAATTTCTTTATGAAGAATTTTATAGAGTATCGTAAGATTAAGTTTAATCCTTTTAACCCATAAAGTGACTAATTTCCAAGCACATCATCTATCATTGTAGAGTCGTCCAGGGGTAAGTAGCCTAATATGATGCCGTTGAACCATCTTTATATTCTGCCGATCTAATGCATGCACGCAACCATAAATAATTGGGCAGTACTCAAGTAAGTCAACGGTAAGTCTGAACATCGCGTTACACTTTCTTACGTGATGATTCATCATCACATAAATAACGGTAACCCTGGTTATATTGTTACCACTACCTAACAAAGGAGTACCTGACACTGAAGTTTAACTTTAGTCTATAGAATACAACTACTGAAATCATAGTATACGTACACAACTTAACTATTTAATAAGATCCTATTTGAACATGGTTCGAAACAAGGCTAAAAGATTCAAGCTTGGTACCCGTTCCCCTAAAAACCCCGAATCTTCTCCTAATGACCTATTTATCACTGAACTGAAGATAATAGATAGTTGTACTCCACTTATCAAGGCAATCAATCTGACTGATCTAAGCGCTGACATTGCCGACTATAAAAGCAAATTCGAAGATGTCCAGTTAGCTTTTACCAAGGTACAGTCTATGCTAAGTGAAATAGCCCCGTTAACCTACTTGCTTGGAAAGCATGATGACACTGAAATCGATAAGGCAAAGCATGCCGAAACATTTCTTGATTTCGTTGCAGCAGAAGTTGTAAAGCGACTCACCTCGCTTCACAAAGCCATTGTCTACAATGTTCCAGATAATTCTCCACTCAAAAAAGTTAAAGCGATCCTATTAAAAACTAGTGGCTTGACAAAGATTCCATGCGAATGTACTAGACTACGTAAAAAGACTGGCAGACTAGCTGCCCGATTCTATTCCATTTCGCATCCACCCTAGATTGCAAGCGATTTATAAAATCTGCAAACCATAGAAGATCTGGTAGCAACTTCAAAAACATACTAATAGTTGCTGATAAAACGCCTATGCAACATTGATCCCTCGACCATTATGGTGCAGTTGCTCCCAGCATGAAAGATCCCGAGCTAGAAGAAACCACTCTTAATGACTTACCCAAAACATACCCAACAACGCACCATAGTAGTAGCATAATATCACAAAGACTACCTGCTCTACCTACCAACCTAGAAACTGAGGAGCCACTCAGCCCATCAACACCCACAACCCCTCCTGATATAGACATACAACAATATCTCTCACAACTGAAGAAACTAGCAATCACCTAGTAGATTTAGACATCACTCCCATGGGGGGTATATTTATCTCACAAAATGAAGAGATGAACAGAGTACCATCACACAATTCAACCCACCACCCTACCGTTAAACTGGAAACAAAATTCATACCCTATCACTACAACACGCATAATGTCCTCCCTATCAATAAGGCCCAGCATAGCCTTACCTCTAATATTCATAGAAATA